>SRSE01000631.1:727500-1055644 GCA_005024645.1 Planiliza haematocheilus | reverse complement strand
GTTGTGAAATTGATGAGGACCTATCCTAGCTCCACTGTGTTTGGTCTGTTTGCGTGTTTTCTTAAGATGCAGTGCGCTGAGCTCTCTCTGCCACCGTGTTAAAAGCCTCAAGGCATGACACTTTTTTTTTTAATTCCAAAAAAATCTTACTGCTTTCAGCGTGCAGCAGTGATCAGTTGTGTCTTCCTACACTACAACAGTATATAATGTTTGATTGGTCAGGCTGAAAAACTTTAGGTTCAGCACTATGTTCTCTGTCATCTGAATGAATGGCTTTGTGGATCCTGTGAGTGATTAACCCATCTGTCTGTGTCTTCATCTCCACCATGCTGTATATGTTTTTGTGCCTATCTGCGCTTTCACATCGCGCCCGCACGATCTAAGGCAGTGGTCTGCGAAAAGCCGTCGCCCCCAGCGGGACACCACTTCAAAGTAGGCTATGTACGCCCACACATTCTCTGCAATGCAAAACACACCGCCCCACCCGCTGTTTTTCCTCCTTCTCACTCCTTCGTCCTGCCTCCACCTCCTCATCCTCCGTCTCTAATGATTCTGACGATGATCTGTCAGCTTCACTGGCAGCGAGAGCGATCAGAGGCAGTGAGATGTAAAGCATTGGTGCTGTCATATTTGACGGTGTGGCGAGGCAAAACTTTGCAGCTTGCCATTTTTAAGTCACATACTGCTATACTGGAGGTAAAAATGGAAGGAATGAATGTTTGACAGTTCGCATTCGAGTACAAATATGCGTATGTGAGAGTGAAGGCGAGTTGAGAAGATTTAGCTGACATTGACTTCAGCCAGATATAGCACTTCATATGTTATGCATCAGTAACCATGACAGATGACTCAGTCTCACTCCTACTGAATGGCACGGACAGGTTGAAACTGCAAGTTGCTGACCAGATCTGTAGTGACCTTGAGACAAACTGATCTCAACTCAAACCCCACAGTTGTTGCATGAGCATGCACATGTTACAGTTCATGTTTTTCCACGGCTCTTCTACTATATTCGAACAATGGCAACCTGTAAACAAACGCATCAAAGACATAAGAAGCTGCTGGTCGATAGCTGGTCTCCACCAGTGTGCTTTGATGCCTCACAGGAGAGGTCTCCCACGACCTTACTCCCTGAGTGCATGTCTGTGTCTAGAAGAGGATGTGGTGGTAAACAGCTTTTTATTGAGGAGTGCTTGATAAAAGGTAATTTTTAATTGGTTCCCACTGGTAATGGTGAGTAACGGTGCCCATGTGGATTGGGAGATTTGGGTTTATGTTTCCACTGTGGCATTTCTCTTTTTCTTTTCCTGTCGTTTTACATACACTATAAAATATGTTTCATGTGGAACTACATCTCAGAAGAAAACTCTCAGTCTGTTCAGTGCACAATTCAGTCCCAGCTGATATTTCTTTTGATAAATTATTTCCACATTAAATGTGTACATCAATCAGGCGTAACATTATGACCACTGACAGGAGAAGAAAATTGCATTGACTTGATCTTATGGCAATTCAGTGTTCTGCTGGGAAACTTTAAGCCTTGGCATTCATGTGGATGTTACTTAGACATGTAGCACCCACCAGAAACACAAACAAAAACAGTTTAGGAACAACTCACAAAAACTGTTATATATTGTATACAGGACCGAATATTTGCCGTCATTGACGTTTTTTTTTAATACGGTGACAGAAAATCTGTCATCGAATCTGTCATTTTGACAGACTGCAATTCACATCCCAGAGTGAGCACATTAACCAGCTCTTGTCTCTCTTGATTAGTAGTGTAATAGTCGGTTATGAGTCAGTTAAGTTCATTCAGTCAGTGGCTGCTGACTCTTAAGCGTGGATCCATGAGTAGCGGTTATGGATGTTTTTAGCGGTTTCATTTCTCTGCACATTGTAGTGGGTGCTACATGTCTAAGTAACATCCATGTGAATGCTAGGTCCAATGGTTTTCCGGCAGAACATTGGATTGTCGCAGTTGTAGCCCCTAGTATCATAATAAATAAATAAATAAAACACCCAATCCAGGTTAATGAGTCTCGCATGTCTAAATCCAAATCTCTGTGTTGCTACTTGTCATGGGTAGGCCAGGAGGACACAAATGAGGAATCCACAGATCAGGCAGAATCAGCGTAGTTTATTCAGTCCAAGATCAAAACCAGAATTCACACAAGATATGGGCCGAGGTACAAAAACGCTAGGCAAGGCTCGGAGGTCAGAGGAACAAAGCTAGGTCCAAAACCCAGGAATCAAACAAACAAATTCAGGCTTTTACTCCCACAGAGGGGACAATACGATCTGGCACGGGAGGAAAGGAGGGTGGAGCTTAAATACTGAGTGAGAGGGGGATAATTAGACACAGGTGAAACACATTAGGGCAGGGAGTGCAATCAACAAGGGAAGTTAAGCTGCCTGAGACACAGGGACACACATTCCTTCAAAATAAAACAGGACGATACCTGACAAGAACTCAAAACCTGAGGAACTGAGGAATTGACACAGTCAGACCCTGACACTACTTGAATGTTCAGTTGCAACCTGGATATTCTGCCTCAACATCTGCTCAGATTTTACCTGTGTGTGCCCCCTAATAGATGAAACATTTTCAGCAAAAATGTGCCTTGTTTGAGCACCCATATGTTTAGATATTGACCTCTCCAGGGTCCATAATGTTTATTAATTTTACACTAACGGACTCAGAACACAGCTCACCAAACCTTACAACCCTGACTTTCTTACCAGTGAGAATATGAGTCACAGTCTGTCTTTGTGCACATTAATCAAATTCATTTATGGATGTGATATGAACATGTAGCCCTGCAACAAAAACGTCTGATGACAGTAAATGGGTTTGAACAGATGGCATGGTGGGCAGCATGTCCCCTCAAACATCTGTAGGTGACGTTAACTGTCCTCACCAAACCTTGAATGCTTCATCAGATGTCACACTTAACATTATACCACCTCATCTCCGTCCGCTTTCTGTTCTCTCTCAAAAAAGCACAACTAATTTCCCTCGCCAGCAGTGGTCTTCTGTTGTCATGGCTCCAGTCTTTAAATAACAGCCTATCTCTCATTATTCTGCCTCAACGAAGCCTTTTGCTTTAGACCGGACTCCAGCATTGAATGCTTTTCTGCGGTTCATTGTAATAGATTTAAAGAGCGACACAGGTTTTTTTTTTTTTTTTTTGTATTTTCTTCCCACCTAATGTGCACCAGAAAAAAGGCATCATTAAAGATATTTTAAAGTGTTGCTGCACTGAATGTGAAAAGGTGTAGTGTTACTTGAATAATAACATCTATTTAATGCCTATTCCAATTCTAATCAGTAGCTGAGTCTCTGCAGTGCTTACTTTTCTATTATGTGATGAAATTTAGACATTTAGGCTTCATATGGAATATCTGATGCAGCAGATTGTAAATTATCATGGAAGAGCATTTCCTCATAGGCTGCGTTACAGATTGATTTAAAGAAGCAAATTCTGCTTCAGTGTGGCCTTTACTAACATCCATTGGAAGGTCGACAGTCACTCTGTCACGAATCCTCTAATGAACTTTGTCATAAAGTCATCTGGACATAATGCTGGGGCAAATAATTCATACAAATATACACCAATCAGGCATTACATTGTAACATTGTGACCACTGACAGCTTGCTCAAAGTTCAGTTCAGATAGAAGTGAAACATTTTACAACAATGGTCCACACTCCCAGAAATGAACAAGTTCATGTTCATCTCTTTCCTTCTTAATCTAGTGAGCACTGCTATTGTTTTTTTTCTTTTCATCTGAACCTCCTCCTGCACCACCATCTCCAGCTCCCTATCATTGCCGCAGGCAGATATTCATGTTAATGATGTTGGCTCATAGTCCTTGTTAATAATGTCTTGTATATATTCAATGATATATCACAAGACTGATGGCTTGAACTGATGGTGTGTCATTCTGAATCACTTGCCAATGTGGTTGATGTTTGAATTGGTTTCCTCGGATCCAGTGGACATAAAAATGCTGATTTATTGTTTGTTTTTTTGAAGATCCTTCAGATATTTATAAGAAATGGCTTGTGGTGTACATAACTCATATATATCTTGCAATTGTATTTATTTATTCATTCATTTTCTGTAAACCCTTGTCCTCTGGAGGGTTGTGTGTTTGTGTGTGTGTGGTGGTGGTGGTGTTGGTTGGAGAGAGGGGGGCGGTATTATAGATAGTTAAAAATAATTCTTAGTTGTCATTTTATGAGCAACCTGAAATTTCTTAAGAAAAATTATTGCAATTTCTACAGCATTATGCCTCATTTACATATTACAACACATTACAGTGGATCAACAGAGGCACAACACATTAAGTCATAGAAAGATATGGATATTATTTAAGATTTGCATCCATTTCTGTGTCTGTGTAGTAACCCTGACCAACTGAACTGACATAACACACCATACAAACTATTAGGGAAATTAAGTTTCTTTTCATTTCTGTTTTCCACCTTCATTGCTTAGTGGCCCTCTGGCACCAGTTTTAGCCCGTGGGCCGTATGTTTGACAGCGCTGTCTGAAATAGATGATAATGATGTTAATGATAAGTTTAAATTAAATCCTGCACTGTTGCAGTCTTCTTCTAACTTACCATATTGCCATTTTATTTGGCACATTTGGGCTAAATACTAAAGGGAGGACTGCGAAACCAATGGCAGTGGCACATTTTAGATCATTTGAACTCACTAAACAGTCAAGTAAATATCACCTTTTTGGGAATAAAACAAGACTTAAAAATGACGTTTTGCTGGCTCTATAACTCAAAATAAGATTTCTTTCTTTCTTTCTTTTTGTAATTCAGGCTCTTGAGTTTTATTTTGTGTCAGTCAAACTTAACAGGTTATGTATCTGGTGCCAAAACCCTCTATCACACTGGTTCCACTGGGGACAACAGCTAGACTTAATGTGAGACAGCAAAAGGAGTCTCACTAATGATGGACTAGCTGTGGAGCGCCTCAGGCCGCTAATGTATTTCTGTCTGCAAGGGACGCACAAACAGACCAATAATTTACTTAATCGTATTAGTTTTCTTTAATTTTCAAGCAAAGGGCACAATGTTACAGAAATGTCTCACCTTCTATGCATGCAGAATTCATCATCACTCATTAGTGAGTGGCTCCATCTCGTTCAGTGACACTCAGCTCAGCGTTGTCAGTGTTGGCTGAAAGGAAGGCACAGCACTCTGTCAGGGTGAACCTTCACTGTGTGCAGAGAAATGTTTCAGTGTAATCGGTATGAATTTAACTGGGAAGCGGGAGAGCAAAAACACTTCCTTGCTTTAGTTTCAAGGATCCGTCTGGACATCTGTATCGTTGATCTTTCGAATGAACCTGTAAAAGCAGCAGGATGGTTGACCTTTCAGACATTCATAATCCTTTTCAGTCTGGCGGCCTGATGCGGAGCGAGCACTCAGCCTTGGTCGCTCAATGATTGCTTTATGCTCGTCGCCGACCCCCGCTTGCTCACAGCGATCACTCCGTCTGGTTTTTAGGGCAGCGCGCCTCTTTCAGAGAATGTGTTTCGAGGTGCTGATGCTGGAGACTCATTGTGCTTTTTTTTTTTTTTTTTTTTAGTTTTGCAAAGCATTTTGTGGTCAATAATGCATGGTCTCTTGGCAAAGGCCAGCGCTGGTAGGGGGTGAAGAGGTTGTCCTGAGTGGTGTGTTATGAAAAGAATGTAATGATTATGTGTAAGGTTGTAATTTAACCAGCCACTAAGAGCTCTTAACTGACCGGACATTTTAAAGTCAAGTCAAGTCCAACAAACAATATTACAATTTAAATTACTTGATGATAAGAAGATCCACTAATGAAAACTCCAGTAAATGTATGCTTATTATTACCGATTGTGTTAAATGGACAGTTTATTGAATTTTTTTTCATTCATGTTATCATTATACCTTTTTAAAGAACGTATCTATAAAATAACTCCACTGAAAGATAATAGTAGCTGGGGCAAAATTTAAATAATTTCCCCATTTAACACTGAGCAGGTGAAGTGGACGCAGCATATAATTAAAATTCTTAAAATCAAAAAGTTTCAAAAATGAACATAAATACTGTAACTGAGTGCACTGCTGGTGGTGTGCTACTGATCGAGGTTTATAGAGCACATTTCCACATGTTTGTGTGTGTTATTCTTGTTGTGTTGCGATTCATCCGTGTCTGGCAACAGAATCGAGAGGCAGAAACAAGATCAAAGTAATCTTCGGACCACCAAACTACCCTGACACCTTTTTGAGAATGGTAATGTTCACAGCTGAACAAAAATCCTTTCTGTTTTCTTGTATATATGGCAGACCAGTATCTCAACAAAGCGTCAAAGAGGAAAAACATGCAAGATGCCAATAATGGTAAGTATTTTTTTCCCCTTCTGCCTGCTATTTGAATGTAGCATCTCTTTGAAGAATAACTACTTCTCCAGCTTTAATATTCCCCCAAAGCCTTTGCGTGCTTTCCTCTTAGCAGATCTAACATTCGATGTGTTCTCTTCCTTTTTGTTTTCCTGCAGTATTATGAATTTCTCTGACTGATAATGCTCAGATAAATGTAGCAGGTGGGGAACTATCATCCACTCTGTGCATGTGTTAATCATACCACAAGCAATTAGTACTCCCTCAGCCATAGCAAACGCAAGAAACACAACTTTGCGATTCTTGAGAAAACCGGGCTGGTGATGATGGGTTCATAGCTCAGCTGTTCCGGCTCTGCACTTTTGTAAATATCGTCGAGGACACGAGGGAAACTCAATCACATGGTTGAGCTAGCTTCTTATTCACATCCATTTCTTCCAAATTGCTCTTTAAAAATGTCACGGCTGCAGAGCTGCTGTGAGCATCCAACATTTTTCCTCGAGGGAAGGATGGGGAATATGTTAGTCCGTGGTGTACTTTTGGCCATATGCACATAGCTGCATTTCCAGCACTCTCAACGCCTGGGGACAAACACCCCAAAAGTGGGAAGAAACTTGTTCTCTGCTTGGAGGCAGTTGGATTATTATTTTCTTTTATATAACTGAGAAACATCAACTATATAGTCTCATTTTACATTAGCATGTCCTCATTAACGTTCCCGTGGAGATTCTGAAACAGGAACAGGAAAGAGAGAGAGAATGAGGCCCTGTGTTCTTCTGTAATGTTCTTACATTCATTATGTACATTTATTATTTATTAGTCCATAATAATTAATAGTATACGCTGATCAGGCATACCCTCATGACTACCTTCTTAATATTGTGTAGGTCTACCTTGTGCCTCCAAGACAGTTGGGAATCTGTGCATCATCCCACAGCTCCACAGATCAGTTTAGCATCTAGTGAATTTGGAATTGCTCTTCATGGAACGTAGGGGGTGATCCCTGCATTAGTAGGAAGCCAGACTTGCTCACTTTTTGAAGTCCATTCTGTTCAGGATCTGTTGTGTCCTCTCCATTTTGTAAAGTGCTGAAGTCCTGTTAGTCATGTTAGGGGTCACGGGGGTCTGCTGGAGCCTATACCAGCTGTCATCGGGCGAGAGGCAGGGGTACACCCTGGACAGGTCGCCAGTCCATCGTAGAAGTGCTGAAATGGTTTAAGGAATTTATGTAGAAAAAGACAGATAAAAATATTAATCAGTTACATTTTTCTGGCAGTTTTTTGAATGTGGACAATTTTGTCATAAAAAATGACTCAAGTGTATTTTAGAACTTTAGAACTTTAGCTTTGTTGGGAACAGCACACATCTGAAAACAAGGCTGATGAGAGTGGTACGGGTAAGTAAAGGTGAGTAAAGCTGAAAACGGACCACCAAGTCTGATAATGATTCACCATTAGTTCGTCCCTGAGAGAAAGACTTTTCACACTCTGTATTTCAGCCACAGTTATAACACAGGTTCCAGTTCTGTTGCATTTAGATGATGCATCCAGGTTTGTTATACGGTATCAGGCGGGAACACTTGAGAAACCAATGACTGTACTGTAACTTTGCCATTAGGCCACCAATGTTAACTTGAAGTGCGCTACAAGTTAACTTTTTAGGTGAAAAATGCATTTAGAGCAAAAGAAAAATCTAAAAATATTTCAATAATGACATTCTGAACAGCTGTATAAATCCTATTAAGTAATGGTTTGAAACTGAATTTTTGCCGGCAAATGTCAAATGATGATTTCCTCTGCATTTATTAGCGCTGCTGAACTGCTGAGGCTTGGCAAATCAAAAGTTTTTTATCCTTCGAACATTTTTATATATTTCTGTTATTACTCATTAATAATTCATTCATCCGGCAGCAGACACACAGCTCCTGTAAAGTATACAATCATTTAATAAATATCTTCACCACTGCACACAAATTCATGAAGAGATTTCCGCTGAAGGGATGAGAAACTGTGGGGTTAAGTGGGTATGTGTCCAAATTGAGTTCCGCAATAAATGAAGAGGACAGATCTAAATTATTCACATGCTGACTACCTTTTCATTAATCTCCGGGAACTTGAAAAAGTGCTTCACCTCTGCAGAAGTTAATAATAGCTTCTTTAAAGAAGCAAAAAGATGGAAGAGAGCCTAAAGTGCTGAGGCTCGGAGAAGTCAGTGAGTGCATCCTTAACCCTTAAAAGATAAAGAGCTCAAGTTTTGTGGTAGCTGGTGTTGATTACTGTTTTAAAGCAACTCATTTCCCAAATAAATGAAACCCGTAAAATAGCTGTGGGTATGGTTCTGTGTCCGTTGTTTAAATTAATCCTTGATGGTTAATTCTTGCATGCATTCATTCTTGCATCCATGCATCACAGCATATGTATCATCATATCATTGTGCCCATCCAATAAATACCATAAAAGCTCTATTTTAAAACTGAAATGTTTGGGTTTTGTGCACACAGTTTTACAAGATATATTCCTTTGAACCATTTCTTGAAATGTAATGTGCGATACATATTTTGGGAGAGTGTTTCCCACAACATCATTACGGCAATTTAAAAGTCAAAATGCAAGTGTTCAAAGTCAAAAAGATAAAGGAATATATACTTTTGCAAGGAAAACAGTTTAAAAGTTTAATGACCGCAGTGCATTGGCTTGATTGCCCTAACCTCTCCACTGCATGGGAAACCGTATACTGTGATTATGGAATCAATGGCTGGAATCAATGTGCATTTGCCGATCTGCATCATTAGGAAAATCCTTTCTCCCAATCCACTCTCATTATTCAACGCTCAAAGTTACTTTGCGGCTGTCCTCCTCTCATTCCTGAGCCTCTTTATGTTCCAGCATTTACTGAGCAGTCTCTTGTGGCTAACACCCACGCTGGCAGAGAATTGATAAACGGCTTGAGGATTAACTTCAGAGACGCGCTGCGTGCGCCGGGAGTCCCCATGTCCCTCAGCTAAAGCACCGTCAACAAAAAACAATAGCTTGTCCCCCAAAGAAAGCTAGATGTCAAAGAGACACAACTCTGGAGGCTATATTGTTGTTAGTGTTTATCCCTTGTCATCTCTATTTTTTCAGCTCACTACGAAGCTATCTTGTGAAAGAAAGATATATTTTACAACTCTATGATTCATCACAGGACTATCACTGATGAACCTATTTGAGTATTGTTGGACAGGAAGCCCATGCAGGAACAGAGAGGGCATAAATTCCAGACAGAAAGACTGGTTTGAGCCCAGTGTCTTCTTGCTGGGAAGCATTAGTGCTAACCACTGCAACCACAATGATGTCCCTGAACCAGATAGACCATGGCAGACCATAGCAATTTGTGGTATTTCAGACTTACTTATTATCTACAGAACAAGAGGTTTGGCTGCTTGTTTCCATCTGGGTGTTATGACATTAGTGAGGGTTTCATTATTGAACACTCATGTCAATTTAATTTCTAAAACTCAACAGAATGGCATTGACATGAATAGAATATTGCATTTAGTCCACAGCTTTTCTGAAACCACCTTTTAGTGGGTTTCATCTCAGAGGAGTCATTGTTCCTGAGACAGTGTTGATGCTGCTTGCAGCATAAAAGTGAAAGTCACCTTCTGGTTGTTTTGCAGCAGTACATCTCTAAATTGGCAATCATATCATGTAGTAACACACATCATTATCTTTGCAGTCTTTCTCCATACATATTTCAGAAGCTACTGCTGATCTGTCCCCAGTGGATGCCCCAATGACCTTTGTATGTACAATGATAATGGCAGAAGGCTATAACAGTACTACAGCTCTACTTATTCTCCCCCTCTCTCTGTTATGACACCAGTTTGCAGAGGTTAAACCTTATTTATGTATATCCATTAAGTAACGACAGCAACAACAATAGTTTTTGTTATGTGGGACACAGTTTGCTGGACATCATTGCCAACCACTAGGAAGTTTGCCTTACAACGCAAGTGTGTGCTAGAGGACTTCTTCAAGATGCCAAAGATTATTCTTAAAAGACAAAAGATAAAAGACAACCAAGACCAGAGGGACTAAAAGGGCAGATGACACATGAGCAAGCAATGCTGTTATGTCTGGCTACGTTAGGCCAGTAAAGTCTGCAGTCTAATATGGTGGTGGTACAGTGCAACAGTTCACAAAACATTTAAGCTATTTGCTATAGCTGCATAAAGGGTGTGTGAGTTGAACATGACATGGTGCCATTAGTCAGCCAGACTTATGTCATTTCAAAAACATCAGATCAGATTGTCTCTCGATTCATCATCCATCATGACATCTCATTTGGCATGTTTTTGTCCTGTGAGGACAGTGTTCTTGGCAGATGACGCTCAAATAACCCGCCACCCACAATCTTGCCCAAAATTCCTGTTTCGTTATGATTATTGAGATTATTTCAGTAAGCACATCCAGGGCTGGTTTTTGCTATGGGCAATGTGGGCGGCCGTCCAGGGCACAATCTCCCCACCCTTAAAAAAAAAAAAAACTCGAAACAAAACTCGGCAACTACCGCTCATTTTCAATCTTTTTTTTTTTAATGTCGTTATTTATTTATTTATTTTGCTTTCTTATGGCATTTTTCAAGCATGGTTATTATGTCCTGTGATGAAGGATTTGTGCAATTTACATATACATATATTCATTTATTTATCTTGGTTTTTCTCTGTTGCTGTTACCTTTTTGTGTTTAAGATTACATATAAGCAAATAATGCTACCTTCTTTAGCTGCGCTGGCATCCTCATATGCCTTCAAAACCAAATCCAATTGACTTTTCATGTTCAAGGTATTAAAGCTGGTGCTGATTTTTCCACCTCGTGGCACCTTCTTTAAACATTTCTTTAAACAGAGAAATGTCATCCTCGGAAACGCAGCCGCCATGTTGTTTGTTTACAAACGTATGCACATTGTGCTGCATTCAAGTGGTGATGGAAGTTCAGCGGCCAAAGGATGGTTTGTCCAGGGCGTAAATCTAGCCAGGACCGCCTCTGAACACATCGGCCATGTGCCTGCAGCTTTTAGGCTGCTCAAATAAAGTTCACTAAAGTTGGAGGCTGAGAAATGTCATTTTGAACTGCTGACAAAGAAATATGAAAGTTTACCCTAAAGCAGAGCAAAACTGAATGGAATTGGATTTTTTTTTTTTTCTTGAAGACGTTTAGGTATTTATTCAAGCAGCTGCCTTGCTTGAATAGATTTAGCTTTTCTTTGGAAAAAACATTATCTGAATGACTGGGAATCTTCACAGACAACATGAAAGGTGTTCTTTACACCTAACTTGATCAAAGTTCCTCTACCTGAATAGAGTGAAGAGCTCTGTTCTTCGTTTAAAAGGGCAAAAAACAAGCTGCCTCTACGCATCATTATGTCTCTTGAAGTGGCTGAAAGAACAGGCTTACTCTCATCATCATTCATTTTTTCTGTGTGCACCAATAAATAATTAATTCTCACTGGTATTTAGTGTGATGCGTGCATCAAAGCTGCAAAGCTGCCAGGTTTTGATTAGTGAGGAACACGATGATGCCCAACTTCCGCCGCCATATAAGCAAAAAGCACGGAGGCTCCATGCATCTCAAATGGTGTGACAAATGCTGATGACTAATGACTAAATACCCTGATAGACTTGCACCACCTGCTTACCGAGCAAGGCTGGTACCAACACTACAATGAGTTCTTGCTTTAGGGCAGAAATGATTTTAACTGGCACCCTGTAGCAAGTCTGTAGAAATCCACCTGATCTGTACAGAATGAACGTCATCAGGGACATTCAGCACATCTCTGCCAATAACAAAGCCACAAAAACGGTTCATCTGAATTAGTGACTCCAATTAACTTTCAGTTGATTGGACACATTGTCTGTTGACTCTAACCCACCTGCTACATCCTGAACAAAGGCTTTAGTCAATATTTTTGATGAATGCAGTCATTATTCATTCATTCATTCATTCATTCATTTTCTGTAACTGCTTTTCCTCTGGAGGGTCTGTTATTGCAGGCTAACACAGAGAGACAGACAACCACTCACACTCACACTCATAGCCGATTTAGAATCACCAGTGAACCTAACAAGCATATCTTTGGAAGGTGGGAGGAAGCAATAATAATAATAATAATAACAATAATAATAATAATGGATAAAGGATTTTTGCAAGCACTCTTGTGTTGTGGCCTGAATAGACACAGATACAACATTTCATGGGTTTTAGTTTTTGCAAATATATTTGGATTAAAAATGGAAAAACAATTTTGTTCGTTTGCTTCTATTATCGTCTTTGCAAGAACTTGATTTGAGACCACTCGAGGCAAACAATATTGTTGGGACAGAATTGCATTGGAGAGAGACACAAACATTTAAGAGTTAGTCCAATTTAATTGTGAAAGGGAAGACATTTGAAACAACCAGGACTCTTCCTGGAATTATCTCAGTAACCAAGCTGGAAGTGCCTAGGTCAAGGAAGTGACCAAGAACGCAAGGAGGATTCAAGGATTCAAGGATTCAAGGATTCTTGTCATTACAACACATGTTGGTACATGGGAAGGAACAAAATTGGTTTCTCTGGTCCCAATTCAAGCCATAAGTAAAAAAAGTCTAAAAGGGGGCTTGACCGCGGGAGCACGAGAAGCCGCTGCACTATTGCGCGCCACCATCTTGCTTCGTATATAGTCAATAGTCAATCCGACAGAGCTTTATACTGATGGAGATAAGACAATTTCCCAGAAGGGTCACTATCTATGTTGTACCAGACTGGACTAATATTTTTGTCATATTGGCTTTATAAGGGACTACTGTATGTATGGATATTGCTAACAAATGGCTGAAAATGCATTAGGAAAATACACACACACACACAGATTTTAAATTGGAATATTTGTATTCATGTTATTTATGACCCACATCAGACATGTTCTAGAATGTTAATAGTATTTTACAGCAATCAAACATCATTTTACATCAACCAATTTATGCACCAATCAGACATACCATTATGCCCACCTTTCTAATATTGTGTAGTCCTCCATTGTGCCTCCAAAACAGTTGTGACTCATCAGAGGGTGTGGAGTCTGGCAATAGAATATTATTAGTGGGGGCCTTTGGGTCCTGTGGGTTGAGGGGAGGGGCCTCTGAGGATCATAGTTGGTCAGTTTGGGATCTAGTGAATTTGGAGGCCACCTTGTGCTTCATGTTTTTTTGAGTCATCCCCTGTGTCAGGCTGCATCCTGCTGGGGATGGCTGCTGCCATCAAGGAGTGTCATAGCTATGGGGTGGGGGTGGATTGTCCCAAAATGGTCAATGTTATTAACTTCTCTTGTCAGTGGTTTTAATGTTGTGGCTGATCGATGTAAGAATATGTATAAATACTTCATTTAAACATCAAATTAAATTCCAAGGTTTTAAGGTTTCTGTCTATAAGTTTACTTACTTACTATTGAGGGATGATACAAACATACATACTCCTCCATTACCCAGTGTTCAGAAAAACAACGACAAAGATTAGTTGTGACAGTGTCACACCACAGCCATATGCAAATTCATGCTCCCTCTATTTTAGTTGTAAATGACACCCACACTGAAAAGGAGATAATATTACTGGACAAGGGTAGGAACAGAGCCTATCATTTGAGGAATCTCTTTCAGGATTTGTGCTGGCTCTAAATGCATCTGTTTAATTGCTGTGCCATGACAGGATAATTACCACCATCATTCCAGCCGTTCAGGAGGACTAACAGGCCTGCAGACTACACTTCTTGTCTGTCGGTATGGTTCTGTGGGTGATAGTGGTTACTGGTTGGCAGCAAGGTGATGGTAAAATGAGATGAATAAAAGAGTCCGGGTGGTATTTAGAGAATAGTCTGGCATGAACATTCAAAGAGGGAGTGATGTACTCAAAGCGCTTTCATTCCAGCTTTGGGTGACACTTGTTCATTTGTGCTAATGTACTCCTCACACCTAGCAAGACCACATCACACAATCCATGTGTCAGATGCTTCATGGTTCTGATAAGGACCAAACTCAGGCTGTGGTGCTTTTTGATGATCACACTGCTGTGCACCTGTACTTTCATGTGAACTCTCAGTTGCCATATTGTAAAATGAAGATTTTTTTTCAATGTAACTTCTATGCATTGAATAAACTGCTGCAGCTGTCAGAAGGCTTCATAATGTGGCAACCATCTGCCACATTATGAATGCAACTTGCATTTCAAATGTGACTGCTAAAGCAGTGACGTTCTGCATGAGCTCATACCAACATTAGCTTTTCTTAAGCACTGCATACCCATGACTGACATAGCAAACAACTAAAACTACAGAAATAGAGATGAAAAGGTATTGAAGCATTTGGGGTGCCCTTCTGGCCGGAGAAACACAATTAAAAAAGCAGAAGGTACATTTTAGTCAGATTTACATGGATTGAAGAAGTCAGCATGTTTCACAGGATTTTTGTGTAGCTGTGATTTTAGTGCTCTTCTGCCCAGCTTATGTCGCCCGTGGAGCTGGATGCGTTTCAGGTGCTAAAATGAGAGAGATGAGAGGAAACAGAAACCTGCATAGGCCATCATTTGCAGAGAGAGCTTTAGGAATGTGCCGCGGAAACCTGTTGAAACAAACACACTTGATGATCACGAAGAAACTGGATTTTTAATTTCTTTGTGCGACCGTCGTTTCTCACAAAGCGGCGTCAGGCCTGACCACATTGTACCACATATTTTAATTAGCCGTCTGGAACACTTTTTGGGGTCAGTGGTGTGGCACTTGACTGGTTCAAGTCCTATTTATCAAACAGGTCCTTCTCTGTGACTCTTGGTGATGCCTGTTCCTCTCATGCACCCCTGTCCTGTGGGGTTCCCCTGTGTATTTGCTACCCCTGGGGAGGATTATTCAAAGGCACAACATAGACATCAATTTTCATGCGGATGACACCCAGTTATATGTCCCTCTAAAACCTGGCTCTTCAGATGTTTCCCACACTCTTTCATGCCTGACAGATATAAAAGCATGGATGTCCAACAACTTTCTCCAGCTAAATGATTCAAAAACAGAGGTCATCCTTTTCACTCCATCTAGCCCCAGCACCTGCATTCCCGACAGTCTCCCCTCTACCCTCTGTCTCCAGAAAGAGGAACCTTGGTGTCGTTTTCGATTCAGAGCTTTCATTTGACTCACAAGGTAACCAAGGTTGTACAATCCTGTTTTGGGCAGCTGAGACAGCTAGCAATAATCCGTCCTTTCCTCTGTTCTGCTGACTTGTCCATGCTTTTATATTGTCACGACTTGACTTCTGTAATGCTCTGTACGCTGGAATCAGCAAGGGAAACATACGCAGACTGCAACTCATCCAAAATGCAGCTGCCAGGCTTTTAACAGGTACTAAGAGAAGTGACCACAGATCTCCAACCTTCGCCACTCTCCACTGGCTGCCTGTGAGTTTTAGCCTTTATATACCCTTTGCTGTATATGCTCCACGTATGCCCCGTCTTGTAACTTTTAGAAAGGTGCTATATAAATAAAGTTATTATTATTAATCTCTTCTGTGAATTAAATACCATAGCAGCTGTCAGAGCTTTGAGTACCTCATTATGCTGTTCTGTTTCCTTACAATGCTTTCTGTGTAACATACTCACAATGACAAATAAACTGTAGCACAACAGCCATCTTTTCCAGACATTTTAGCAAATCCAAATTGGAAAATCTATCCTCTCTTGAAAGAATTAAACATTCTTCCTTTGGTCAGAGATGCTAAAATGAGGTACAACAGGCTGGCTGCCAGCATAGATTGGCCCCAATATCTGATCTTTGTTTTTCTTTGCTTCTTTGCATCATATCAAGTACGGAATTCTGCATTGTTCGTATGATGTCATTATTGTGTTATTGATGTTTTCTCACATAAGACAATAAAGTACATTGCACCGGAATAGTTACACTTTTAACAGAACAGGAGACATGATTTCAAAGGGAATGTTCAACTTATGAGAGACAGCAAACATTCAGACATTCCTTACAACAGTAACAATGAATTAGGAATCTTAATCTAATATTAAATTGAGATAAATTTGGTACAAACAACATCAAACATCATTTCCTTCAGCAGTTGTGTGGTAGCTCTTATCTTTAGCTTTAACTATAAACTTGATTTAAATTCAAAAAGGTAGTCTGATGATGAATGCAATACTATGCTGGTTCATTGCACCGATCACTGCACTGATTGGGCCCCGTGAACTGTGAGGGCCTTCTGCCACCCACAGCTTGACCTCTCCACTGTGTGGGCTGACCCGAGACATTGATAGCCAAATGATTTTTCAACAGAGCCCCCTCAGCTGACCTATGGGTTCATTGCCATGTGCAGTGAGCTGGTTAGAATACAGTTCACTTCACTGCTACAAGAAAGGAAAAAAAAAAATCATTGGTATGTGAACACAAGACAGGTATGGTTTGTTTTTGCTTCCAAGCACATCTCAGGTAATTTAAATATTAGAAGACTCAGCAGTTCGTGTACAGCTGTGGCCAAAAGTTTTAAGAATGACATGTCAGTATTTGCAGTGTTGACCCTTCTTTTTCAAAACCTCTGCAATTCTCCCTGGCATGCTGTTAATTAACTTCTGGGCCACATCCTGACCGATGGCAGCCCATTCTTGCATAATCAATGCTTGGAGTTTGTCAGAATTTTTGGAGTTTTGTTTGTCCACTTGCCTCTTGAGGAGTGACCACAAGTTCTCACTGGGATTAAGGTCTTGGGAGTTTTCTGGCCATGGACCCAAAATTTCAACGTTTTTATGTTATCCCTCTTAGCTAAAACTTTTGCCTTATGGGAAATGGCTCCATCATACCCGAAAAGTCATTGTTTGTCACCAAACCGTTCTCAGATGATTGGGAGAAGTTGCTCGCAGACGATGTTTAGGTACCATTCTTTATTCATTGCTGTGTTCTTTGGCAAAATTGTGAGTGAGCCCACTCCTCTGCCTGAGAAGCAGCCCCACACATGAATGGTGTCAGGATGCTTTAGTGTTGGCCAGACATAGGACATGATGGTAGTGTTCACCTTTTCTTCTCTGGACAAGATTTTTACAGATACCTCAAATTCATCAGAGAAAATGACTTTACCCCAGTCCTCAGCAGCCCAATCCCGGTACCTTTTGTAGAATATCGGTCTGTCCCTGATGTTTTTCCTGGACCGAAGTGGCTTCTTGTCACCAGGCCATCCACCAAAAGTCTTTGCCTCACTGTATGTGCAGGTGCACTCACACCTGCCTGCTGCCATTCCTGAGCAGGCTCTGCAAGAACTAGACTTTCTTGAGCACCCTGAAGCCTTCTTCACACTTATTAAACCTCTCTCCTTGAAGTTCTTGATGATCTGATAAATGGTTGTTGTAGATGCAATCTTAGGCCCCGTCCACACGAAATCGCATTTTTGCGTAAACGCAGATGTTTTTAATCGTTTTGGCCTATCGTTTAATCGTTTTGCCCTAAAACGCACTTTTTTGAAACCAGGTCCCAGGGTGAATAAATTCGAAAACGCACTTCTTGTGGATCCGTCTGGACAGGGGAAACCGGAGATTTTGGAAAACGATGATGTCATCGCCACCATCGCCGCACCCCTCGAGCAGCCTTCCACCTCTTATAACGAAACGTCTCATAACATCAACAACAATGGCGGACTACATGCTTGCGTTACTACTGGAGAAGATATTGAGCCTATTATGGTGACTAGGGCAAAATCTAATTTTTCCTTGAGTTTGGTTACTTTTAAAGCCGATTTGTAAACAGCGCTCAAGCTTCATGTGCATGTGCCACCTCTTCCTCTCCGTTTTTGGTGAATTTCTGAAACTGAAACAGCGCCGCCTATAGACCTGGGATATGAAGTAGCGTTTTGAGTCGTGTAAAGACAGATCCGTCTGGACGCGGATATTTTTGAAACCGTGCCAGCGAAAACGGATAGGAAAAAGATCGTTTTCATATGTATGGACAAGGCCTTAGTCGCAGCAATATCCTTGCCTGTGAAGCCCTTTTTGTGTGAAGCAGTGATGACTGCATGTTTTTCCTTGCAGGTGACCGTGGTTAACAGGGGAAGAACAATGATTTCAAGCACCACCCTCCTTTTAAAGCCTCTAGTCTGTCATGCTAACAAAGTGCATGACAAAGTGATCTCCAGCTGTGTGCTTATCAGCACTCTCACCTGTGTTAATAAGATCACTGACATGCTGTCAGCTGGTCCGTTTGTGGCAGGGCTGAAATGTAGTGGAATGGGGGTGCATATTAATGGCAAAGAGGGCCTTTGCAGTCAATTGCAATTCGTCTGATCACTCTTTATGACATGTTGGAGTATGCAAATTGCCATCATAAAAAATGAGGCAGCAAGACTTTGTGAAAATATACATATGCATGTTTGCTTAGCATATATTCCTTTCTTGGTACAGCACAGCATTCATAACACAGATCTCTGTAAACGGTTTGAGAGCAGCATGTTGTGCACTATATTTTCACACTTAGCTATGGTTCAGTGTACAAGTACATATTGTAGAAATATTGGCAAGACTGAGCACAGCAGGGCTGTTACAAAAATATACCTTCCATACAAAAAGCATTTTGGACCAAATGTGTCTTGATTAGACTACAATACCCCTCATCAGGAAACAGAAAAGAGTCTGCAGATCCAACAGTTGGTTCTCTATTTATAGCTTTGGAGGAGAGTTATTCTTTTTTACACATATAGTCTGGGGTGTCAAAGAGCATCAAATGAATAAAGAAAAGACTACTCTCCAGTTGCATTTGCCATGATATTTAATATCCTTCTGATGTAAACAGTGGCAGTCGGTCATTTTATGTCGGTGTGAGCTGAGCTGATCATGCTGTGTGACCAGGTCAACACCTTGTGTTGTTCTTCATGTTTTTTGAGTTGTTCCTAAACCGTTTTTGTGTGTGTGTCTGTGCCAGGCTGCATTGGGGTGGGGGTGTCTGGTCTGGTCTCGTGGGTGCTACATGTCTAAGTAACATCCACATGAATGCCAGGTCCAGAGGTTTGATGGTAGAACATTGCATGGCCAGTGTTATTTACTTTTCCTGTCTGTGGTTTTAAGTTTGTGTCTGTTGTATATTTCTCTTCCTAAATTCTTTGTAGAATCCAAAAAATAAATTCAACGCTGCGTCCCCATCTAGTGGCTAAAGTATCCATTGCCTCTCCTCTCAGTGACAGACAAACGTGTTGATACCTGGTTGATACCCGTAGCAAAACATACAGTAGGTCAGAGGTGTCAAGTAACGAAGTACAAATACTTCGTTACTGTACTTAAGTAGATTTTTAGTACAGGTATCTGTACTTTACTTGAGTATTTCTTTTTCTGGCGACTTTTTACTTTTACTCCCTACATTTGTACACAAATATCTGTACTTTCTACTCCTTACATTGGAAAAACAGGCTCGTTACTTTTTAAACCTCCACGGATGACAAGACGTAAAAGACGTGATATTGGATATTATCGGACCGGACTAGAGCATCGGACTAGAAAAGGCATGTCGACCATATGTCTATGATGTCGACCATGTCGACGATGCGCTTCCTGGTTTCTTCTTCTACTGTTGTGAACAGGCAGCCTGTTGGTCAGTTTGAGCTCTGCTGCCACCTAGTGACTGGAGGCTTGTTTAATACTGAAAGTCCACCTGACCCCACTATTTTTGGTCTAATGTAAAAAAAACAAATTGAGGTATGGTGTGGTTTCCGTTGCTATCATTAGCTTTTTGAGGATTTTTTGGAAGCTAGTTTACAACGTTAGCAATGCTATGGGAACACATCATTTTGATTTGATTTTGAGTTTATGGCTAACACTAGCTAGCAGTTTAAAAACAACAACTCAGTCACCCCCAGTTTATGATTAAAAACTATCCAGATGCTCATGCAGGACATCTGGTCAATTAAGTCTATATTATTTTGCGAGAACTTTTTCATTTTGCAAAATTATCAACAGATGAACAGTTTCATTAATGGCAAAATCATTTTTACTTTTTACTTAAGTACATTTCAGAGCCTGTACTTTCATGCTTTTACTTGAGTAAACGAGTTAAATCAGTACTTTTACTTTTACCAGAGTATTTTTTTACACAAGTATCCATACTTTTACTTAAGTACAGAGTGTGAGTACTTTTGCCACCTCTGCAGTAGGTCCAAGGGTCCCTTTCCTATTTCCCCCTCACTTTGAAGCAACTCTAAAAAGAAGGCTAAAAATACAGACAAATTTCTCATATTTATCTGTATTTCAGCCTTTTGTTTGAGTGTTCATGTACGTCTGGTGTACATTTAGCTGATAATTAACTATTTATCTGTTACTCATAGCTTATCATTTTCAACCACCTAATTGCTTAACATTAGCAAACATCCGCTGAGGGTGGGTGTGACATGTAATCCATCACTTTTCAAAATTCTTGCACAAATCTTATTCATTAATATTTTGCTGTGGTATATTGAAATACTACAAGCTCCCTTAAGCAGATTCCTCTTACTGTGTCCAGACATCATGGAGGAGAAAAGAGTGTAGGGTGTAACTTTACGATAGTGAACAGCCACTATCACAAATGTATTGTTCCTGTGTGTTATGCAAAGATGATTTAAATTATTGTTCAATTTATGTGGAATGAAAAGTGAAAAAGTGTGCTTGCTGTTTTTCAACAATGGATAAAGCAAGCTATAATGAGATTGTGTGACCCATGTTGTTTCAGTCATATGATAAGTAGTGGGGTTGGTCAGAAGATCGGTTTGGGAGTTAAAGCCCAAAGGAAACTGCCATGTTATTTGTTGTAATGTACTGCATGATCAGATGTGTTTGTATGTGTGTGTTTTACCTGAGTATGTGTGAGTTATATTCCCAGCAGGACAATAAAAGACAATAAAACTGAACTTCATGGAACATCCCTTCTAAACACACCAGCAGTGATGTTTGGTCATTGTATACATATCATACTACTAGAGGATTGTGGGAGGATTATTTTTTTTTAAAAAAAGGATTTATTGGCAGATACTTTAAATGGAGATCTATAAGATTTCGCTGAGTCCAGAGTAAAATCTCTCACCAAACATCTGTATGTACACACAGCTGTGTGTGTGCATGGGTGAGGCATTTGCAACACAATAAATTCCAAAACTATGCAAGACTGAAACCCTGCATCGACAAGTCTGGGAGATATCCCAGGACAACAACTACTCCAGAGACACGAGTTGTTTCTTGTGAACCCTTTAATAAATTAAAATGTATTAATGGAAAAAAAAATTGTCCAATTATTCAACCGAAGAGGTCCCACAACAATACTTTTCTAGATGGTTTCCGTGGAATAAATGACGAAAGCAACTCTTTAATTCCTCAGACTATATTACCCAGCGTGCACCAGGACGTGCTAACGTCCGTACACAGACCAGCGTCGGTGGTTGGCTGACGTGTCCCCGCCCCTGGTACGCCCCTCCCAGTGTTCGAGTTAACTGCAACTGACATGTTTTGCTGCACAGCGGTTCACTCAGAAGCTCCGCAGACAGCAACTCAGATAATAATATTATGGCTACTCATGCTAGCAGGTGCTGCCGCTTGTTTGTCAGGCATAGCTGTTTAACTCATTTCAGGAGACCCGTCGTACAGTGCGTGAATGGGAACATCCAGCGTATGTTCTCCAGTGCTACGCACGAGGAAAATGAACTAGAACTCAGAGACTCGACTTCAGCTGCTTCCAACTTCCCAGCAGCTCTGAAAACCAGGTCAAGACAGGTAATACCTACCCCGTGCTAAATGCTTCAAGTTAAACCTGGAGCTGAGGTTTTCCGCTGTCAGTGTCTAATCACCGTCTAGTGGCTGGAGTCGGTGCTCAACGACCCCTAGTAACTAAAGTTGTGTTAGTTTATAATGTAGCCGCAACCTCTTTCCAGTTTAGGGCCCACTACAGGCAAAACTAGCTAACCATGTTAGGGGCTAAATGGTAATCTAACAAGTTAAAAACAAGGATACCAGTGCTGTAAAGTAAACGGGGGTTGCAGGGTTTATTTTCTGGGTTTATTACAAAGTACTTACAGTTCTGAATAAGAACAATAGACATAATGGCCCTTGAGACAACCTAAATAGATCCGCAGTGACATTGTAAACTATAATTTAATCAAAAGATTTCAGAGGTGATGTATGCAGACTCTTTGTATCTTACAGGCACTTTGACAGTCAGCAACAGTGTTACAGAATTAGAATATTTTCCTTAAGTTGCATATATATCAATATATTGTTGGCCCTTGTTCATTTGGGAATCCTATACAGGATTAAACAGGAATGAATGAGGACTCGTTTCTGCTCTGTCACTAACTTAGTGTGTCCAACTTACTCTGAGTCACATGTTCACCTTTGCGCTGGTAACTTCTAACACTCTGTAACGGCAGCGACAGTCAAAGGTCAGGAGTTGTTTACGAAGCCTTGTGCAACTCAGTGTGACTAGCTTAGTGAAACCTTTAGATGTGTTAATACTTTTATTCACTTTTATTCACTTCCGAATAATTGAATGATCACCCTGCATTTTACTCACGGCATAGCCTTTCATCCCTTGTAAGAGCTATATGTGGTTCAAGTGTTGTCTGGTTAAGGAACACAGATACCACATACTAACACTTGTATTTTTTTTACACTGGAAAACTTAGACATCTTTAATGTCTATTCAAAGCTATATGCCAGCAGTGCACATTCTAATGCAATTAACAGTTATAAACATTCTGCAGACTTATTGCCAGGGCTGGATCCGTGCCCCTAGGGGCCCCTGGGCACTGAAGTTCATGGGCCCCCTGCCCTCCCAAACACAAACACCCTCCGAAGTAGTAGACAGACGCACGTAAAATGCTAAAAGATGTATAAGTGACATCCGATGAATCCGGTGACAAATGCGGTGTTTCGATAAAACTTTGCAAGTGAAGTAATAAATTTCTCCAGTGTGCGGTGAATAATCCATTCTCATGACATAGTTTCACCATTTTAAAGATGTCAGGTACGCTTAGTCAGTGAGAGAACGGGTCTTGCTGCCAGCCTTGCCAAACAACTATTTTTATCTCTTGATTGGGTACTAATCAAGCACAAGCGGCAAGTCACGTTTAAGTCACGAAAACAAAAAGAAAACTCGGATTGTGAAGGGCCCCTTTCAATCCAAGGGCCCCTGGGCAAGTGCCCAGATTGCCCATATGGTAGATCCGGGCCTGCTTATTGCACATTGTATGTTTCTATCCAAAACTCACATTTATCTGCATAAGAGGATGTGTTTGATGCAAAATGGTGTGAAAACAAGGTATAGCAGTGCTGCTGTATGGAGGACGAGATAAAAATGCAAAATTAATACATTTTCATTGTGGAAAAGGACATTATTAAATTCATGGCTGGAATTTCATTTGATTACCTTAATATATATTTGGGCTGTTGCATTTTTGCATATATTCTTAAATATTTTTACTGCGTTGTTGTTTTATTCCTATTTTCTTTATCCCCAGGAGAGGCTAAGAGATGACAGCATACTACCCTTTTCCGCGTTCTTGACTGACAACTTTGGTCGCAGGCACAGCTACCTGCGCATCTCCCTGACTGAGAAGTGCAACCTCCGCTGTGAGTCGCTGCTCTCTGTTCGTAATTTCGAAGTTAAATTTACACACTTGGTTTATTTTCCCTGGTTCTCATCCAGATGCTCGACGACTACTGCTTTTACTGAGAATCTAGAATGTTTGTAGACATCAGAGTTAGCTGTATAAACTACATTATTCAATGAGACGAGGCTTGCTCGCTTTGCAGCTTGCAGCTTTGTCATTTTATATTTCAAGGGCTCTTTTTTTGCTCAAACATATAAATGAAGTACCATTTTGTAGTTCTAAAAGTCCTGCTTCTCCAACTCAGTAATTATCACTAAGAACATATCAAGGGCTATGCAATCTAAGTACGTCTAGCCATCAGCAATTAAGGGGATTTCTAAAGAAACATTTTATACAGATTCCAAGCATGTGACAGTGGGGTTCAGTGATGAGGAATATCTTTGGGAATCAATTTGCTTAAACTATATACTGTATATGAAGAGAAAGGCTAGCTGATCTGTACTGTAGTAGAAATCACTGTTCATTTTGGTTTTTGTGTATGAATGGACAGATTTTGTCATCATGATAGTTACACCCATGCAACATGCAGTCATGAATCTTTGAACACTTTTGAACACTTTCAGTTTTTACTAGAATCCCACTTGTGGAACATATGTGAACTCTTCTAATGTAGGAAAATGGTTTATGATCTTTCCCGTCTTCAGGTCAGTACTGCATGCCAGAAGAAGGAGTAAAGCTCACACCCCGAGGCCAGCTGCTCTCCACCTCTGAGCTGCTGACCCTGGCTCGCCTGTTTGTACGAGAGGGAGTGGACAAAATCCGTCTCACTGGAGGGGAGCCCCTTATCAGACCTGATGTGCTGGATATCATCGGTAAGGAACTAGTACAAAACTTATTCTTTTACACCTATATTTTCATTCAGATTCAGGAATTGATTGTCACAATGTTATTACAATGTTGCATTTAATAGTAGTTTGGACTGTGTAGGCAATCAGGAAAATGGAGCATCAGCAGCGAGTGCAGGCATTGGCATTTATTGGGGTTCTGTGGTTCATGTACTAGTGTTCTGTGTGTGAACAGTATGTTCAGTTAGATTGAGTATCTGTTTAGAAAACACTGTTTATACATTTATGCTGAGAGCGCACACTGCTGCTGCCACACAGCTCTATTGGGTGTGCAGCAGGGCACACTGTTGGGTGTGCGCTCTTCCAAATAGCCATCATCTCAACTACTTAGTTATATAACCGCTATATATCAGGTAGCCATATTGGTCCATCTGTATAGTGTGTTTACACTTTAAATGAACCGCTCTGGAGAGCGACTACAGCTGGGTTGAGACCACCCTCTCTAACTGGGCTCAGCTCAGTTAATTTTTTGTGGAGCAGAGTGCAGTTGTCTCATTCACTGGTTATTTCAGCCACTATTATTGGCTACTATGCGTATCAAGATGTGTTGTGCCTTGTGATTGGTGCACCATTATTCATGTCTTATACTTGAAATTTCTTTATGAAAAATGTTAAGCTCTGTTTTGAGTTCTTTTGACACTTGTGGCAGCACCTGTGGAGGATGTGATGGCAGTCTTTTCACAGGAATGACTCAGCATCTGCTATCCAAGGTTTTCGTGTGTTGTTAACTAGAATAGATTAGACAAGAACTAAAGTGAAATGAATGGAGAACGGAGAATTGATTTTCTATGGATGCCTTCAGTTTAAGGCTTGTGAAAAGGAAAATAATTAGTTACGCCACAGCTATGTTCTTGGTCTAATGATGTATTATCGCGTTGTTTTAATTTTACACCCTGGTTTGCAAATTAACCGTAGCAACCTCACTAAGTATCATGCTCTCAGAACAGTGCCTGCAAGAGCAAGACATGAATGTAGAAAACATTGTGGTGTGATTAGTGGCTCATGCCTTTGCATCATATGTTGCCAGACCCAGCATAAAGACAAATCAGCAATTATCCACGTGTCATGTTACAGCCCACACTGTGACCTCACATGACTCCCCTTTAAGTTATTTAAATTTACTGTGAATAAGTTGAACAGAATTCACACTCTTTATCTACTGTATGTGTTGTTCTCTGGCAACAGAAGTTAATAAGTAATCTTTTTTCAGTTATTTGTTTTGAGCTGTGTGACTGGTGTTAAACACATTTACTGATTCCTTACATGAATACCATCTTTAAATTACTCTGGTGGTGCTCACCAGATTACATCACCTGGGTTTGGCTGTACCACTGTTTAATCTATAGTTATTATGTGTAAAGTCCTTGAATGGTCTTAGTAACTCGAAAGTTTCAAATGAATGATTTACTAGTAATTACTTGGCTAGTAAATGAATCTGTAACATGACATCTACAACAAACTACTGTGGCAGTATGGGCTTTAGCTTAGCGTCTAAAACCAGCTGTTTTAGAAAGTATTTTCCATTGAGCTGCTCGTCTTTCATTTATATAGGTTATACTTAATGGAGAATTATGTCTTTAGATGTGATAGTAAAGGTGGGATTGAACTAGCCTAACCAACATTATCAAGGCATTTAGTAAACCTTCTTGTTATACTTGTGTTAAATTTGAACCTAGAACCAATGATTCCCAGTAAATATTCTACACAAGTCCCAGCATTGCATCACCTCTTTCTGTTTGCGTCCTTTCTACAGCTGAACTGAGGAAGTTGGAGGGCCTGAAGACTATTGCAGTAACAACTAATGGTTTAAACCTGGCAAGGCTTTTACCTAAACTGAAAGACGCCGGCTTGGATCTGATCAACATCAGCCTGGATTCACTCGTTCCTGCCAAGTTTGAGTTTATTGTGCGACGAAAAGGTAGGAAAAGTGATTTGACCAAAATGTCGGGTGCAAGACATGAATGAAGTAATTGAAACCTGCGGTGTAATAATACGATGATGAGAAAAGTGAGCGATTAATACAGGGACACAAGTAGAAGATCATTTTGGAAATTTGGAAACCAAGTTATTATCCTTACTGGTTAAAGGTACATCTTCATCACATTCCAATCAGCTGGTGTTTTGTTCACTGTGCCTTTCAGACATAATAAAGCTCATATCTGTAGAAAATTATCTTAATTTGATTCTGCTGTTGCTGTACTCTGTCTCAGGCTAGATCGGTTGGCTTGTAATGGGGGTGGATCCGTTTCACTAGGTTACAAAAGGAGGATGTAAGCTTTAACACACGTTGACTGCAGGGTGACAGCAGGTCGGAGCTCTGGGTGGCTGGCTTGTAAAAGGCAGACACAGATGGACTCGCTGAGATAAGGAAGGGGAGAAAAAAAGAACAGCACATGTCAGTTTTTTGTCATTGTTTCAAGGCTACATAACAAAGTTTTAGCCTAAACAAAAGCTTTCACTAAGCTTATTTAGGATTTAATTACTATGACAGTTCTTGATAATACTTCTTCAAGCCAATGCAAGTGATTGTGACCTTGGCAGTTTGCTGTAACAAAGCTGTGGCTGCTGTTTAGGGATTAAGCTTGATTTCTACTGCCACTGCATGGTGAGTGCGTATCTACAGCGTAGGGGTTTACACTGTCAAAAGCTTTTATACCTATGCGCTGGTGTGTCTGTATTGTTATGTAATTACGCCACCAAAACACTAGGCAGCGACTGACCTGCTGTGTTGAGTTTCATTCTGTACTTCACACAATGGCAAGAGAAACTGAGTGACTGCTGTTGGAGATAAAATCACTGCAGCACAGAACTTAAAGAAGACATCTGCTTAGATGATGTGTATGAGAGTGACGATTCTTCAGAGGTGCATGTCAGACAGAGAGTGATGTAGGCTACTGCATAGGGTTATGGGGTTACGGGGCAGCAACGGCGTCAATGTAGCCTGGTACTATAAATGTTTTATTAGTTTTAGATATTTTCAGTGGTTTATGCTGCTGCATTAAATTTGCCTTGGTACTACAGAAGTTAAAGTTATGATATGATTGATGTGTCAAATGCTAAATGTGGTTATTTTAACCAAGTGTAACCATCTGTTTTTTCCTAGGGTTTCACAAAGTCATGGAGGGCATTGATAAGGCAATTGAATTAGGCTACAATCCTGTTAAGGTAATTTGTTCATTGTTCGAACATTCTTGTACTTGTGTTTCTTGAGGTGGTAACAAGAACAACGTGGACTGCAAAAAGAGAATGACGTCATTCTCTTATAATTTTCAATTTGATCTTTTTATTTTGTGTGTCTGATTATCCTTGTATTGTTTCTTTTTTCATTTATTTATCTACATGAAATAGGAAATGTGTAAGTTTTTATTGCTGGACAAATGTATTGTGGTCATTCTTACATATTCAGATTACTTACAGCTTATTTAGTTATTTCAGCAATAAGTCACACAGTTAATGAAGGGAACGGTTTCATTAACTGATGACATTTGCAATATGAGAATGATCACTGTGTATCACAGTTCCCTATGGCCCCCAGTTCATGTGTTATTCTGTATTATCACACATTTGAGGGGTATAGTTAATAATACACTTTTTTATAACAGGATACTTTACATAGGGTACTAGTGAAACTAAACAGAATCAGGCTACTCAGAGTGCTGTGAAAAAATAAATGCAAAGGAAATGACAATAAATAATAAAATGAAAAAGCGTAACTAATCAGTGTGAAATGATAAAACCTACTGTAGAGCACAGTAAAACAAACTATTAAAAAAAAGAAAAAGCTTTTTGAAGTTATATAAAAGAAGAACCACAGCGACTGTGAGAGTTCATCTCCCAAAATACACGCAGATTTCTGGTTGATAGTTTGAGATTTGGACAGGATAAAGAATAGAATTTTACATGGATTTGGGACATGAACCTTTGATTTATAGAGATGTGCTGTAATATGCTTTTCCACAGATTTTAACAAGACGTTGATCTTAATAACAAACACAATAAATAGTGTGTTGGTAGATAATATATCTGAGTGGAAGCTCATCAGTAGAGAACAACCTTTTGCCCGGAAACAAGAGGCTTCATTTGAGACAAAAATCCTGTTCATCTGCCACAAATATTGTCCCAATAAATGACCTGTATTTCCAGCTGTATGAGACAGTACAAGACTGAGAGATCAGAACTGGAGGAAATCTATTTCTGAAGCTTGTACATGCTTTATTAACTCCTAAAGTTAAAAAGGTGAAAGGTTAGTTAACTAACCCCAGCATGAGTGTATTAACCTGTCAGGTATAACCACTGTTATTACTGTGTAATGCAATTAAATACTGGCCCACCCATCTCCAGTAAGTCATTTTATCGTGCAGATTCCTGTGGGTTGCTAAAATATCCACTTCCTATGCGGCCTTGGGTTTGACTGCCTCACAGTTACATAACAGGTTTGTGAGGAGAAGGATTGTACAGCTTAGTAATCAGTGGCCTGTTGTTGTGTGCTGCCCTCTGCAGATCAACTGTGTAGTCATGCGAGGCCTCAACGAGGATGAGCTGTTAGATTTTGTGGCGCTGACAGAGAAGAAGCCTCTGGAGGTGCGCTTCATTGAATACATGCCTTTTGATGGTGAGTGCACATTCCCCACAGTGTCTTACTGCACAGGTCTCATTTCTAGATTATTTAGACGAACAGAGCAATGTAAGTTGTTGCTGATTTAATCATTTACTGTTCAGCTAGCCTGCAAAAGTATCAAGTTTTTATAAATTTTATGCATTGTTCAGTACTGAGCTGAACAAAGGATAGAAAGGCGACTTTTTTACTGAAAAGCTGATGAGTTGAAAGATGCTAACTGCACTGCCTCTTCTCTCTGCAGGAAACAAATGGAACTTTAAGAAGATGGTGAGCTACCAGGAGATGTTGGACTGCATCAGGCAGCGATGGTCCAGCCTGGAAATGCTTCAAGGTGGACACACAGACACGGCCAAGGTCAGCCACTCCAACCGTACTGCATTTTCTCCTGTCAGGAAAAAGACACTGACAAAGAGGAGACATTTAGCATCCTGAAAAATGAACCAGGATTGTGCTAGTACATTATTGTTTTTTGATAAATTGTGCACTTAAGAGTGTTTCTGTGATATTATTTATCTCTTCTGACAAGTTGACTAATAATACTCTTTAAAATTTTATCAAGATCCACCTTTGTACAGCTGGGGTACCAAGCGATTCATTGTTTAGCTAACACAAAGCTGGCATCAACATTTACAGTCTGCTGACAAACCTCATTTATGGGCTGATCCCCTGAAAAAGATCAAGAGTCCAGTGTAGGAGGCACATCCAGCAATTTTGTCAATAGTTTCAGTGCCATTGATCAAACACAGTCTGCTGTATTTCCTAACAGACATTTAAAGTGCCAGGCTTCAAAGGTCAGGTGGGCTTCATCACCTCCATGTCGGACCATTTCTGTGGCTCGTGCAACCGTTTACGAATCACCGCAGATGGAAACCTCAAGGTAAAGCTACAGTTGTTCTTTGTAGGGCTTCACATTTTTTCCCCACATTGCTTGGGTGCACATTTAACACATTTAAATATCCTCACACCATCCTCCTCCCTGCCTGTTGTCTCTCAGGTGTGTTTGTTCGGTAACTCTGAGGTGTCCCTCAGAGACGTCTTGCGCTCTGGGGCATCTGATGAAGCATTGATGCAAATCATTGGAGCAGCTGTGGGCAGAAAGAAGAAACAACATGCAGGTAGAAGTGTATACAAATCATTTATGGAGCATTCTCATATATTTTTGTGTTATCTGAAGTTCTACTTGAATGTCAACTGTTCCTTTTCCCCTCAGGCATGTTCAGTATCTCCCAGATGAAGAACAGGCCTATGATCCTCATTGGTGGGTAGCACGGCTGTACGTACAAGTCTCTCACACTCTGTTCAATCATGATTTTTGTTCACAAGATTTTGCCTACATTTACACTATCAATAATAACAATTAAAAACCTCAATCTGAAATGTGAATTTTGACAATGTTCTCTTTTTTTCCAACAGTAACCACATCCCAAAGGCCTCTGCCAAAGCTACAAGACAGCCAGAGGGTCTTGCCGAGCATTTCCCAGCTTAAAAATGACACATTCTTCTCTACAACAGTAGCTGCCCACATGTGCCATTTAGGCAAACAGAGAGTCCTAAATAGAGAGGGATTGTTGTGCCTTCCAGACTGCACTGCTATGAGCAGAGGTACCAGTGTTAAGAGACATATCAGCAAAGGAAAAACTGATGTGACGGCTAGCCTCCACAGTGGAGCACGCCTTTACTCCTGTGAGTTTGCTAATTGTCTTAATTTCACTAGCTGTCACACTAAGACTGGAAGTTTTACAATGCGCACAAATGTAACAAGCCACACTAATGAAGACTGTCTGAAATACGCACAAGCCAGGGGTCTTAATGCTCTGAAGAGCCACTTACTCAGGACCCCAGGAACACATGTTTTTTGCACACTACTAATGAATGCCAAAATAAATCTGACACACCACAGTGTTCGATTCTGCCACAATCAAGTTTCCAGTGATGGCCACTGCGTAGAACGTAAACAAACTGTGAGTGATCAGGCCACAAATGTCTCCAAAATTCACCCAGATGAAATCACCAGAGCCCAGCTGACACATACTGATGCCCAGGGTCGGGCCACCATGGTGGATGTAGGGAGAAAAGTTCCCACATGTCGAACAGCCACTGCCTGTGCCACCGTCATCTTAGGTCCCACTGCCTTCCGTTTGCTCCAGGATAACCAGCTAGCTAAAGGTGATGCCTTGACTGTAGCACAGCTGGCTGGCATCATGGCTTCAAAGCAGACTTCAGCTCTCATTCCTCTCTGCCACCCACTGCCGTTAGACCACACCTCTGTCAGCTTTCACCTCGATGAGCCGCGCAACACTGCTGTCATCACAGCAACTTGTCGCACTACAGGCAGGACAGGAGTTGAGATGGAGGCTCTGACGGCCGTTTCCGTGGCAGCGCTCACCATCTATGACATGTGCAAGGCAGTGAGCCATGACATCATAATCACGGATGTAAAGCTGGTCAGTAAGACCGGTGGGAAGAGGAACTTCCATCGTCATCCGACACAGGAAAGCTGAGAATGAAGGGATTGAAGCAACACAACCCCCACAAAGCCACCCTCTGTCTGTAGTTTAATGGATCTTTCTCATATGAATCATGTTTTCTGAACCATGTTAATGGTTACTTTAAGTAACAATTAGACATTATCAGTGCATGAGCTACAGTACCTGTTAAATACCAATTTTAGCCTCTAGAGGACACAGAAGTATTACTATTACACACGTGTTGGTCTTATATTTAAGACCAAACTGAAAAGGGCACTGATGTTGTTTACATGTTGAAGGTATGTCTTTTAATAACATCCATGAATTTTGAACAAAATTCCTGAAGGAAGCAACAGCAGAGTGATGCAGAAGAGGAGTTGATGTGTCCTTGTCATTACTGCTTCTCAGCCTAACTGAAATACCATCAACTCAGTTGTTCCTGCTTTGCCTTGGCATGACTAACAAAAGTTTTGGCATTAACTTGCATTGGATGTAACTCTTCTCAGGCATGTTGGTTCCATGACTTTTGGTGATTTGCTAAAACATTTATTCATTGTAGTGTTTTTTGCTTTTCTACTTACCTCTGTAGTCTACTGGAATGTATATTTGCATACTGCATTACAGTAGAGGATGATGGTGAGATTAATTATCCACTAATTGTCCATTACACTGTACAGATCAGTGTGATAAATAAAGTGTCTCTAGACTAATAGTTACACAGGATCACTTGACGATCAGATCTGAGCCAATATGGTGATTCAGTTTCCACATTTCTCCAGCAAAAAACACTGAACTCCTATTATCAGGGAACATTATTTCAAAATCACATAATTTTCCTTATTTGTATAAAATAAGGTTATATCTTAAACTATTGTTTTTTCAGACTGCATTAAAACCATTTTAACAAATCTGAAATTTTGTGTCTGTTTTTAATAATCTGGAAAACCAGTATGAGCGTGTTAAATTACAAGCTACATATCATCCCATATATACAGGGTAGGGCTGGGCGATAAAACGATAATGATATATATCACGCAGAGGCGATTGCTCTAAGACTACAGGGAAGCCTCCCCTAAAATATCACTGGCAATTTCGTCAAATACTACGAATTTACATTACTACTCAAACTAAAATGTGCTAGAACATGATCGACTTCATGGCTACTTATAATAACACAATCATTAATAAGTTTCAGCCGTTCGTCTATCGTGATTTTTTTTCTCATATTGCTGTAATGGTACGGTCCGTTTAAACACCTCGGCTCGGCTTCAATGGACTTTCAATGGGGCTTCAGAATGGGCCGATCTCAGGGCAAAAAAGCTAGACATTTATTGGACAAACGCTCCAAAATCGTCACTTCCAGGGAAGCCGGCCGTCTCAGGGAGTCAATGGGCAGTGGGATGTACCAGGACGCCGAGTTTCTGTATGATGATTGGATGAACTGTTAACGTGGCTGGAACTCGTCGTGATTGACAGCGCTTTAAGACTATAGAGAGTGAAGAGTTGTCGTCATGCTACAGAGCCCCTCCCCTCGATATCACAGGATCCCCCCTCTCCGCCATGTTGGCAGGATTCCAGCGGCAAAACATGATTGTTTACGTGTGTTGTTAACTCGGTAGTAGAGGAGGTTCTCGCAATTCCGCACTGTAATACCATGCATGGAAGTGACTGCTGCGTTAAAAACTTCTCCAGTACCTCACACGATACATATGGAAAACATAGGAACAATGGAATAGTTTTTTAGGTTACCGAAATGTCAGCCATAGCAGAAAGCCTCGTAACTTTCCAAAGACTTGTGGCTTTTAAATTCCTGCATCGTGTAGTAACTCACCAAAAACAAGGTAATTTACAATATCCATATACGTGCACGGAGGTAGATGGTCCAGGTGTCCGTGCCATTCTGCTGCAGGGAGCTCGTATGGGTCTATGCAGGGGCGCCGCCAGAAATCTTGGGCCCCCTGAAAGATTAGAATTTTGGGCCCCCCCTCCCCCTTTTGTTTTTTTTTTTTTTTTGCAAAAAGGTGTGCAGCATGTGGTCATCTTTTTAGGTGATAACATTATTAGATTACATTATTTTAAATGTTCCATTATTACACTTTCAGATTTTGCAACTACATATTGTTTGGTTACTTTGTATGGAGTCGTTCTAAATTTTCATGTGTTGAAATGCATCACTGTATCAGTATGGATTTATGAGACACTCAGAGCCATAACTCTCAGGCAAACATTATCAGTAACCATGATTTCGAAATTCATTCCTCTGTTTCCATCATGTTCTGACTGTTAGTCTACTATGACCAACTCTTTAAAATGCTAACTAGCTTGGTAACTGCTCCCTCTAAATAGTCCAATAATATAACAATAAATCCTAAATCCTTTATCTATGGATTACATTGCTCACCTTCTTCTCCTTCAACTGGGTTTGATGCTGAGGGCAGGTGTCCCTCTGAGGCTGAATCTGTGCATGTTGAGGGCACTTCATTAGTTATGAAACTGCGTAGCACCAGCATAATGTAGCCTAGGCTAATGTTTCTATCTTGTATATTAGCCTAGTTTATCACACATGTTCATCCAGTTGTGTACATTCATCTCCCGTGACAATAATAAAGGTAGATCATTTAAATAAAATGGCACTGCATTGCTAACTGTAGGGTCCTGCTGTAAACTGTTGTCTTGATAGGCTAATCCAACCACTTTAATATGAAATCTGTAGGTCTACCTATAATTCTCTAGCATATTGTAAACACCATGGTCAGTGAGTAATGGCTGCTAATAGCCTACAGCTAACAGCCTACAAACCTTTCTTTTGGAAAAACTGAGTCACCAGTTGTCTGCCCTTTTTCTGCCTCTCAGCTTTCTGTTGCCTCTCTTTACGTTTTTGGTAACCAGACTTCATAGTTTCACCTCATCACCAGTCCTGCTAATCCACTATTTCAATGTAGCCTACATCTGCATACACCGGTGACACTCACGTTACTGAACAGCTGATCATCTTCTTCTTCTTCTTCTTCTTATTTTATAACAGCTGATCATTCTCTGAGCATACGCATTTCACAAGTCCCGCTTGCCTGCGAGAATCGGACTGTACCATTCCTCAATAACACAGAGGGGTGACAATGGCAATATGATAAAGAATTCAAGAAAAATGTTATAGAAAATGACAACCATGTTAAATTTACTTATTGTAACAGATGACATTTACATTTTATTTCAAAAGCCTAAATAGGGCAACATTATTATGATAATATTATTAATCCCTCAGGGCCCTGGGTCAGTTTCAGGCCCCCTGAATGATCCTAACCTTTCCCCGCCTCTCGGCGCCCCTGGGTCTATGTGTTTAATGTCTGAGAGCTTCTCCAAATACTGCTGTTTTACTGTTTTGTTTAAGCTTGTCCCTGTAAGGCCCTTAACTTTCTCCATTGCTTTACTTTCTTACTTTTCTTGTATCTGTCCCGCCGAAATAATAAACGCGCAAAAATTAAAGAGCTCTGGAATGTTTCGTCACGCCTCTGTTAAGTTCTGAAGGCGTTGCCCCTGGCAACCGATAGCGTCTCCTACCGTCATGGCCGACCGGCTCAGACCCCGCTCAAATCAGCCCAAATCGGCACGTGACAAGCTACTCGGATGAGTGGTGAAACGTCTTCTCCAAAAATCTCCAGTTGCCTTTTTTGAAACTTTTTAGATTACCATGACCTGCATGACTGAGAACCTTCACAGACATATAGCCTACAATATAAGGACAATCAATTAGTAACCCTGTTAAATTTAATAATGTAATAATTGGCCAATTTTACAAAACTGGGCTTCCCCTATTTGAAAGATCAGCAGCCGCCACTCATATCACGATAGACACTGTCGATATCAATAGAAAATACGTTCGGTAGAATGTAATGTAATGTAATTTCACTTGAACTCCGTTAGAGAAAAACAGGAAGAAAACCTTGAGCCACAACTGCAAGTCATTGTAGACAGAGAAGGGTTTTAGCCTATAGACCTATCACGGCCCAGCTAAGCCAAAAAAACAGAAACAAAAAAGCAGAACATGAGAGCAAAAGCGTGAGAGGAAATGGCAGATAAAAATAATAAAGATCATGTTACCAGTTTGGCAATATTTTGGTTATTTTAAGTCAGACATGGGTCAGACCAATGTTGTCTGCAAACTTGGTGGGGAGTGAGCATATTCATTGGTTTGTAGTGGACACTTTGGACATAATTCACCTCATTCCAGGATTTAGGGACACTGTCTCTTTAAGAACAGAATGCCAGTTTGTTGTTGTCATGGGAAACGCTATGTTTTGTGTCAGTTGGTAAAATAGTGGATTGAATAAACGACACGCTGTTGCGCTGTCAATGTGAGACTCTTTCTCTACCGAGTTTATTACTCTCCACATTGGTGACCCCAACGCTTATCTACTGGACACATTCCAGTGACACAACAACCAACTATGTCAACAAACGCCGTTGCTTTAAAACTTCCAGAGTTCTCGGAGTCATCGGCTTCAGCCTGGTTTGCTCAGACTGAAGCGCAGTTTGCTCTGCGGGACATCACCGCGGACACGACCAAATACTATTATGTCGTGTCAGTCCTCAGCAGTTCAACAGCGACAAGAGTGGTTAGCCTCCTGAAACCCCACGTCGAGAGTAGACATCCTGTCTGACGGTCTTGGAGGAGGAGCGACGAAACATAAATTTTTGCGCGTTTATTATTTCGGCGGGACAGATACAAGAAAAGTAAGAAAGTAAAGCAATGGAGAAAGTTAAGGGGAAAGAAAATGGACCTTACAGGGACAAGCTTACATAAAACAGCAAAACAGCGGTATTTGAAGAAGCTGTAGCATGACGACAACTCCTCACTCTCTATAGTCTTAAAGCGCTGTCAATCACGACGAGTTCCAGCCACGTTAACAGTTCATCCAATCATCATACAGAAGGTCGGCGTCCAGGTACATCCCACTGCCCATTGACTCCCAGAGACGCCCGGCTTCTCTGGAAGTGACGATTTTGGAGCGTTTGTCCAATAAACATCCAGCTTTTTTGTCCTGAGATCGGCCCATTCTGAAGCCCCATTGAAAGTCCATTGAAGCCGAGCCGAGGTGTTTAAACGGACCGTACCATTACAGCAATATGAGAAAAAAAATCACGATAGACGAACGGATAAAACTTATTAATGATTGTGTTATTAAAAGAAGTCATCATGTTCTAGCATGTTTTAGTTTGAGTAGCTAATGTAAATTCGTAGTATTTGACGAAATTGCCAGTGATATTTTAGGGGAGGCTGAGCTTCCCCTGTAGTCTTAGAGCAATCGCCTCTGATATATATATATATATATATATATATATATATGCTATTTATAAGCAGCAGAGGCTGAAGCGGATTTACATTGCCCTTTCCTTTCTTTTAGAACAGTGGCACTTGGTAGCATCAGCACTAAAGCGTGAGATAAATAAACTAAAAGAAAAGCAATCTCAGTTTCCTGGTGGTTTGTGTGGCTCCAGTTTGAACCGTGAAATCCACTACAATCCTCTTATAAATTCTTTCCGTGTGGGTTGCTTCAATTTCTTTTTTGGCCTTTATGGTGTATTCTTCTCTTTCACAGTACTTAGTTTGTTACAACCCCTAATTAGAATTATCCTGTCAGGTTTGTGTTTGTGTGGGGGTTGCATTTAATTTCTGATTATGTAGGTTTTTGTTTAATTTGTATTGTTTCATTACTGCACTATCCTTTCAATTACCTATGAAAATAATTTTATTATACAATTTGTCTCCTTTTTCTTCCTGTTAAGTATCCGTACAGAGACTTTGCCATTCCCCTCCGGCTCAGGCCTCATTGACTCAACCTGTGTGGGTGGTCTTTATGGGGCACCTGTTGTAATGATTTATCATTTATGTGTATACATTTTTGTTGGAGCCATTATATATTTTGTATTTCTTTTTGGTTTGAGTCATTGTGTTTATGTGTTTGTGTTGCTCTCAAAGTCATTCACTGGAACAGTGTCCACGATTGGAGGAAAAGACACACAGGGACAAGATTAACTTTCTGAAGGAGAAATGTGCAATTTTTGCTCATGTGCCCAATGCGCAGACAGCCAAAATAGACAACTTTCTCCTTCAGAAAGTTAATCTTGTCCCTGTGTGTCTTTTCCTCCAATCGTGGACACTGTTCCAGTGAATGACTTTGAGAGCAACACAAACAAATGCTGGTGTTTTTTACAAATGAATTACTTTGCTGTTGAACCAGCTTGGACTTTGATTTTTCTTCAGATGCAGGGTTTTCAACATTGGCAACAGTAGTTGCAAAACGGTCTCCTTTGAATTTTGGCTTCAACTGTGATTTCATCCTGTTCACATTCTTATTTCCTGTGACGAGTTGTGTATTCTGAATATCTCCAAAGATTGGGTCAGAGACAATTCTGACTTGACGCTCGATGAATACGACAATATCAGAGAACTGTGCTCTGTGATTGCGACTTTCCAGCAGCTCACAAGCTGTGACTCTCCATTTTTCACGCAGCTTGTATGGAAGCTTCAGAATGACTGTTCTCATATTTGTTGGCATATCCAGTTCCTTCATGTATTGTATGTCCTCCATTGCATTGCAGCACTCACGCAAAAAGAGAGCATGAGCTTGAAGCGATTTGACGTCTTCAGGTTTAACCGCTGGCCAGCTGAGTGCCTTTTCCATATATGCAGCAGTGATCTTGTGTTCGTTTCCAAAGTGTTCCAGTAACAGATCTTTAGCCTTAGCATAGCCTCTATCTGAAGTCATATGCTGACAGCTACGTATCAACTCTCTTGGTTGACCTCTTGTGTACTTGTCCAAAAAATACAAACAATCACCTTTATTGCTTGTGTTCCTTTCCACACAATGTTCAAATGCTCTTATGAATGTTCTGTACTGCAGGGGATCTCCATCAAAATATGGAATTTCTCTGGGCAGTAGTAAATGAGAAGTTTGTTGCTCCATTAGTAATGTTGTTATTTCATTTTGTCTTTGCATTAGATTGCAGATAGCTAATGTTTCATTATTCCCATAGTAAGATTGCTGAGACTGAATGACATTTGGATTTGTTGGCTGCACATGAGGTTCCTGGAGGGGTTTGATCGATGTTTTTTCCTCCATTTGTGTTTTATTCAGGTGGCTGTCCTGCCTGTGGTCTTTTGCATTCCTGTATGCAAAAGTTTGTTGTTGCATAGTTGGTGGTTGATATGCTGCAGCATGTGGGTTTAGAATAGCAGAGGTTTCTTGTATTTGTGTTCCGTATGATTCCGTTCCATTTGCGTTCGTATTTGAGAAAGCTTGGTGACTTGAGCATGTTCGCACTGCTAATTTAGCAGCAGAAGCCAGTATTTCGGTTTCAAGATCCAGTTTTTCCTTCTTCTTTCTCAGCAGCTCTGCCTGTTCCTCCAGAGCGTGTTTCTCCTTTAACGCTGCCGCGCGCGCAACAAGCGCAGCTCGCTCCGCCTCTGCTTGGATGCGCGCCGATGATGCCGATGAGGATTTGCTGGATTTGGTAGCTTTTGAACTGGTGTGACTTTTGTGACTTGACTTCTTACCAGAAACATTCGTTTCAACATTAGAAATGCTGTCACTGGGTTTTATTTCACTCTCATTATCATCACCGTGATTAACATTTTCAGCTGGTTTGGAAATGTCTGCATTATTCAGCCATTTGTTCACATCAACAGTAAATTCATTGACATTCAGTTGTTTTGCTTTAAACCACGTTTCATGTTTTTCCTGTTCTTCAGGAGGAAGCATTTTTAACAGAGATTCATGTGTTTCCTTGGCGTCATTGCACAGAGTTTTGTATTTTTTAAACGTACAGCGCACCTCCGTTTCATATTCTCTGTCATGCATAAGGTCTTGAATTGTCCGTTTTAGATTAGATGCTTTGTTTAATTTGGATTTCCTGGTTGCATGCAGTGTATCTAATTTAGCCATCCACGCCTTTTTTGTTAGTGTAACTGTGCGTTTGATAACTTGTGGCTCCGTTGCAACATTGAACGCGTCCGCCACAGACTGCGGTTTAGCCGCGGACGGCTCTTTAACAACAGAACCATGACCATCCACATCTAATGTATCAGACTCCATCATTCAAACACCATCAAATAAACCAGATATATTTCAAACCACTCCAAATTTCAATTTCATTTTAATAATACTTCGAACCAATGCATTGGATATACTTTTTTTCCCTAAAAGTTTGTGTGCACACAACTTATAATGGCCACTTAATGTTGGTAGCGCTACACATACCTCTGTCCATTCTGTGTTGGCCGGAAGAATAGCCGATGTCCCGCTGATTCCCGTTCGTGGTCGTCCTACTAGCCAAACGCCCAATGCCCAACCATTTCCTCAGCGAAAACAAAAAGTCCCACGACGTCCTCAGCGAACAAAAGACCCACGATGTCCTCAGCGAACACGAAATCCCACGATGTCCTCAGCGAACACAAAAGACCCACGATGTCCTCAACGACGTCCTCAACGACCAGCCATTGAGTCCCGTAGTTAGGAAGCCAGTGAATTCCAATGAAGCGAGTGACTTAATGTAATGACTTAAAGAAACTTAAACTAACTTAAAGCCACTGAGGTAGCGTGCCGGTGTGTTTGTTCTGACGCGTGTAATGATAAACAATAAACAATGTCCAGTGCGTTCTATAGTTCAATTCTTGATCCTTTTATTTTTCAATGCGACTTATATTCTCACCATTAGAAAGAGCTTACATAAATAGAGCCGCCAGCCATTCTGACACTCTCCTGTGACACGGTCTCATGTATAAATGCTCTGCGCAGGTTTATTTGTAGGAGAGGTCAAGTCTCTCACTTACGATCAGACAATGGCACCAACTTCATTGGAGCTGAACGGGAGTTGAGGGAAGCACTTGCTGCTCTAAACCACAGCAAAATACAGAACGCTTTTCTACAGGAAGGGATCAAGTGGAGCTTCAATCCCCCAACAGCATCTCATCATGGAGGAGTATGGGAGCGCATAATAAGGATGGTCAGACAGACATTAACGTCAGTCTTGCGTCAACAAACATTGAGTGATGAGGGATTCCATACAGTTCTTTGTGATGTAGAAGCCATTTTAAATGACCGTCCCATCACAAAGTTATCTGGAGATCCCAACGATCTAGAAGCTCTCACACCCAACCATCTGCTCACAATGAAAAGGACACCTGTCTTACCACCTGGATTATTTGAGAAAGGTGATCTCTACATCAAAAGAAGATGGAGACAAGTACAGTACATTTCTGACTTGTTTTGGAAACGCTGGATAAGGGAATACTTACCTTTGCTACAGGAGCGGCAAAGGTGGAGTAAAGAGAAAAGAAGTCTTGTTCCAGGTGACATAGTGCTGGTTGCAGATGTTACAGCTCCACGTAGTTCTTGGTTACTTGGAAAAGTTCTAGAGACCTATCCAGACCGGAAGGGACTTGTACGTTCTGCACGAGTACAAACCAAGACTAGCACCCTGGATAGACCAATAACCAAACTTTGTTTACTTCAAGAGGCCACAGAAGTTGTTAATTGAAAGCATTATTGGTGACCTCTGCCCTATAGGATACCTATATGGGATATTTTTTGTTGGTTGATAAATGTATTTATTTATTTTCAAAAGGGATTTATCGGCGCCATTATATAACATTGTGCTGAATTGTTTATGCCCTCCTGCCATTAACAATTAGGGGCCGGGGTGTTGGAGCCATTATATATTTTGTATTTCTTTTTGGTTTGAGTCATTGTGTTTATGTGTTTGTGTGCAATTCCGGGGTTTTACTTGAGGGGAGCACCAGCGTGAAAGTGCATATATATGAGTGAAGGGCACGGGAAATCAGGTGTGTGTGTTGGTGTGGAAGCACACAGTTTTTGACCGTGTCACAGGAGAGTGTCAGAATGGCTGGCGGCTCTATTTATGTAAGCTCTTTCTAATGGTGAGAATATAAGTCGCATTGAAAAATAAAAGGATCAAGAATTGAACTATAGAACGCACTGGACATTGTTTATTGTTTATCATTACACGCGTCAGAACAAACACACCGGCACGCTACCTCAGTGGCTTTAAGTTAGTTTAAGTTTCTTTAAGTCATTACAATTTTCTTTTCTATACAATGTGCTGGCTGTATGTTTTTTTTTCTGTTTCTTTCTTTTTGTGTTAAATGTTTGGGTTACAGTCTTTTTATTTGTATCATGTGCTTGTATGTATAAAATCTGTATAAATAAAATTTACAAAAAAAAATTGTATTGTTTCATTATTGGATCATAAATTCTTTGATTCATTTTGTGCTTAATAAGTTTGTTTAATTTCATTCCTAACCTGTTACTCTCTGGTGTTCCCCATTCAGCCTACGGTGGTGGATTGGTGTCCTGGTGGCGGTGTCCCCTTTATTGTGTTTGCTTTGTTGCACTTCTGTGTATTTGCTTCTCAGCCCTGGTTGGACCTCGCCTTTTAATTCTTACTAGTGAGTTTAGATTTTTGCCAGAGTTTTAATATGTTTTAATTGGTATCTAATACATTTTTTTTTTTTTTTTTTGAGAACTATCGTCTCTGCCTTGTTTGCCAACAGACCTGAGTGCCTTCCTGTTTTGGTTAGCTTGTTTTAAAGAAGTCCCTGGGTGAAATTCCCGTGCTTGTGCCGCCACACTAGCTTAGAATACTAAGCTGTAGTCAAGCCATACTGGCTGATAGCATCAGAATGTAAAGAGATGATTGTGGTTATGCAAGTTTTGAGCATTTGAAGAGGCGAGATGGAAACATTTCCTGTTGTGCAAAGCTGTGTGTCACAACATGCTATTGCTGCAAAGGGTAGTGGTTTCAATACAAAACAATAATAACTTGGCTTCTTAAATGTTTTCAAACCGTTGTTTCTGTCTATGAATATAAGATTCAACATTTATGCTGTAGCTGATTTTAAATTCAATTTCAATTAAATTTTATTTATATAGGGTCAATAACAATACAAATCGTCTCAAGACGCTTTTCAAAACCCAGCCTGAGACCCCTAGAGCCTGAAGGCGACGGTGGCAAGGAAAAACTCCCCTTTAACAGGAAGAAACCTTGAGCAGAACCCAGCTCATATGGAGGGACCCATCTGCCTAAGGCCAGCCGGGTACAGACAGAGAAAGAGAACAGCAAGATAAACATACATCTGTCATAGATACACATATCTGACACAGCAGTAAACATTCTATAGAAAGTAAAATAGTAATAGTAACAGCACAGAATTGCATGACTAGTGGTAAACAAGAAATTAGAGGGCAAAGAATGTGGAGGATGCAAAAGAGTGTGGAGGATACTAAATCGTGGAAGCCTGGGATAATAAACTGTTTTAGCTTTAAATTAAATATAAGTGTATTAGTTTGTTTTAACATCAATATGCAACTTGGTTGGATATCATACAGTGAGGAAAGATTAGGTGGACCCTTGCTGTGAACACGCCTCCCTCATCTCTACACTTCTTGTAAATCAGCTGATTTACAGAGATCACTGTCACGTGGTGTAGGGTATCTTTACTTACAGCGTTGTTATTGGTCGCTGTCTGATATAAGAAATGTGAGTATAGACACTGGTGACTTTGGCTGAACGGTAGTGCATGTAGCTTATTGAAACAGTTTTAAATCTTGTCTCTGCTCAGTCCCTTTTATCACCATTAAGAGGAATCCAATGTAAGTAAAGTTTCTATTTGAAAGCCGTCTCTTAAAAACAGCAGAACTGAGACTAGTTCTGTTTCCAACTTATTATTGATACTGGCTGCTGTAACTATGAATATTAATGACAGTTTGAAACTGAAAAAAACGAAACAAAAAAAAACAGTCTGCTTCTGTTTTTCCCCCCTGCTGGCCTTCAATATACTGATTTCATTATTTCGATGTATCCATACTTTTTCTCCTTTACACAGTTCTCAGGTATCACCATGGCTACTCCATCTGATTATGATTTATTAAAAAGAGATGTTAAAGAAGCACTAGAGAACAATGACAAAGCCTTAGCTGTTACAAGGATCCTGGAGTATCTGGAAGAGCGGAACAATATTCCACTAAACATTGCCATCACAGGAGAGTCTGGTTCTGGTAAATCCACCTTCGTTAATGCCTTCAGAGGTGTAGACAACAGAGATGAGGGAGCTGCTCCTACTGGTTGTGTAGAAACCACCATAGAAGTTAAACCATACCCTCATCCAAACTATCCCAATGTTACATTCTGGGATCTTCCTGGAGTTGGGACCACCAAGTTTCCAGCTGACAAGTACCTGAAGCATGTTGGATTTGAGATGTTTGACTTCTTCGTCATCATCTCAGCTACTCGCTTCAGAGAAAATGATGTGAAACTGGCTCAGGAGATTCAGAGGATAGGGAAAAGGTTCTACTTTGTTCGCTCAAAGATTGACGATGATCTACGTGCTCAGAAGAGAAGTAAGAGAGACTTCAGCGAAGAGACGACTCTCACACAAATCAGGGAAAACTGCATTCAAGGTAAGTTTCTTTTCTGAATAGTGGAGTTATAGTATTTAATTATCACTGGTAAATGGTAAATGGCTTTGCTTTTTAGCAGTCTCCATGGAATCCTGCACTCCTACCTGAATGAACAATTCTCCAACCTGCCAATGATTCCTCTTACATTTTCAAACTGTCATGTAACATCATTAGTTTGAATTATAGCATCCAACTTGTATGCTTTAGTCAGATATGTGTATTTATGACAGATGTATGTTTATCTTGCTGTTCTCTTTCTCTGTCTGTACCCGGCTGGCCTTAGGCAGATGGGTCCTTCCATATGAGCTGGGTTCTGCTCAAGGTTTCTTCCTGTTAAAAGGGAGTTTTTCCTTGCCACCGTCGCCTTCAGGCTTGCTCTGGGGGTTTTAGGCCGGGTCTTGTAAAGCGTCTTGAGACGATTTGTATTGTTATTGACGCTATATAAATAAAACTGAATTGAATTGAATTATATAGCGCTTTTCTACCTATTGGTACTCAAAGCGCTTTTACAGTCGACCCGCTCTACCTACTGAGCCACAGTCGCCTGGTGAATAAACAGACTTTCAGTGTCACTCAAGTTTCAATTACAGCATATTTTGTACTAATCTTTCTGATTTGCCTCTCACTACAAACTAGTCTGAAAGATATTTTTAATAATCATAATGACTGAATCACATTTATGTCTTTTATATTCCAGGTCTTATAACTCAAGGCATTGAGGCTCCACAGGTCTTCCTGGTGTCCAGCTTTGAGCTTCATCTGTATGACTTCCCTCTCCTACATCCGACCTTAGAGAGAGAACTTCCTAAATACCAGAGGAATGCTCTGCTGTTGGCCATGCCAAATATCAACCTGGAGATCATCAAGAAAAAGAAAGAAGCTTTCCAATCCCAGATAAAATACATCTCCACTATGTCTGCAGCTGCAGCAATTGCTCCAGTTCCTGGTCTCTCTACTGCTGTTGATCTCAGCTTGCTGGTCACTGCTGTTTCCAAATATGTAATTGGGTTTGGGCTTGATAAGCAGTCACTGAAGAACCTTTCAGTCAGTACAGGAGTGCCATATAATGATCTGTGTGCTGTCATCACCTCACAGGTAGCTGCAAACGAAATAACCAAGGAGTTCATTATGAAGCTCTTGCTCTCACTTTCAATCACATCTGCATCAATGGTAGCAGAGCAAGGGTTCAGACTCATTCCACTATTTGGAATCCCAGCAGCAATGAGCCTCTCTTTTGTCACAACCAACAAATTTCTGAATCATATCCTCGACAAGCTTGTGGATGATGCTCAGAATGTGTTTAAAATGGCTCTGGGGTTGAACACTCCAGTGTGATATTTCACAGTAACAGAGGTATCAAGTAACGAAGTACAAATACTTCGTTACTGTACTTAAGTAGATTTTTCAGGTATCTGTACTTTACTTGAGTATTTCTTTTTCTGACCACTTTTTACTTTTACTCCCTACATTCTCTACACAAATATCTGTACTTTCTACTTCTTACATTGGATAAACAGGCTCGTTACTTTTTAAACCTCCACGGATGACAAGACGTAAAAGACGTGACATGATCGGACCGGACTAGAGCCAAAGAGCATAGAATACCAAGAGGCGAAACTCTGTTGTGTTATGGGTAACAGCCTGTAGATGGCGCTGCGGAGGCGCGTCCGCCATTATGGACTGAAAGCTGCTGAAATCTAGCGCCAGTTTGCACGCAAGTGGTCAAAACGCAAGCAGTGTTCTGCAATAAATTGCAAGAATTATCAGTCCACCAGAAGTGATTTGGCATTCCATCGATTTCCAAAGGAAGCACAAAGGTAATAACTCATTTAAGTGGAAATATTTTAATGATGTCGTGATTTAACTTGAATGTTGAACGTGAATGACAGCATTGTTAGTGTTTGCAAAGCTGCATGAATGTTAGGCTAGTGCATTTCTGTCAAGTTTTCTTTATAAACTAATGATTAACATATTATTAGATCGCATTTATTTTCCATTGCATAGACATGCTTTTTTAGAATAAAATTAAATAAATAAATAATAATAAGAAATGACTGCGCTTGCCTAATATATGCTGTTCACTAATTTCAAAATCAACATTTAATAAATATCTCATTACTGTGTGTCTGCCTATATTTCATGAATTTCTGTTATTCATATAACAAAGAAAATGAAATGCATAATAGAACATAAATATTGATAGAGTAAAGGTTTGCAGTAATTTTATAATCTTTGCAAATCGTAAGTGGGCTAATGAAGCATATTCGGTGGGGGATGAAAAAGTACTATAGGAATCTTATAGCATTTTGGGACAAAATATTATCGTAATCTTATAGGAATACTACACTAATTTGGGTTTTAGAAGTACTATAAGACTACTATAGAAATATGATAAAATACCCCTAGAAAAAAAATATGATAAAATACCCCTAGAGTCAGCGAGAGCAGGGGCGGAAGATGACTCAGTTTGGACTGACACGGCTTTTGATCCAGGATTGAATTTGACACTGAGTAGGCAAGGCACGTTACTGGTAGCTACTAGTTCAGATGGAGATGGAAAGAAGCAGCAGGTTTGTGTGTGTGGCTGGCAGAAGGTAACAACAATGAAGGCCCTCAGAATCCATCAAGGGAGGAAAAAGTACTTGGCAGAGGGAACACAGGGACCCCGCATTGATAGCTACTTCTTAAGAAGTGCATTAAGTCAGTCGGTTGAAGTCCAGCGACAGGAGTTAACCCACAGTTCGCAGGACATCAGCACCCCTAATGTTGAAGCAGGTGCAAGCACTGAGGCAGACAGAGAGGTTAGCCAGCCAAAAAGGGAGAAAATTAGCAGTCAGAAAGGAAGGATCAAACGGCCAGGTGCAGCAGATATTAGGCAGTGGGAAGATATCAATAGCGATTTGGTTTGTGTACTAGGTAGGCTTAAAGGGACAGCGGAGAGTAAGTTGGAGAAAATGGGAGATCTCATTTATGATTACGGTAAGGAAAGATTTGGTGTGGCCGAAAAACAGAAGAAGCAAAAGGGACAGGTGGTTAGGTCGAGGCGTCAGCAAAAGATTGATAGACTCATACAGGAGAGGAGACTCCTTAAGAGGCAGTGGAGGAAAGCTACAGTTGAAGAGAAGGAAGGTATTGATTGTTTACAGGCAGATGTTAGGAAGCGGTTGGCAGCGTTAAGAAGGGCGGAGAACATACTGTATAGGAAAATAGGAAAAGGAAAGAGCGGGCTAGAGTAGCATTTTATAAGGACCCATTTAAGTTTGTGAAGTCACTATTTAGTAAGGAAAAGAATGGTAGCCTTACGGTACCAAAAGAGAAGCTAGAGGAGTACTTGGAGGAGGTGCATAAAGATGTGGACAGGTTTAGAAAGTTGTCTGTACCCTCTGATATTCCACCTATTGGTGAAATTGTTAGCCAGTGTGATGACAGCCCACCAAGGTGGAAAGAGGTTCAGGAGGTGGTAAGACGTGCAAGAGCCTCTTCAGCCCCGGGACCTAATGGGGTTCCCTACCGGCTGTACAAGAGTGCACCAGATGTGTTGAGGTTCTTGTGGAAATTAATGAAGGTAGTGTGGAAGAAACAGGTTATTCCCAAGGCATGGCGCAGGGCAGGGGGGATTTTTATTCCCAAAGAGAGGGACTCGTTGGAAATAAGCCAGTTTAGACCAATTAGTCTACTGAATGTTGAGGGGAAGATCTTCTTCAGTGTTGTGGCACAGAGGTTGTCTAGTTACTTAGTGAAAAGCGGGCTAGTTGATACGTCGGTGCAAAAGGCTGGAATCCCCGGCTTCTCTGGGTGCTTAGAGCACACCAGCATGATTTGGCACCAAATTCAGTCAGCAAAGCAAGAGAAGAGAGACCTGCATGTTGTATTCGTAGACCTGGCTAATGCTTTCTGGTCAGTGCCACATAGTTTGTTATGGGAAGCATTTGATTTCTTTAGAGTTCCAGGTAGTATAAAAAACTTAGTCAAAGCATACTTCTTAGACATTCAACTCTGCTTTACCACAGCAGAGTACACTACAGCATGGCAGCAGCTGGAGGTAGGCATTATGGCAGGGTGTACAATCTCTCCGCTAGCCTTTACAATGGCAATGGAGGTCATTATTAGGGCTTCCAAATGGGTGGTAGGTGGAGAAAGGCTGCAGGGAGGGCTTCGCCTCCCCCCAATTAGGGCCTACATGGACGACATGACGACAACAACGTCAACCGCTCCTTGTACTAAAAGATTGCTGGATAAGTTAAATAGCAATCTGCAGTGGGCTAGGATGAAAGTGAAGCCTACTAAATCGGAGCATTTCCATTGTTAAAGGAAAAGTGGTAGATAAGAAGTTTTTTATAAATGATGAGGTAATTCCCACAGTGCTGGAGAAGCCAGTGAAGAGTTTGGGAAGATGGTACGATGCAAGTCTTAGTGATAAGGCGCAGTTTGAAGGGTTGAGGCAGGAAATGATTCAAGGCATTTCAAGCATAGACCGGTCAGGGCTACCAGGCAAGCTAAAATTGTGGTGCTGGCAATTTGGTTTACTGCCCCGGCTAATGTGGCCGCTGACGGTGTACGAGGTTGCCCTTTCAAAGGTAGAAAAGCTAGAAAGAATGAGTAATTCATTTATCAGAAAGTGGCTTGGTGTCCCACGCTGCTTAAGTAGCACAGCGTTGTATGGGAAAGGCATACTGGAGCTCCTGGTTACCTGCCTAACAGAGGAGTTTAAGTGCACTAAAGTTAGACTGGAAATTACTCTAACTCAGTCAAAGGATCCAGTGGTTAGGAGTGTAGCGCCTACTATTAAGACAGGGAGGAAGTGGAAGGCAAAGGAGGCAGTGCAGCAAGCACAGGCAGCTCTTAAGCATAGAGATATCATAGGCCATGTACAGCAAGGGTGTGGAGGCCTAGGACTGTGTGCAGGGAAACCTCTGTGGAGCAAGGCATCAGCAGTAGAAAGGAGAAAGATGATAGTGGAAGAGGTACAGAGGCAAGGGGAAACGGTTAGATGCTCGAAGGCAGTGTCGCAGGCTAAGCAGGGTCAATGGGTGAACTGGGAGAGTGTGGAGAAAAGGAAGGTTAAGTGGAGAGAACTTTGGAGTATGGAAGCTAGCAGGATCAGGTTTATGTTAGGGGCTACTTATGATGTGCTGCCAACTCCCCAGAACCTGAACCAGTGGGTAGGTGAGGATGCTGCCTGTCCACTGTGCACTTGTGTCTGCACGCTTAGTCATATTCTGACAGGTTGTAAGGTTAGTCTCTCCCAAGGACGTTATACCTGGCGTCACAGTCAGGTATTGAAATGTTTAGCAGCTGCAATAGAGGAAAAACGGGTGAATGTAAATTCCGTGGCCGTTAACAGAGAGAATAGATGTATTAAGTTTGTACGGGAGGGAGAAAAGGCTAGAGGAGCAGGCTTCAGGCATAACACGGGACAGCTAAGGGTAGGAGGAGCCTGGGAGATGAGGGCGGACTTAAATAGCCAACTGGTTGTCCCAGGTGAGATAGCTAGCACTCGACTACGGCCAGATCTGCTGTTGTGGTCTGAGACAGAGAAAGTAGTCTATTTCATAGAGCTGACTGTCCCGTGGGAGGATAGAGTTGAGGAGGCTAACGAGAGAAAAAGAGCTAAGTATGCAGAGTTAGCAGCAGATGCAGAGCAAAATGGATGGAAGGCTTATGTCCGCCCAGTAGAAGTGGGCTGCTTGTTCACAATCATTGTACACAAGTGCACACAAGAGAATTAGTTCTGGAGCTCCTACAGCAGGTGTTGAACTGTCTCCAGCCTCCACGCAAGATTGGCCTCAGGGTCATAGTAGAGTTCCTGGTTCAAGAAACGCATACAAACACATACAAGCACAAACAAACACAAAAAAGTTGAATTAAAAGAGAAATATAGTTAAATGACTAAAGCCCCCAAGTAATGTATCTACATTTCCCAGTAGGATATTTGGAACTCTTGCTCTTCGTTAGCGTATGACGGCACCGACTGTGATGGGCCCACTAACCTGACATGATTTAGCTAGGGTCAAACAGATGGCTATGCTAACACCACTGTATACAGACCTTGTCTATTTGGTCGCTGCCTCTGTTAGATTAACTACTGTTTCAGTCATCAGCTGTAACAAATACCATTTTTTGCCGTGTCTAAAATATTCCATTAACTACATGTAGTGAATCTCAGTCAGGGTGACCTCCCTTAGCTCCTCCCCCTCTGCCCAGGTGCACAGGTTTTTCTTTCAGGTTAGTTATCACTGGACCAGTCGTGATACTTGTCAATGTGCGAGTCATAGTACAAATACAAGATAGCGTTGCATCTGTTGGTACAGACGGAAACTCACCACATTCTCAATTACTGACAGAGAAGGGAACAGATGACAGCACAGAGAATATGGAGGAAGAGACTTCCAACAATTCCCCTAGTGTATCAGCGATTCCAGCCATTGATAGCTTTACTAGGGATCAAACCCAGTTTTAAATTGATTTAATGAAGCTACGCCTTGAAGCAGATGCGAGTGAACTTCCTCAAAGTCTGGCAGAACTGAATGACAGAATCTGGAAAGGTAAATTGTCCAAAAAAGAAATGTGGAAGAATATGGCAGGCCAGCTCTCAGACCATTTTGGCCAGCTTTTTGACCCTGGCAAAGTCAACAGAAAGTGGAATACACTTGTGGATGCTTATAAAAAATTAAGTTCCCCCCCATCAGCGGGCATTCACGCAGACACAATGAGCATAACAACTACATCCAGTTTGGTGTTCTGGATATCCCTCACTCTCCTCCATTTGCACTTAAGTCTTCCGCATGTTGTGCTCTGCCACAACCTGGCCCCTGCCTCTGCTTATCTTGTGAGTTGTGCAGCTGGTCCTGCGTGGTAAGTGTGCCATTGTCCCTCTTTGGGGTCTTGATAAATGGGTAAGTACCATCCCCAAGCAACATGAACCTCCCCACCTTTTCTTTCCAGTTTTCAAAAAACTTGCTGGGTGCACCCACAAAAATGTCTCAAAATCTTCCAGCCTCATCAACAATCCCATGGCGAACCATAGAGTAGCAGTTATTTCTGTTTATCCCCCGGTGTGCGGTCTCTGTATTTTAATATGGCATCCATTTATAGCACCAAAGATGCCTTCTATGCCACACTTTGTTTTTAGGGCCACAGATGCGTTTGTCTTCCCACAAGCAGTGTACCGGCTGATGGATGATGGCACTATGGTGCAAAAGGTTGTAAGCACTTCCAGAATACGTCTATGGGCTGATGACTGTGAAATGCTGAATTTGTCTGACATCTCATGGAAACTGTTTTGGCTCACCGTGTACCAAAGAAATAGGGCAACCGCTGGAGGGCCTTCTGTCTGGTTTTCATTTAGACCGTGCTGCTTCAGAATGTCTGTGAGGTCGTCAAACTGGTAGTGGGTGATACAAAGATGCCTTTAAAATGTATGTTCGTCCGTTTGAAAAAGCAGTTCCCATCCAGTGCCATTCTTGAGAAATATTTTTACTTCTGTAAGACACTGGGTAAGTATTGCATTTCTAAAAAAGTATGAAAGAATGAGCAGTTTCACATGGGTAACGTACCAGGCTGTTAAAACGAATAGACTACTAAATCTAATACATATGACAATCACTGGGTTAGGGGTTAGGTTAGGAAAAAGTCGCAGCGCTCCAGATGAGCACTGCGGAGGGCACTGGCACAGGGGAATAAAATGTATAAAATACCTTATTATTGTCTTCTCTAAATAAACCTGGTTCGGTTAAAAAATCAAATCAAATAAAAATAACAATAAAAAAAGAAGATAAAATTAATAAAAGAAATAAAATTACTGTAAAGGATCATTGTAAAACAAATAAAAAAATGAAATAAAATGAAATAAGCTAAAATCAGTAAAAAATAAAATAAATTAAAAGAAATTGAAAAAAAACCGAGGGGTTCCCCATGAAAACCTGTAGGGGAGAAAGAATTCTGGGAGACAAAGGAGGTTAGCATTCCTAGTGAATGCTGTATAAACCTTGATTTTTAACAAATGAAATTAATTCCTTCAATATTTTTCGTTAAGTCCCGTCGGTTCCATGGTTTTTAGTAGGTGGATCCATTTCCTCTCCGCCGCCTGTCATTGAGCAGTAGTCCAGTAGTGCATTTCTTGTCTCCCCTACATAGAATTTGTGGCAGGCCTTACTTTTTTTTTTTGTGGCAGGCCTTACATCGGATTGCATATACTGTGTTTACCGTTGTTGGCTTGAAGGCCTGCCCCGGATTAAAACCAATTCTTGCGTGAGGATTAAAAATGTGGGGGAGATGGATGAAGCCTACGTCCTCTACTCGAAGCGCCTCCCCAGGACGTTTATCCCTGTTCAAGTCCGAGTGGACCATGATGTCCTTGAGGTTTTTATTGCGTTTGTAAGCGGAGATCAGTCGGCAGTCCCTTAGCACGTCACAGTCCCCCCTCGCCCCCTGGAAATTTCTTCTTATGGAAGTTAAAAGTGGTCTTACTCTCCGCATATGTTACTACCATGGGGACGAGGGTCGGATCCGGCGGCCGGGTGACTCCGATGTTGTATTGGCCGATGTTGTTTCTGACCTCCGCTTTGACGCCCTTGAGGAAGCGCCTCGAGCAACCCCTCGATCTCAGCGCACTAAACAGTGTACAGGTGGCCTCCTCCACATGTTCCGGCAGGGTGCAGATTCTGTGGAAGCGTCAGCTGGGATTTAATCAGGCCCTCTGTATGTATGCTTAGGATGGTAGCTGGTTTTATGGAGGAGTGCGTGTCTGTCTGTTTCCTTAAAATACCTTTGTAGCCAGGGTTTTGGACTTGTCGCCCGTCTCCCTAAAGAAGACCCTGGTGTCGAGGAACTCCACTGTAGAGGTATGTAAACTGTGTTTGAGTTTGATTTTCTGGTGGTGGGTGTTCAGGATGTGTATGAATTCAAGCAATGTGTCCTCTGTGTTGTCCCAGACGCCGAAGATGTCGTCCAGGTACCGGAAGTACAGGAGGGGTTTGATGGGTGTGATTTGGAAAACCGTTTCCTCCCAATGGGCCAGGTAGATGTCAGCGTATGAGGGGGAATACTTGCGGCCCATTGCGCACCCGCACAGCTGGAGGTAGTGTTTATTGTTGAATTGAAAGTGGTTTCTGGTGAGTGTGATGTGCAGTAACTGTAAAATTTGGCTGTCTGGTCTGGTTGGGTCTGGATATTTATTGTAAACGTGTTGAACGGCAGCTAGGACTAGTGGGGACTCGATGTTAGTGTATAATGAGTCTATGTCTATGGAGAAGAGAAGTGTATGACTGGGTACCTGTAGGTTGTTTATTTTATTTACAAATGTGTATGTGTCCTTTATGTAACTGGGATGAAGTTTGGAAAGAGGGTTGAGGAATGACTCTATGTATTCTGTAATGTTATATGTTTCTGATCCGCAGTCGCTGACAATGGGGCGGCCGACCGGAACAACATGGGGGACCGTCCACGTCCCAGGAGGCTTGTGGATCTTGGGGAGCAGATAGAAGAGGCGAGGCCTGGGTTCATCGGGGCCATCCAGATATTTCTTTTGTTTTGCGATGATGTATTTTGCTTGATATAAAATGTCTGTAATATGCCTAACCTGTGTTTGTGTTTCTAACTGTAGTGAGTGTGTGAGTGGTTTGTAATAAATGGTGTTGTTTAACTGTCTGTTTGCTTCTAATATGTAGTTGTTCCTGTCCTGTAAAACTATTTGGCCCCCTTGTCTGCTGGTTTGATAACTATGTGTTTGCTGTTGCCTAGTGTCCTAAGTATGTGTTTGTGTTCCTGACTGATATTGTGTGTCCTATGTGGATGGGGTCGCTACAAAGGTTTGTGATATTCGAGCTATGGGGGGTTGTATTATGACATTTGTCCCCCGTTACCAGTTTAATTGCTGCAACATCTCGGCCGTTTCCCGTGTCCAGTGGATGTTGTCTGTAACTGTCTGGAAAAGAAGTGGGTTAATTTCTGAAAGAAAGGTGTATTTGGAGGTTATTGTGTCGTTCAGTCTGGTGAGTAGTGTCTGCTTCCGTGGATCTAACCTGTTGGAGAAATTTATTACCGGGATGTATATGGTTGCATTGGGAAATGTATTGTGTGCCGTTTTCACCATTTGCTGTAGCTGTTTCTGGATGGTGAAAAATGCATGCTCTGAGAGGCAACTGTTGAGGCCTACAGAAAGAATGATGTGTGTGGGTTGTGGACATGGGGTGAGTTTCTTCAAGATAGCTGTGATGTGATGAAAAGTGGCTCCTGGGTAACTGTCAACCTGTATGTGTGAGTCAGGGAATGAGGGGATCCGTGAGAGATTGGAGTCCCCGACCACCAGGATCTGTGCCCTGACCTCCAGCGACCAGTCCTGCAGTTTTCTAAATGTGTTCTGGTGTCTGAGTGGTTCCGTCCGACCTGGGGGGCCAGGTGCCGCCGCAGGAACCCTGCTGGAGTTTGAGGTGATTGTCTCAGATGTTCGGGGTAAATTCAGCTTTTTGCTTTTCGTTTATCCTGTCATCATCATCGCTTTGTGTTTCACCTCAGTGACTGCTGTTTTTTTACAGGGTCCTGCAGCTGGCAACTCTGGCTCCCTCTGCTGTTGCTGTGGTGTAGTGGAAGAGCGTTGGAGGCCTTAGGGTTAGGGTTAGGTTAGGGAGAGAATCGCAGTGCGCAGTGAACTTTATTTAATAAAATTCCTCGTTAAGGGATCCTCTCCATGAGTACATCCCCAGGAATCAAATACAATGAAATAAAACAACAGGTGATTCCTCTCTGTGGTAATGTGGAATAAATAAATAAATGAATAAATAAATCAATAATAAAATTCATGGAGTTAGTAACAAACCAATTGAGCATGCAAGATAAAATTTCAATGTTAGTTAAAAGGCACACCCAAAAGCCAGTCAGTCAGTCATTTTCTATACCTGTTTAGTCCTGTTAGGGGTCAGGGGGGTCTGCTGGAGCCTATCCCAGCTGTCATCGGGCGAGAGGCAGGGGTACACCCTGGACAGGTCGCCAGTCCATCCCAGGGCCAACATTCACACTCACATGCACCCAAAAGCTCATGCATTAAAATGAAACATAAAATATTCAATAAAAAAACATACGATAAATGCATTAAAATTCATGTATTCCACAGAGAGGAATATCTGTATAAAATTCAATTCAATTCAATTCAGTTTTATTTATATAGCATCAATAACAATAGAAATCGTCTCAAGACGCTTTACAAGACCCGGCCTGAAACCCCCAGAGCAAGCCTGAAGGCGACGGTGGCAAGGAAAAACTCCCTTTTAACAGGAAGAAACCTTGAGCAGAACCCAGCTCATATGGAGGGGCGACTGTGGCTCAGCAGGTAGAGCGGGTTGTCCACAAACCAGAGGGTTCGATCCCCGTAATGTGTCATGTCAAGACACTGAACCCCCAGTTGCTCACAGTGCGTGGCACTGGTGTGTGAATGTGTGCATGTTTGTGTGAGTGAATGGGTAGATGTGTCTCTGACTGTAAAAAGCACTTTGAGTACCAATAGGTAGAAAAGCGCTATATAAGCGCTATATATGCAAGGCCAACAGAGATGAGGGAGCTGCTCCTACTGGTTTTATAGAAACCAACATAGTCTCATCCAACTATCCCAATGTTACATTTTAGGATCTTTCTGGAGTTGGCACCAAGTTTCCAGGTGACAAGTACCTGAAATAGTTAGCTCTGCAATAGACTTGACAAAAACATGTTGAATTTGAGAAGATCTCAGACTCTCAGAATGAAGACAAGCATTACATGGACTCTGACCTTTGGCCCACTGAACATGTAGAAATCGTATCACCACGCCATCAATGTCCTTCTCTGTCAGTCGCCTCAGCTGAAGAAATAAACGATCACTTGTAAGGGACAAAAGTTTATTGTAACCCTACAAAAGACACAGGGTGAGAGAAAATACAAAACGAAAATAAAATTATAGAAATGAAAAAAAAAAAAGATTCTCATTCTTATACAGAACTATTCATCATACACGGACCACAGTTTTATTATTCATATTTTTTAATATAACATTTCGTTGTAATGCTGTGTGTACATACAAAATATAGCAAACTAAATAAGGCAAATAAATAGAGGTACAATTTACAGGAAAATGGAACATTCCTCAATGTGTTAATCCGTTTTTTAAATCTTATCTCAAACATCAAGAACGGTGTACAAAATGCTTCTTCTTTTCTTTTTTTTTTCTCCATCTGTACATCTTTCAGCGGAGGATACTTTTTTTTCCAACCATAAAAATACTGACTCCTCACAACTATACAACCTTGAAGAATGGGTGCAACTTTTTTTTTTCTTTTTCAGGCAGTACAAATTGTGGTGCGTGTTCCATTTTGCAAGCAATTTTCTGTTAAACGAGAAAGTCAACACATCACACTTTGTGCACCCTTTGTTGGGCATGCAGGTCAACAGCATGTGTATGTAATGACAGAAAGGTGGCGGAGTCCCCAACCTCACTTGCCCATCTTCATTCTTTCTTCTACACACGCACACACACAAGTTTTTATTTATTTATTTATTTTTATTTTTTGCACCGCTTTTTAGTTGCACCCCTCATTTCTAGAGGGACCTAAGCCCTCAAATTGGTGCTGCAAATGGAAATGTCCCATCGTAAAAGTGCATTGAACAAGCTACTAATTTCTTTTGTCTGATTTCCATCTTTACACTCCAAAATCAGCCAGTCAATGGCCAAATAGACATCCAAACATGTAACAACAGAGACATGTATTAATACTGACAATGTCGCAATACCCCTCAGTAAATAGCCTGCACTACAATATGGGTTAAAGCTCTGAATTAAGAGATTAAAGGGTCTGCTGAAGTCTGGACCCTGATTAACTTGAAAGACAAAGGAGCAGAGGTTAGAAAATAGAGTAGCTCAGATATACATGAAATGCTGGTTTAGGAATAGGCAATCACATGTCATTTCCTCCTTTGTCATTTTCAAAATTTGGTTCTAGTGTCCAAGGGTGGGCCCATGGGAGCTCAACGATGTTCCGCAAACTGTCCCACGTCACAGTTACAATCTCACACCAGCTTTTCTCTGTTTCAGGAACTGAACTGAGGTGTCATTCTGAAAGGACTGTCCATGAATTAAAGCTATGGGGGCAAAAGGAGTGGGTTTAATGGTGCACAGATTACACATATGGATGGAGAGACTAAACCACATTTAAGTACACACAGTGGAGTCCAGTTTAAGATATCGGGGAGTTCGCAGGGCTAGAGTCAAGGGCCGGATCACGTTAACACTGCTTTCAACTAGTAGTTAACTCAAAGTGACGTGCATCATCTCAAGCCACAAGATGGCGCCAGCTAGTCAGATTCCAACTGCCATTTTTCTAGCAAGTACTGTAAATACTGACAGTTTTGGAAAGTCAAACTCTAAAACACTGTAATAGGAATGGTAAGTGTGAAAACAGGATCAGAGGCACTTAAAGGTGAACATTTACAAATGTGGAAGAAAAGCTAGAAAGTCAAGGAGTGTGGACTAAATGGAATATTCATCGATAGGGCCATAATAATAGCTACGGCAGCAGGTGTTAAGAGATAGGTCTGTTCAGGGACACTGAATGAATGAACAAAGGCGTGAATGAAGCAGTTTTGTAATATTGCTGTATATATGTATATAAGTGCCATCAGAGTATTTCTTATTGAGGGGCTGTGATTTGTGTGTTTCATTGAATTGTTACTGTAATGTAATTTTATTCCATTCTCTTACAAACTGAACCAGGGGCTGTAGGGTGCTTTCTTTGACCCGTTTTGCAGAAATCAACCACACTAAATGCAACAAGCATATATGGCAAAACACAAAGCTCTGGGAGAGCCTCCTTTTCTGACTGTGGACATATCTGCTAACAAAAGAAGGTTATAGTTCGATCCTTGCAACCCTGGAAACCTCACATGTGGCCTTTAGTGTACTATATGTGACTGGAAGGACTAATTATCTTAAATCTGGATGGTTCTGTTTACAGAGCGACGGTGACAGTGAATGTGAGTCAGACTCTGAGCCCCTCTGTAGGGTAACATCCTGTAAATAGCTACTGGTCTTTTAGAAACGGATCTAAATGTTACGGAGGTGACCCCTACACATTACATCACAGCCTCCGACGCACCCTACTACTACGGTTCTGGAAATGCATTTATGAATGAAAAATCTTTTAGAAAATGAGGTTGGCTTCAGTGTCTGGGTCCCGACTCTCGTTTGGCAACCGGTTGCTCGCGGAGAAGATGGCGACTCCTTTGAATGAGTGCCATTAAGAAACCTCAACCCAATCAATCACGGGACATGTCTACGCCCTTTAAGTGCCTTGTTGTACCCAAAATGACTGAAATATAAAACCGTGAGATGTAGTATGGTGAGACTGATTCCTGGTAACACTGTGATGAAGACTGACAGCAGAGCAGGGATAGCGTTGTAAACTAACTGCAGATTGTGCCTTGAACTTTAAATTCCTTTATGGCCTTCCTTCATTATCTTTGTTATAGATAAAGTTCATCCGGGGACAGAGAACCTCGTAGTTGGCTTGTAGACGTTTGAGTGTAAAGTTTGTCAGAATAGCTACAGTGCAAACAAGCCGTACAGGTGTGAAAAGGACAAGCAGTTATCTCTTTTACATAAAGCGCAAAATGTATAGAAATTCACTTCAACAGCAATGTGAACTTGCAACAACAACAAATAATGCATTGTGTGTACAAAATCCCAAAATGCCAAAACATAAAAAACCTCTACATCTTTGCAATTAGCTTGTCTGCATCTAAATATAAATATATATCAACGCCTAATTGCAGTATGTTTTGTATTAATACATTTACATGTGTTTTCTCTTTGCTTTGGCACTGCTTAATGCCAGAACAATGTGGACACCATCTCAGAGTGTAGGTGAGGCTTGACCCATGTGGCACAGTCATCTTTTTGTCGGGTGGATCAAGCCGAGAAGTTGTTCTTGTCTTGAGAAGAGCTGTTAGTTTCATGTAAAACCGCCAAGAGGGCTGTATGTACGTCATCCTTGGGACTGATGTGAGCCGCAGGAGAACCTTGGTATGAATCTTCTCTTTTGTAGTGACAACCGCCCACCGTGCGTTCTTCCTCTCTCTTTCAGAATCCCAGAATGCTTTCAGAAAGCATTATTTTAGGAGCATCTGTCCATTCTGTGGCTGAGAAATCTCTTCTTCTGGGAACACCTGAAGAGACCATGACTGTGGAGGCTATGGCTTAGTTCCTCCAATTTCTTTTTTTGTGTTTATTTATTTTTATAATCTGCCTGGAGATGTTTATTAGTCTGTTTCCATATCTGTTCTCTTGGCCTCACATCTACGTACAGCGTGACTGGCTGATCCCAGTGTCCTCTGTTTTAGAACCAGGTAGGTAAGTGATATGGGCTTCCCCAGCACCAAGGAGCTTACAGTGGAACAGTAAAAGGCTGGAGAGGGAATGACAGCGATAGTGAAACAGTGGGGTGAGAACCTTGAGCACAGTGTTAAAAGGATATGGTCAAATGACATGGGATAATGTGTCACAGTGGTCTCTCCATCCATCTATCCATCCTTCATCCAGCTCAGGAGATCATTCAATATCCAGGATAAACACGTTGAAAATAGCTTGACAAGACCAATTAGAGGAGAGGGCTGCTTCTTCAAGACGGCATAGCTGTCCATACATGTAAGGACATGTCCAGTCCAGCCGTTATTTACATCCTACCCAGTGTCAACGGTCACTGTTCCACGACTCGGACTAAAGGTGTAAAGAGATCTACGCCATGGCAGAGTTTAGGTGTCTAGGCTGTTTTGTTTTTGTGTTGTTTTTCTTTTCTTTTTTACTTCCTTCTCCCATCCTAGTAGTTGACCTTGGTGACGGCTCTTTCGCGACCGCCACCCTCCACCAGCTGGTTGACAGAGCGCTTGCGGTTACGCTTGAATTTGTTCAGGTCCTTATCAAAGACCTCCCCAGATCGCAATGCAGAGACCAGGTCATCAAACTCCCCGCCAACCTCATCTGAGGCTCCGCTCTTCTTGGACCTCCGCTCCCGCTCCCTCTGCTCCTTGAGCTGGAGAAAGAGAAAAGAAAGGGGTTATAATAAAGACACATTTAGAATGTTTGTTTGGCCCAAAACCCACATTGCCACGCCAAGATTATCCCCTAATTGCGCGTCTCACCATGGCCTCCATCCGTGCCCTCCTCTCCTCCTCGTCCTTGCGTCGCTGCATATTCTCCAGGTCTTGTCGTGCTTCACTGAATGACTGTAAGAAGGTGTCGAAGATCCCGAAGAACTCATCAGGCTGCATCCTACCTTCTTCCTCCCCAAAGTACTTCAGAGACTTGGCAAACTGCAAAGGACACGTGCGGTTTTTAGACTCTGACATCAAGGGACCAACAGGTGGGCGTGCCCATAGCTTTTGCTCAATGCAGATAGGCATACTGTAGTGCAGACATTAACTGAAATCCTTACTAAAGTTAATAATCTAATGTCTAATGTAATAAAAGAAACATTTGTGTAATTCCTCTGCTGGTGTCCATTGGTATGCTGTGTTCTGTGAACTGCGGGAACACACACTCAAACACACTCAGGGGAGGAGGAAGACTGCATGAGCTGACCAGCGTATGTCCACACTGTACTGTTCAAGCTGTTCAGTGCTCTGTGCCAGGACGATGCCTCCAGCCAAACCTACTTTACACTCCTACACACTCAGCTTTGTAATGCGGTATAGAGAAAGCATGCACAGATTTTGGCCCGGCCACTGTCCCTAAATATAACATGATACAATATCAACCCTACTTCAGTATCAACTTCACTCAGATCCTTTACTCAAGTAAAAATAACAATACGACAGCGTAAACATACAATTATAGAGCCATTTTTTTGAAGTGTTTACAAGTGAAAGTATACATGTGCTGACATGTTGTGAACTAAAGTGTGATCCAGCACCAACCATTAGCCCACAGGAGTCACATCTCTGGATGATGGACGCAACATTGTCTTTTTTACCCTGTTTTGGAGACTAATTTGTCCACCAGCTAGTTATTAATGTTATTTGTTTGGGGCTGGTCACAGTGTAAAGTGACTGACTGTACCAAAGATTTATTTCTGAAAACACCAAAGGACCCTACTTCGGAAAGGACGAGGATAACGAAATGTGGAACCAAAACAATTGGCTCTACTACAGAAGATAAAAGCTCCGTTGGGTTGAGGGGTCCCTGCAGACTCGGGGTAATCATTTTTCTGTATGTTCTTCACTGGGATAAACAACATTCACTGTAAAACTATTAAAGCAGCTTTAAGTATCACGTGGTAAAAATACATACTTGCAAGCAAAGCTGCTGCATCCACACTATTAAGCGCACAAAACACTATAACGTAAGCATCAAAAGTAAAAACTCTCATTAATGCCAATGTTTAGAGTATTTTGGGTTATTCATAGTGTCATAATGAGGTCAGTGGGTACTTCAGGTCTTTCTGCATCATACACCATCTCTCAGGTCACTGACTTCTGTCCAACACCAGCGCACAAATCTCTCCTTTTGTCCTACATCCATCATGAAGCCTTTTCTGCAGCTTCAGTAATGACACTGATGGCTTTCCTGCGATGCCCAGCAGTTGAAGTAGAGTAACAAAAAACATGGCTCCGGCTTACAGTATATGAGGCTAGTATACTGTATGTGGTCCTACGGTTGTGATAAAACTGCGTTGGGGCTCGCTATTTTCTGAGGATGCGAAACCATCCTGTCATTATGGTACCGGTCTCTATGGCAACCCCACCATCATCCCTCTCTCTCCTAGTAATTATGTGTCTGGTCAAATCGGTTTCCTCTCGTCCCCTCGGGTCCGTGCTAAATGAGTAAACACACACACACACACGCTAACACAATAACATGGAGAGTATGAAGTCACACCGATTTAGCTGATCCCACACAGACACAGAGGAGCACAGCTTTTCTTGATAGAGTATTTAATGTACCCTCACTGTTTGACTTCCAGTTTTTATCATATCTTGCTTTAATCATGTGTTTTATATTGGGACTTTTTCACCCTTAGATTTAAATTTGTAGTGTTACAAATACTCAGGGAATGTTGTAGGCTAAACCTAATGACTAATCGATTTATGACTTCCACTTAATCTTATATCCTACACAAGTAACTTGTAAAGGAATAAAGCGATATACTCACAGAAATCTATTTTTATCTGTCAGTAAACGCAAATACAAGAAAAGACCTGAGGAAATGAACCAAGTGTGTTTTACAATAGTCCCACAGTTATCAGCCAGTGGTCTGGGATGCCCCTCCAACAAATACACACTACAACATACAAGTTTATACCTATTAATGTAAGCGCAAGAACAATACATGAAAACAAGAAAACATGCGAGTGTTGACACATCACTAAGTTCAGTGAAGTCCTGTAAGTGTGCTGTATAGGTGCTCAGCTAGAAACACATTAACTAAATATTATTCCCTGCAGATCTTTTGGTCCAATGCTTCTGTGGTTTTCACTCATTTTTCATTCAGGAGGTTCAAAATATAGACTGGAAAATTAAACTGTTCAGGGCTTCTGTGCATCTTAGATCGCACCTATACCATATACACAAGCAAATCTTTACCCACACTAGCTCTATGGTCAACTGAATGACTGAAGACTACCGCAGTCTATCAGACATTGGGTTGGCCATTTGGTTAAAGAAATATCTCAGTATTTATTGGATGAATTGTAATAAAAGGTTGTAGGAACATACAAAGCTCCCGAAGGATCAACTGTTTTTTTTTGTTTGTTTTTAAGAAGAAGCAGAAAAACCTAATATAATTGCATAATTTTTTCCCAGTGGCTATCTCAAAGATGTATTTAAACACGTTTGTTAAGTCACTATCATGCAATGCGGTAACACAATAACAGTTAATAGAAATACTTGTATGTAACAGATTTTCATTGTTACAAACTGTGTGTGGTGACATGCCTAGAACTAAATCTGTTCATAGCTAATATAATCTCCATCAACAGATAGCTGGATATGTACATAACAGTAAATCCTTAAGAGACACTGGTGTTAATGCACGGCAAACATGCTACATTCTGCTAAGAATAGTGTTTTTGTTTTTTTTCCACAAATGCAACATGTTTTGTCACTGAGCCTTGGACACGCTATTTTTAATCCAAAACACAATATACGTGCATATACAAAATCAAAACCAATCAGGCATTTTTTTGGACAGCAGATTGAAATATCCTGCAGAGAGTAAAGGAGGACCAGCAAGAAGCAGCCAGAGTGACGTATTGGAGTGACCTCCAACACCTGCCCTGCAGCATAAAGTCAGATCACAGCTGCTCACAGGATGATGGAAAAGGGCTAACCATTATCTGACTTCTTTATTAAAAGAAGAATTCCTTTGCTTGAGCACAGAATTCAGAGAGCTTTCATTGCATCAAATGGCCCCATATGGTCTCACCATGTTTGAATCTCATGCATGTCTGTGCTGTAATGACGGTAGGTCAGAGAGGACTGGCATTCGTAGATGTTTTAGGCAGCAGGGGATGCAAATAAAAGATAAAAGGCTGAAATGTGACTTGAGAATTTGAACCTTGAATGACTACACAGCATTTACAAAATTAACGCTGTTCTTTTTAGCCTGAGCTGTTTAGTGCATCAGTAACAGTATACTAACATCATTTACATTCACCTAGTCTGTTTTTGAATAAAAAGTAAAATATGCCTATGTATCTCTGCTCTTAACTGAGAGCTAACAGAGTAGAAAAGCAATCAAACTCATGTGTGCCACGTCATCCAGCAAACTATGGACATGGATAACAACAGTAATAATAATACACAGACAAGATCCTTGTTTGATCCAATTCTCATACTGTTCTAAAATTAATAACTTTGATAATGGCTGCTTAGAAAGTGATCTGACACATTGAAGAAATCAGTGACAATACAGTAACCTTTAGAAACTGGTTAACCACAAGTTCAGGCAGACATAGTTTGAAACAACTGGCCTAGAGACACTGGTCTGATTGCATAAATTACAAAAGTGCAACTTGAAGTGCTTCCTGATGAAGGCAGATTGATGACACACATAGGTGCAGTTTTAACGTTCCAACCCATCTGCTGAAGGCCCTACATCACATTAGTGTCTGAACCTGGACTAAGAGGCAACATTTTCCATACAACAGAACATGTAGCAAATGAGAACCATGAAGCGTCTGAGCTGTTTTCTTTTTTTCTCCCCCGTTTTCTGAACATAATGATGTGTGGGTGTGTGGATGCGTGGATTCTCTCTGGATGAGAGGAAAATCCCTTCTCTCCTCTGGAAACCTCTGTCCTAATAACCCGCATGCCCTCTGACAGCTGTAATCCTTTGTAATGTATGTAAAAAGTGTCTACTAAGCATGTGTGCGTCTCTCTCGCAAACACACATGCAGACTTGTTGCCATGGAGCTTTGTAAGCTTCAGCAGACAGCCCTCTCTGTTCAGTCATCCTTTGCCTTCTTAAAGATGAAATGCACACCCACACTTCCATATTCGCGTTCCACTGGAAACCTAGCAGAGAGTCACAGAGCCTTGACAAGCACTGAGTCAGTGTGTCAGACTCACCGCTCAGCAACCACACAAACACACGTGCGTGTTTCGGAGTCTGGGCCGGTGAACACAGGTTCTTTTGTTTCACGGCAGTAACCGGTGCCCTATTTCTCCCGTTCTTTTCCTTTTGACAGCTGGAGCGTATTCCCTCCGAGTTTTTACCAAACCTCCTCCTTGAGCAAACAATTAAGCAAAGGGGAGGCTCAACTTGAAACCCAAGGGTCCTTCCTCCTTTCTTTCTCTTACAGCATTACAGCAAGTTGGATCTTTGCGCATAATTTTTTTCCGCTATTTTGGTAGAAGATTATCCTCCTAATAAAGTCCAGTACAATGTGATATCTGTGCTAAGGTTTAAAAGTGCTCGACATGTCAGAATCAGGATGCTAAATGCGCACCAGAGCACTGAAGGCTTGCAAATTAAATAATATGTTGGCATAAATCTTTAACACTGACACTCTTTGGGATTCCCACAGTCCCACTCCTATGTTCAGGTCTCATACTTCCTACCATACATCAATACATGAGCCAGCAGGGTTCAAAAGGCCATTTGTTCCAGTTGTAAAAAAGAAGGAGTGTGGCTTTAAAACACTAACTTAAAGAGACAATCACAAAGAGAAGACGTGGGGGGGAATCCAGGGTCATCTTTCAAAGCTGGGTTTCCCCGACTCCGCTGAAGTCATCTCACTGAGCTAAGACTGACGTGCAAAGGTTTTCTCTTTCAGTTTTCTGTCTCTCTCTTCCTTCCTGCTCTCCAGTCTGTCTGACACAAAGGCTTGGCAGTGATGATGATTTGCCAAAGACGCATTAAAGCCACCCACATGGACATACGAACTTACACTTACAGTATGACTTCTCCAATGCATTATTCATTGTAGGAATGGATGGTGAAACAATTAGCTACCTTGTCCCTGGCTTCACTCAGCTGATCTTCTAGTTCAGAGAAGCTGAAGCCGGCCACAGTGATGAAGTCACCGATCACGGCCACAAACTTATCCCCACGTTCCCTCGTCCGGCTCTGCTGGTAGTGCAGCTCCTGGAGAGGGCAAAGAGGTGTGACTTTAAAAGGAAAGATGTGGCAGTGAGTTTATACAGTACATCATATTCACTTCTGTCCGTGAACCACGTATTTGCACTTGAGCACTTGTTTCTGCGTGCGGCAGTGAGAACATGACATGCTGCCATTCCGTGTCACGGTGTATGGAACATTACCAGCATTTAAACACCTCACCCCACTGTCCATCACTGCACTGCCCGAAATCATAATTACAGACAGGAGAAGAACCAGTGGGAGGGAGAGTGACGCAGAGCAACTCACCGCCTCTAGGGCCTTCAGTCCACTTTTCATATTGTGTACTTCTTTTTCCAACTCTGCCAAACTAAAGAGACACAAAACAACAACAGACACAGAGGCAGTCTTTATTAACAGTTGTCTGATGCACATACCTACAATTTCTGGTGCTGTAATTTACATTTTCAGTTGCTTTTTTAACATCACCCACTATCCTTACATCATACAGCACATTAATACCTTACTAGTACCAGCTAGTAAACTTTTCCCTCTAGACATCTCTACAGTGAAACGTTGTGCACTCACTTGACTTTGGCGGCCTCTGGCACACTGCCGAGGTCCTCCTGGATGTGCAGTGTGTCCGGGTAGTTCTTCTCAAAGATCATGATCAAGTAGTGCAACATGGTGATGTTCCTGTTGAATCACAAGAAGACATGACATGCAAGCAGAATCAAGCAGTGTTTAACCATAGCAATCGAGGTACTACTATGCTACTATGCAGATATTTCTACAGGTATTAACAGACAATAGCGACGGTGTCCCTGGGATGTAAAGAAGGATTTTGATGGGCGAGCACCATCTTTGTTCCAAGCCACCATTTCTCTTTGTGACCTGCATAATAGCAGCACACACAAATCCAATCTCCTTAGTCTGTCTGCAGAAGTCCTTGCAGACGGGAAAAGGCAAATGGAAAAAAGTCTGCCTTTTTGTTTTATACTGCATTCTGTCACTATTGTGAGCGCAGTGCATGCTCAGAACGTGCTTAGAATCACTATGTAGGGTTAGGGGGTTAAGTGTCCTTTATCTACTGTAAATTTTTAACCCACTAAAACTAAGCGATTCAAGTACCTTACAAGAATTTGCCAATTATTTTGTGATCTATATTAATAGCCATCTACAACAGACACGCCGATACCTGAAATATGTGTCTGACACACACAGACATCTTATAGTTGTATAATACGTGTCCACAGTCCCCCCTGGCCCACCTGTCTATGCTGGACTTTGTGTCAGCAATCTTGTTGAGACTGGAGACCTTGAACCCATAGGCGTTGCCTCTTTGGCCTTTGTTCATGAAGTTGCCGAAGGCCAACACCACCTCCAGAACCTGAGTCAGACGCTTGCTCCGGACCACCTCCCTGGATGCGTTCAGGATGGCTGGAAAATGGAGAGAGAGAACGACAGATGCAGCTGTAGAGATCATGTTGTCAGTGATTGATATTCGTGTACTTTTCTAACCTTTCATATTACATAAGGATTTGGCTTTGAGCTGTTCCCTTCCATTCTGTTTCTTTACTTAATCCTCACTGAAACACAACCCCATCTGAACGTGGCCCAAAGTTCCCCATCCTTTCCTTCAGTTTTAACATCCTTCATGATGAGTGATCAATATTTCCCACAACAACTGGGCAGCGCGGAGGGGAAACCCATCACACCCTGCCATTCATCCATAACACAGCGGGGAGAGGGGAATATTCCAAACATAACCCCACACTGTCCATTGCTTTCCTCCTGGGAACGGCCTTGTCTGGCAAAGTGCAGGTGGTTCCCCTCTCCACAGAGGAAACCTCACTGCGAATGTGAAAACCGTTAACAAAATTCATATTGTTATCGTTACAGTTCATTCTGCTGTGATGTAGCATGGGAACCATTCTTCTGGCTCTGCTTGACGGTGTTCTGCAGGATCAAGAGAGGCCTGGCTGCACACTGCACTGTCTTCTGAAAGAACATGCTGGGTGGTCCAGTCTCTTCTAGAATATATGACGAAGTAACATGACTAATAAAAGGGCATGAGAACTTTATTACGGGCATCGATGAACAGTGCGGTTTGGGGGTATTAGGATTCAACAGCAGAGATTCTGGAGGTTTGAATCAATACTCAAAACTCTGCTCTTTTTTTTCCAGTTCCTGGCATCATATAATGTATGCCTGAAGACTAGAATAAATAGACTGACAAATATTCTGCAGCACTCGGGGCTAAACTTTCAATCAACACTCGGTGCAAATAAGACTCTGCTGGCAAAAGAAATGTCCTGTGCTCATCGAAGCTCAGAAAAGCCTCCAGAGGAGCAGAGAAGCATCCTTCGAGTAGCTCTGGCTCAAAGAGACACTACAACAGCTCGGTCATGACATGCCCTGTGACTGCACGTGCATGCACACAAGCCCATGGATCCTATTGGAAGCCTTTTCCCCTCAGTCTTTTGACGTAAACTGCAGAGTTTACAAGAGACACTCTCCTCTCAAGATGGGCCAGCTTTCCAAAACAGCCGCCCTGGTAACCTTGGAGAGAAAAAAAACTGCTGTACATAGGGCAAATCTACAGTCGACCCATTTTGCTCACACACATGCACACTTAACACAAAGAAGGGATTGTGAAAAGCACTGGTCAAAGCTGATTTTTTTTCCTTCTGACTGTAAACCGTGTTCAGTATGAATGTGGTATGCCCTAGAAGCATGTGCTCTAAAATGTAATCTTCTGTATATTACTAAAACCAAAGCCAAACAAGGACTTTTTCAGACAGTTTTGATCAGACAGTCTAAGTCCTCTCAAAGAAAAGCTGCTGTTATTATTGTCAACAAATCCTGTGAAAAGACCAAAACCAACAAGGCCGCCTCTCATTGCTTTCTGACTTCTCCACCCTGTCTGGCGCACTTGCTGTGGCCCCCAGCCCACTGGCGCTTTAATGCATTCTGCAAAAACAGGTCACAAATATTCAGCTTCATTTCATCAAGACAATTTTCAGCGGGGCCACTGTTTTTAGCAAACGTCACTCAGCAGCAGGACGGAGCGCGTGGAGTCCAAATAAGCTGCAGCGTTTGAGTAAATGGCAGTGAGGGAAAAATGCCACCCGCTGTGGCTCACTGATGTGGTTTTAATAGTTTTGGAACAACAAAGGAGCTCCAGTGCACACAGGATTAATCCGGGTTAGGCTTGTAATACTTGAACTTAGTAGTCATTGTTGGTACTGAATAACAACAAGCTTAATATTACTCTTCTAGTAAGCATTCAAATAAAGCCCACATCTGATTCTTGCACCTCTCAGCGGCCTCCGAAGTGTTTGTCCTTACCTTCAACCTTAGGCTTGGTTTCAGCTAGACGCTCTGCAAACTTCTTCTTGAAGAACAGAGCCTGTAGTCTATGCTGGTAATGGTCAATTCTGATGAGGAGAGGAGGGATGAAGAAAAGGGAGGTGTAAAAGGAAAAAAACAAAAAACAGAAAGGAGGGTAAGTTACATTAGTCTCCAGGGGAGTGAAAGTTCAAAGCTAGAAGTCACCCAATTATACAAAACTCCCTCTCTCAGTTTTCACTGGCCCTATCATATATGCTGGCGTCAAGCTGGAGAGTTGACAAATGGGTATGTTAAACTTTGCCAAAGGTTCACCAAAAGAGGAAGAGGGATTTTCAAAGAGGGGCCGGGGATATTAAATAGCAAAAAAAATCCCTGATGTATTCCTCAGACCAAAGAAGATGCGGTCAAAAGGAAAGAAAGTGGCCAGGGTAATATTTCACTAAAGGAAACAAAAAAAGGCTTAATTATCTTGTACAAACAGCGCAGATTCTGAGAAAGTAAGGAAAAAAGGTGCAGATTTAAAACGTCTCCACTGCTTGGTGCAACTGCAGTCCTCAAAGGGACGCCATGACCGCTTTCCTCGGCTAAATGATGAATCACGCCAGAGTTTGAGGCTTGCTCTCGACACCACCCTCTCCACTTGCCGCGACAAAAGCTCGTTCTTTCTGAACAGGCAGGCATTGTGCTTTTCAAAATTTTTAGGATCGGTTTGTGGTTGACTGGCTGATGCCTTCAGTCCGCAGAAGAAATCTGGATATTTATAGAAACCTTCCAATGTAACTGCACGCCTGTCACAACTGTTTCAACGCGCAGACACACACTTTTATGTAACAGCGATATGAAATGTTTATCAGAGTGGTCTACTTTCCTACCAACCGTGCCACTTAAACATTAACAAGCCCTGACTGCGCTGAAAAACATCTTAACACCCATCATGTAGTCCAGTGTACCTGCTCATTTCAAAGAGGAAGCGGTCAGCGCGGGCCATCCTGTCCAGCTCATGCTTGTGCTCCTCCAATAAATCAATGTCACTTTTCTCCGGGACAAACTTCAACAGCTGCAAGATGCAAAGACGGCATTGATGCAAATGTTAACGCAGAAGTCTGTGGAGTTAACTGGAATGTTTAGTACCAGACTACAATGTGATCCCAGTATGTTTTAGTCTTACCTGCTCCAGCATGTCTTTGGCCAGCTCTTCTCTCTCATCCATCTCCAGAATCGCTCTCCTGATTTCTTCATTGCTCATTTTTAACCTAAAAAGTAAGTATGCAGTCGTTTTAGTTACATCCCCTTAATAGATGTACATCAACTACCACTTTACAAAAAACAGACTATGACTAAACTGACACCAACAGTCTGAATAGCGATCTGTACCAGTGTAAACCCCCCCCCGGAGCACTGCCAGCTGTTTTCTGTGCATCTGCTCAGTGTTACATGTGACGAGCTGTGATCAATAACGGCATTGTTAGTCTCTTCATCGAAGCCCTATTGACCAACTCTGACCCCATTTGGGAGTACCCCGGGGTCATTTGCCATTGACACGAAAGCGAGTTCGGGGACCATGCTGCCGTTTTGTCAGACACACAAAGAGATCAGGAAGCCTGTTTATTGATCTGTATTGGAGGGAGGCTTTGCACCACTCCTGTTAGGAGGCGTACTAATGGCAACCATATTGCTAAGTGGATCTTAAATGATGACAATTGATTCTGGTTCAGATGTGCCACGGCTCAAATGGGACTCCCCCTTTAGGAAGAGAGGTCAGATACATGTGTTAATTTAATGTAGGATATGAAGCAGAGACAGGAAGGACGCTAGTTTAGGAAGAAATGTGAGCTTCACTTCCTGAGAGGTATCCTCACCTGGAGTATGCTTTCTGTCTGTTATATGAGTCTTTCAAAAAATATGCATAGATGGCAATTCAATGATAGATCTCCTTGTGTGTCCATTAAAAACACATTTCTGGAACTGGCGGTAATTTGCCTCAAACAGCTCCACAGTGAGTTACAGCCTTAACCTCTGATACACAGGCTGTGATTTACTTCCCAGTTGCCTGTGCTCAAAACACTCTCTTTAGAATTAAATGCTAATTAATAGCATGTGATGTAGTTAAATGAACCTTTCTCTTTGGGACCTCTTACTTTGAAAGGAGGATGACACAGTTCTGTGCACGTCTGCCATCAATGACTGACAGCTCTTTGACTTTCCGCGTGCTGACGTATATGTCATCCATAGAGCCCGTCTCCTTCTGTGGACAGATTAAGGCAGAAAAAATGATTTAAATGTTTGAAACCCAATGTGCACACAATAAAAACAAACTTCTCCTCACATCTGCCTAACATATTTGTCTTGTTAAGAGGTGAACCCTTCTGAGAAATTAACAATGTGTTAATTTAGAGCAGATTAAAACAGAAAACCTTAAGAACCGAGTCCAAATTTTGCACTTGCCATTCAGCCGGTGCCACTATCAAGCACAGACCAAAAGGTTGCAGTCAGGCAAAGCACTTCAGTTGGCCTCAGATCAAGTTACCTGACCTATTTTTGCCATTACGGACTGCAAATGTCAAGTGTCATGCATCAGTTCACCGAGGCCAGAACGCATCTCTCGTTATAAAGTTTGGTCGTTATAAAGTGGTTGAATGAAATATTTTTTACAGCTCAAAAAAAAAAAAAAAAAAAGAGCTGTAAAAAAACAAAAAAACACAAAGTCTAAAGTCACAAAAAATCCAGAACAGAGAGTCACCGCTGCAAGCGCAGTGCAGGAACACCTATAAACCTCTCGGAGGAACAGGAAACACGGTTGAAACCTTGATTTGAGCCAGTCAGACGTTTTTTTTAAAGCTTGACACAAATATAGTATTAAAATCCACAAGGGGAAAGCATACATCTCTGAGAAAAGTGGTCGGGCTGCATGTTAAACACATTCTATTTATGGCCTGTGCTGGTTTCCTGCTTGCCAGAAAATGTTCTTTTTGGGGTTGCCGAGTATTACATATGTAAAACAGATGCGGCTTGTAAAGAAAGTGTCGTTTTTCCATGCCCGTGTTGACCCATGATGTCTGGCAGCGGTGTGAGGTTGGCACCGGGTCAGGGGGACAACTCCCATTCACTGAAACCTGCCAAACCCTTCTCTACCCAGGAGCTTACAGCAATTTTTGCCAGCTTGTGTAGAGCATGTGCACTCAACCTAATGTAACTGGAGAGTAGCCCCATCATCTTGTCCAACAGTTATTATGTGACCGTGATTGAAATGTGGTCAGGTGTTTGAACTGTTGTGCAAAAACCATGCAAGTGGCTGCACGTGAATTCTGCCCTTTCCTGCTCAGGCTATGATGACGAATGATGACAATTAAAATAAAATATGATGAGGGCAATTATTGTAATCAACACAATAACTGAGATGAAAATGGGATGAAAAACAAGGCAGTGACGATGAAGACTAATGCTGCATTGCTATATGGGCTCCACCAAGGGAAACTGACAGCCATCCATTCCATACAATGGTGGAAAAATGTCCGTATGCATGGAGAAACAAAACCAAGGCTGTCCTTCTTTTAGTCCAGTTTTGGAGAGAAACATGTGTCTTTTCAGCGACTAAAGGCTTCACCATGTTCACCAGCTTGTTGCTAACTTTCTCTGGCATATAATGTACAGTATTATCAATTGCTTTTGCTAAAAACAGCTGTGTGCTGTTGAAATGATGTTAATGAGAGTGGTGACAGTAATATTGCAGGTCATAAAACCAGAACAACGAGCTGAAAGACACTAAATCTCCAATAGGGAACTGAAGTTATGTTTTTTATGGAGTCACTTTCACATTGCATGTAGATATCTGACCTAGTATTAATTAGAGATGCTTTAACTAATCGATACCAGACCAAGGTTCACAAAAAAAAAAAAAATACAAAACATGTATCAGCATCAGTGACAAATAACCATTCATTATACAAGTAACCGCTCCATCTGCTTACTGCACTGCAGAAGAGGAAGTGACAGAGCAGCGGAGGTAGGTAACCGTGTGGTGAAAAAGCAGGAAAATCTTTAACTCACCTGTTTGAAGGATTGGTTAGTGAGCAGGTCCTGCCCAGGAGAGCCGGAGAGCGCAGAGAGACACACACAAAAATTGAGAAAACGTGCAAAGATTAGCACTTCAAGCAGAAAATAAAGGTGGTGGCTATAGCAAACTATGCACACTACAAGCTGAAGCTGGGAAGTGAGAAAAAACAATAATCGTCTGGTGTCCGAGTCATCAGGGGCTCATGACAGCTACAGTGGGGGCTAAAATCTTTCCGTGCTGCACAGGTGAACAAAAAAAGCTTTTAAACTCATTTCTAGCTTGGGGTTTGTCTTCTTAAAGAGGTCATGACTGTTATAATGTATTCTTATGATTGCATCTTCATCCGTCTTGACATGGAAAAACAAAAGCATGAAAAATGACTGTGGTGACTAATCCCACAGAGGGCAAATGTAAACAAAAGCCCATTTAGAAAGATAGACTAATGGCAAGCTTAAAAAAGCAGTTATGCCACGTATAAACATTGCTGTATTGTCCAGTTGAATTGAAACTTGCTCCTGCCAAATGGAACTAAGTTGTCAAAACCAGGAAGATCTTTAGTTTTTATGTGGCTATATCCATAGAGATCTGCATTTAGCCATTGGCCTGTGCCAACAAAAACTTGCTCCGTATAAATAAATGCCCACAGTAAATCTCTGTCAGCAACAACCTCAAATGACCCATTACTCTTTAATAAAAGCTTGCAAGGGGAGGTTGAGCTTTTAGCTGTCAGAAGGGTTTTTGGCAAGGCTGTAAAATACATTAGAGAGGAATTCAACAATGGTAATGCCTCAAAAGAGACTTTGCATTGGTGCTCAATCGAGCCTTAAATACTTTGCTTATACTGTGATAACTAATTAGGGCATATTAACATTCCACTTAAACCCATGTATGCAGCATAATATATCAGGTCATGCAATTGCACCCAATATTATCACATGACAAGTGGTGTGCAATTAGTTTGTAGCACAGAGAGAAGTAATTGCCATGTACTGCATGGTATAGCCACAAAGGCACACATGCTGCAATTATCCTATTAGCTCATCCCTGGTCCAACATGATTTAGTGAATAGTCTCTTTATTTTAGTACGCTAGCTTCACTAAAAAGTTTCCTGTATCGTGACTCCTCATGACTTGTGCAGCGTAGACGTTTCCGCCATGAGCCCATGAAGACACAGTCAGTCCCCTTCACAGAAATGCTCCGCAGACACTAGTGCAAAGCTTGTGCTCTGCGGCATCTCTACAATAAAGCATTCAGCAACAGACAGCTGCTCGTGGTAGCCGGGAGCCAGACGCTTGGGACTCTCCAGAGTCCCCTTAACACATCCCTCCCCTCAACCCATCACACACACTTTCACTAATACACACTGTAAAGGAATCAAGGCCAAGTATCGTACTTCAACTCACAGAGTAACATTTAGTGTGAGCTTGCCAGAGCAAACACTTAAACACACTCTCAGTGGTGATACAAGTGTGTATACAGAATACTGTAATGCACTCGTTAACAAATCCAAACCTGCTGTCTCTGATACGCTGAAAACATCTTCTCTATGTCCTTGAGGTCAAGAATCTTGAAAGCTCTCAGGTCATCAATGTCATTCCAGATGGTGCCATTGATCACATTCTAAAACAGAGTAGAGGGACACATGGGATTAACATTTACACATTAGAGCTACTACCTCTTAATTTTGGGCTGCGTTTTCATAGTCACACAAGTCAACAAGGAGCAGATGATTTCAATCAGTTGTGAAATAAAATCCAACAGCTCTTTATGTTTTCATGTGCAACTGCAGCAAAGTGGAAAGAAGTGGTGGCACACTTGCTATTGTGGTTGGTGTAGGCACACCATGTTGGATGGATAGAACTGAATATAGATCAGAAGGTGAATAATAAACTCTCAACGCCTCAGCAATGGAATTAAATGGATGGGTGCTTCTCCAGGAAACCATTAATTTAAGAGTGTCAAGACTTGAACACAAAACATCTCAAATCTGTAGCACACAGACATGTAGAGTAGGGTGGTAACAGACTAGCAGTGTTTCGGTGACGGCGGATAATGAAAAATGAAAATATGCTTTGTCGGGCAACTGATATGATGGCATCAGTTCTACCTTGTAGGATGATGCCACTAAATGTCACCTTACCGATGTTAAAAGGTAACAGACAAGCATTTGAAATGCTGAATGTGTGTGATTAAAAAGGTGACTGTGACCACATTGCAGCAAGATTCTTTAAAAATGTCATACAGTTTTCATTAAAACACCAACAGCACTGCAATGCTGCATCTGCTGCAACTTCTCTTATTAATTTTTTCCCACAAAATATTACTAGTTCACTCACCTCTCCTAATTTGGCCCAGTTGAAGGACTTCAGGGGATGAGAAGGCTGAGGGATGGACTTGGACCGCATGTTGCTCATCGAGTTGAAAGACGAGGGGATAGGAGGAGGCGGGGCGCCAAAAATGGGAGGGGCACCTGGTGGTGGAGGCGGTGCTCCAGGTGGAGGAGGCGGCGGCGGGGGAGGTGGGCAGCTGAACGGTAGAGGAGGCGGGGGTGGAGGGAAGCCACACATCATAGGCGGAGGAGGCGGTCCCGCTGGGCCACCAGGAGGCGGCGGGGGAGGCGGGAAAGCCACATTGCCACCCTGTAAAAGGGCAAAAGGAGCGTGAGCTCATTTAAAATTAACAATATAATAAGCAAAATATGTGTCTAAAACTGACAGATCTCGATAAGATTAGCACATATTAGCTCATTTAGTAGACAAACAGGCCTGCCTAAACATCTAGCTGGCTACCAAATCACAGGACAGAATATCAATACTTAGCACAACATGATAATCATCATATTACAGCCCAGTATAAATAGCAGCGTTGCTCACAGCTATGTCATGGATGCGTGACGACAGGTCCAGCACTTGCTCCCTGGCTGAGCGCAGCTCCACTCCCTCGCGCTGCAGCTTGTCCTTCATCTTGTTTAAGGTCTTCATCATATCGTCCTTTTCCTGCGTCTTGATGTCACACTCCCGCTCTTTCCTCTCCAGTTTAGCTAGTAGCTCCACGTGATCTACAAGTAAAAAAAAACATTGGAAATTAGTTTCTGTTGTGTAGATTCTAAGGCGGGGGATGGGTTTGGTGATGGATCTTTTTCTTTCAAGGTGCAGAGTGCAGGGTGTCAAACAAGCCATACCTTTCCTGAACTTCTCCGCCTGGTCTCGCCACTGTTTGACCTCATTTTCATTGACCAGCCTGTGAAGGAGGCAGGTGAAAATAAGCACAATAAAACAGACGGAATTCATTCAACAGAGTCTTGCAAAGAATGCTGGGATACAGGGGTCAAATGCAGTCCAACCAAGCCAAAGCCAGGAAATTTAGAGGGAATCTTATCACTGGATAGAAAACCATTTCTCTGTTAGATTAATACTTAACTTCCTCTTTGCAAGAGGGATTCATTCTAATTCATTACCAGCATTGACTTGGCTGACGCAGTTTTAAGCTCCAAAGCACAACATTAGTCCAAAAACAAAACCAGTTATACAGTATGTTATGAGTTATAATGTCTGGCACTTGGTTCAGCTTGAGGTTAAACTGATGTTCTGATATAAATGTGAGGTCACGTAATGTGAGAAAAGATTGTTCCTGATTACTGATCAACTGCACGGAGTCGTTAGTAAAACAAATATTACAAATATGAGGCATAAACTGAAAACAAGATTATCAATGGGATGTCCTTGGGAATTCATTTAGATGAAGAAAGACTGGAAAGTGAAACCTTGAACAGCGCTGGTTGCCATGGCTAGAGTTGAGAGAACAGAAATGTTTCAGAGTCACCATGCAGACAAGATAAACAATTAAATGGGATGAGAGAAGGAACTCTTGAACAAGTGTTGTGGTGACATATGACTGCCAACGAGGACAGAGTTACTTCACTGTGATAATGAATCACGCTTAAATGCTTGTAATCAGTTCAGACTAGGAAGTCCACATAGCTATTTAAAAGAAAATTGGTCATTAATCAGTTTTAGGCCATCAAGTGCTTGTGTTTGAGAACGCAACTTGTCTGAACCTGATTAAAAAGTGAGTGCTGCTTTAATTACCGCTCGGGCAACGCTCCACGAATCCAACTCATTAAAACAAAAAAAGACACAATCACTTTTTTGTCGACTAGTCAAATAAATACCTTCGCATGGCTCTGGAAAAATGTGATTTGTACAAGAGTGTTAATTTTGGGCCAGCCACACGTGTAAGTAGTCAGAGCCGTCGTCATAGTGACCACAGATGATGAATGACTTTGTCTCCCAGTTGTTTTAACAGTTGTTTTAGTTGCGTCCCTCCTCCTCGAGCCGTCACGGCACGAGCCATACATTTTCACCCATTAACCGCCAGGGCCTTCGGCGTGCAGCCAGTACAATGAGGGAATCTCAGCTTAAGCACTCCATTTCCAGACACAAATTACTGAGAGAGAGTTTATGGAAACAGAGTGGCAGTAATGTAAAGGGAGGGGCAGGTTTTGACCGCGGTGATGGATCTGCAACGGGCAATAATGAGCGTCTGGGCTCAGATGCAGCGTGCATCCGTACGCTACTGGAAAGAATTACACTCAAGTGTGCTGATTGCATGTACAACGGTGGCGGAATTAGTGAACAAAGCAGGAGCCAGCGGGGGCCAAGGTTTACCACGCGACGTGTTTTATGGCGCTTTCAACACCGAGACTAAACACATTCATCACCGATCGTAAGCTCGGTTTAAACAAAGAGGAGGAGAGTGCTGCAAAGAATGACAGCGAGTCAGAAACAGAGAATGAACTCAAGTGTTGAGAGAAACACAGTGTTGACAGTGCCATCTTTTACCACTATCTAGACTCAATACACACCGCAGGCTTTGGCCTCCAAACACAAGTCCAGATTAGTTTCAAAATCCAGTGAAATGCAGACCACGAAAACCAGCAAATGTCAATAATCATTTGGAAAACATTCTCTCTGAGAGACAGTGTAGACTTTGGCCATGACAGCATATGCAAAACTTCCAAATTATGATGGTTGGTTTGAGTTTTAGAATGTTAACGCCTACAGTACATGAAGCCTAGCGTCTGCTTTGCTGCACCTGAACGTGGCTGACTTGGCTGACCGGCCCTCTTAATGCGATTAGAGCAACTTCCTTTTGATCTCTGGCTTCCGCTTTCATGCCAATTCATGCTCGGAGTGAGGCTTCCTCCGGTTAAGCCCACTCCCCTGCTGCCACCTTCACATCACCTCACCTTGCTGTGCAACCATATTCCGCACTCCCATCACTAACACACCGCCATGAAAAATGAAAACAGTTGAGGTAACAATGATGAAACTGGTCTCTACTAAAAGTATCGTCTGCCTTTTGGCCGTGCCTTGATCATTTCAACATTAAAGGACAATGTTGATATCAGGCTTTGATCTGAGCTGGACATGATGCAGATTGGATGCATTAACCATGAGATTTTCCAGAAGTTAGAGGTTGTTTACAGCATCAGAGGACAAGGTGAAGCTTTTAAAGGGCAAGCAGGAGGCACTGGGAATGCAGGGCACTTACAGTTACTATCTCTTATGTAATGGTCAGCAGTCTAATGATTGGCCTGGATCACCACGGGTGAATAGATGGTGAATGAACACCAACTCAGATAAAACATTATTCGTGACACTGTGATCAGGAAATCTAGGACAGCAAACACAGCAAACTTGATTCACCAGTGATCATGTATCTGCTGACGTACACTATATGCCTGTATGCAATTACATGACTGCTGAATTGACTTAACAGACATTTCACTTACAAACGAATGATGTTCTTGACACTAAAGTTGTCCAGGGGGGCATTGTCAGGGTCCTCTCCCTTGTCGTCCTGCAAGACAATCTGCTGGAGAATCCTGTCTAAGAGCTGCCAGTGCTGCAGGCTGCCACCACCACGTTTATCTGTATGTGAGGTCAAAGGCAGATACAGTAAGGTCATTCCAATTGACTAATGTGAGTTCAATATCAAAAGCCGCTGGTGTTAAGCACACCCCAGACAGGATTTATTGTTTTTTCCTGCAGTACATGAAAACAGAAAACCTGAATTATTGCAATGTGTCTACTTACATGGCATCTGGAGGCAGTGTTGTAGGATGGACAGGAGGTGTGGGTAGGAATCTGTGTGGCTCAGTTTCTTCTTGATCAGCTCAAACATGGCACCAGCACTCTTTGTATCTACATGGGACTGTAGAAGGAGAAATGTAATCACTCTGGCTGGAAGGTTTGATCATAGCTGTCTGACTTGCAGTCAGAACACTGTAGGTTCTTACTAGCAGCAAGGTAAAGTGTTGTCTATACTTGATCACTTACCATATCAAACCTTTTGGCCAACTCCGAGTCATCCTCATTTCGCACCATCTCAAAGAAGTCCAAATGCCTGGACAGAAAGAAAAAAATAGTCCGATATTAAACTATGTACTTAGACTCTATGGTTCAGTTTGGAATGGAACTTTATATTTGCTTTATTACCTTTAGCTGAGGACAGGGACAATACATTTATTAGGTTTGTGTCACTGACTATATATGTAACACATGGTTTAACACAATAGGTATTCATTAGACTCTTTGTCAAACACTAAAGTGACATCTAGCTATGAGCAATGAAGACAAATTTACAGTCAGTGGGAAGTTAAATTCTGCACCTGCGTAAATGGAAATAACTGTTGATGCCAGTGTATGGTAGTACTCGCCATTCAGAGGGATCTCTCCTACATATTAGCAATGGCTCAACAAAAACCTAGCGTTACACACTCCCACATCCTGACACCTGGAAATGCTGTGTGACAAAGCTTAAAAGAACTAAACCAAATATTAGCTGATGGCTCACCTATCCAGAGTGGCGTTTTCATGCTCTCTGAGCTTGTCGATGACCGGCTGAATGCCCAGCATCAAGAACTCGTACCTTAGGTGGAGACGAAACTCCAAGTTGTCCTGCAGACAACAACAAAAAACAAAAAGAACCAGTAAGGGGAAAGAAAACCCACAATTACAATGGTGAGACATCAAATACCCCAGAACAGAGGTAAAACGGTTGTCTCTTGGTGATTATAGTATGCTCTAAAGCAAAAATGTCCAATTGTGACCATCAACAACAGTCTGCAGTTACAGAAACCTGCACATCTAAGACCACAAAGACGTTTGGTTCTATATTCTCAGTCTGTTGACAGTGTGTCTAAAGGGCATATTGTTATATATCACACAGACCTCTCCAGCTCCAGCATTGAGCACAGCGTTGATGAAGGACATGATGGCAGTCTTCAGGTTGACCTCATCTCTGTAGCGGCCAGTACTCTTGTCAAGCTCATTCAACAGCGTCTGCGTGGTCAGGACAAGTTGTGGAGTTTGTCAGCAAATATGTTTGATGTGAAATACATTACAGTGCTGATATCATCAAATACACACTGGGACAGAGAAGAAAAAACTTTATCAAAACTATAAGTGGAGCCAGATAACATTGGGTAAATGTTCTCAGTTCTCACAGTTATTTCTCAAACTTATCGCCTCTGAAACTGGCCCCTGACATACCTCAACAGCTTAATCATAACTTAAACCAACATTAAAAAGGCCTATTAAGTTGTGACTCACTCAGCTCCTGTGGTGTTAGCTTAGCCTGAGGTGACATGATTTACCACACACCCTGGGGGAGGTGTGAGATGTGGCTTGTTGACTCAGTCCTGCTGGTCACTAAAGCACTACACAGACTGTGACCTCCATAACTCTCCATGTCCTCATCTGCCTTTAATATGGACAGTGTGTTGATCTAACCCGAGGCCAACAGACTGAAGAGCGGCAGCACGAGTCTCATATGCATCAAAATGACCACTGTTTGATTTATTTGAGCATGAAACTGAAATATTTTGTCTGCCCTCATCCATAATCTCTGTCCTGCCCACACCTACAGCAAAGACTACCCAAATATGAATCACCATGACCTAGAATTCGAGGAATGTGTCAGCAGCTTTAACCTCAAATACTTTAATCATGACCAACTTTAGATTTTCTTACCTGAAAGCGAGTCCTCTCAGCAGCGTACTTCTGGTAGTGTGCCATAGCCTGCAGCACCTTCTTGTGCCCATCAGGCACCAGGCACACCGCCCCAAGAATCTCCAGCACGGCCACTTTGGTCTTGACGTTCTCCGTCCGCAGGCTCTGCGAGATGGTGTTGATGCTCTGCGGGTGGGCCAGGACGTGAGCGCGGCCCTGCGAGTTGTTCATCAGGGCCTTGATGCAGCCGATGACGGAGGTGTGGACGCGGCTCTCCGACGTCTCGTAGTCCATGCTGCGGAGGAAGTTGAGGAGGCAGGTGAGGCCATCCAGTTCGATGAAGCGTGTGACGAACCTGATTGGGAAAAGAATACAGATTAAGAAAAAAACTAAAGGGACGGTACAACGGCATTTAACATACACACATAACACACATATATACATTTAATTGCTGAAATGCAGTTTGAAGGGACCCTAGGATACTGCACACATGTATGAAGGTAGTGAATGTCTGCACAAGGGCTACACAAAAGCAAAGCCAGATGCAAGACGTGCCAATTACAGATAAACTATTGTCCCAAATGTCTGGAATCAATGACAGTTCTGTGAAAATCTCTTTAACATCAAAGTTAAATTGTTTAAAAAGAACTGAATCAGTAGCGATACCTAGACCTAGTCCGCAGTCTACTCAGAAACAGCTTTGGTCTCTTTAGATCATTTTATATACCACTATTTAAATGATATCAACATCTGGATAATTGAGGGTGTGGCTGCTTTGAGTGACATGTTGCTAGCTGAGTTGGTTTCATGAATGGTTACGATCCGCAACACCCCACTGTGCTTCAAACCTGCTCACCATGGATGATGCCCCAGAGAGCTTGTCAATCCTTACGCAGCCAATAAATGCCACTCATATGTCCTTATTGGACATTGTCAGCATGTCAACACATCTCCATCTTTCAAACCAAAATGACATCCTTTGAATTAGCAACTCTCCTCAAAATGCCGCCGCCAAAAAACGCCTCTCTATACATTAAACTTTAAGACTTCACACTCCAGCTTCACCCTGCCTCCTGCTGACAGCCCTCATTAGCTGAACTAATTAGAATGCAGCAAGTCATTAACCTCTCTAGACTGGGAGAGGAGCAGACCGTCTGAGTGACGGGCAGGACATGTAAACATTGAGGGGTGTCACATCCAGTGAGCACAGTGTGGGCTGGATTGTAAATGACCTTCCCACTCACTAAGATTCCTGATAGGCCTCATACATATTTCAAACAAATGAGGGCTTGTCAGAATGAGAGGAAGAGGCAAAGGGAGGAGAAAGGAGACAAGGGCATGTAGAGGAAAGGAAAAGAGGAATGGAATGAGAAGGAGAAATGGACAGAAAAGAAAAAGAGAGAAGGGGGTTGAGAGCTGAGATTTATTGCCGCTCACTGTAACAGATACATTGTTTTGACACTGTTAGAAGTATGTAGTCCAAGTTCCGCTCTCCTACTGCTGTCTTGGCTCGAAGAAACGCGGAAAAAACACAATGTAAAAATATGTGAAGCATCTACTTATTATCCTATACAATGAGGCCATAGCTCATCCTCTGCCCACACACGATCAATCCCAGATTTCCACACACAAGATGCAGGCATAAACACCCGCAAACTTCGCCTGGCATGGCCAGGGGAATCGCTCATCTCAATCTCTCAGACATTTAATCCTATGATCCCCAGCAGCACCTGGATGAGATCGAGAAGATCACACTACATGCATGAATGCATACAGTCAACCATTCTTGACAATGCACTGAAATGATGGAGATTGAGCACACGACCTTTCAGCAGACAATGTGCTTCTGGTTTGAGTCCACTCAGCATGAGGTGCCGAAAAACAAATCCCATCTATTAGATATGACTTGATTCAGATGTAACGCAGACAATGGAACTAGAGCATGGCAGAACTGATCCAACTGTTGGGGTTACACATTTTATATATTGCTGACAAGTCCTTGGCCGGCAGCATCAGCCATACGCCTGTCTGTAGTTTTGGGGGCCACCTCAGAGAGAGAGAAAGGCTTCATACTGGAAGAGAAATTAAGCTGAACATCCTTGTGATTAATGTATGGAAAGCAGAGGGTGAGAGCTGTTGTTCTTGGAGTCCGGGTTCAAAAGGGTGGATGGGATTCAAGGCTTCGCTCACCGCCTGCTTCGCTTCACTCTGCTGGTTTCGACAACTTGCCAGCAACACATACACACATGCACACAAAAGACGCCCTATATGCGGCGCAGCCTGACACAAGGACAGATGGATGCAAAAAATCCACAAACATAAATGCATGGCTCCTTAGAAGGACATTCAACTGTGACTAATCCTCTGTACTGTTGACAAAACCTAGTAAGATGACATCCAACAATTCTCTCCTACTCCATACTTAATTTTCTCCCCAGCGAGCACTGGAATCAGTGGATCCCATCTCCTTGTCTTCCCCTATTCAATGACATTCATGCTCAGCCGACTGGCGTACAGTTTCTTTTTCTTTTCTTCTTTTGTGTGCAGGGGTAACAACCACTGAATACTTTAAAACCCATTGGGGTCCAAGCCAGCAAGAACTCAACAATTGCAGCATTCAATATGAGAATACAGAGGATAAGCCAACCACACATGCACATAAACATAAAGAAGTTACAATGGAGAAAAAAAAATGCAAAGTTAAGTCAGGGTCAGGGAAGGTAAAAGGTAAAATTAGGTAAAAGGACTGCCAGTGTTACGAGTTTGCTGTTTTTGAAAAGTAAACAACACATCATTTCCACTGATCTAAAAAGCATGAGACCCCTCAATCAGAGGCAGAGGATATTCTAAATGTTCACAACGGTGTGGAAAACTAATCCAGATGCTCAAATTTAAATTCAGGCCTTCAATCCAAACAAATGGATTTTTTGAGGTTTTAGCTGCACAAGGCAAAACATGTCTTTTTCGAACTGCGGATGACCCGGTGTGGCAGACAGTCTTCCGAGAGTTCAACTCCTGCCTCAAAGCCCAACTATGCAAACTTATCAAAGGCCAGCTCTTCTAAACACGCACAGACTCAAGCGATCATGTGCTCTCCGCCTCTCTGCTGCCCTTCATTTAATCACCACGTTCGCACACACTCACCATCCCCTTCAAAACACATCGCACACGTGTTGTTCTACTATAAAAAGGGCCAGAATCTGCATGAGAGGCCAGGAGGGTCTTCAGAGGCTGAAGCTAGCTGACCGGGTGTCTGCAGGGCTTGGAAGATTAGTCATTTGATATCAACACAGCTCATACTCAAATAAATTTTTACTTGATGTGCGGCCTAGCACATAACGTTACAATAAAATCCTTGGCCAAGGTGCACATCTGTAATGTGTATGCTCACAGTATATCATGGCATGGACAAATGGTTCTTATGGACCAGGTTTATTGTCCACAGGGAGCAGATGTGTGTGGTCTCAAGTGTCAAGCATCTATGATGGCTTGACTTGTTGAGAAAGCCAGAAACACACTCACACACACTACCATCACATTATCAGACTGTTAAAAACAAAGAGGATCAAAACTGATACTTCTTTTTCTCCTATATATACTTTTTTTTTATTGACCAGACAGTCTGGTCAAAGATGCGGGTGTGTTGTGCAGCCATGAAACTACATCCTGCAGTGCAGAGGATGAGCAGCCTCTAGAGGTTTGGGGAGCTCAAATTCACAATCTTCATTCCCGACTTATGCCGACTCAAGTGACATCACCTGGGGCCATTTATCAGACTTCACACGGCTCCCTCCGCAGGCTCAAAAGGCTTAACTATATTTCGCATTTGCAGCGGCGCTTTCCAAAACCTATAAACAGAACTTTCATGTGTAAAATTGGCAGAGCTTCCCTTTAACGCACACATTTTGACAAGCGACCAAACTAAACACAAACCTTTTACTTACACGAGGCTTTGTGCTGTCTTCATTTTTATTTTGAGGCAAAACCGAAGAGGATGCGTGTAATTACGTAAAGCCAAATCTAACGGGGAAAAGGGCACAGGATGACCCATGTGCTTAATTCCGTATTACACTCTCCATCTGTTTATTGCCATTACAACACAAACCTGGCTCTCTCTTCAGACCTGTCTGTATCATCCACCTGGTCCTCATTTCTTTCCAGTTCCCCTTTAACTGCTAACTACCAAGGGGAGGCAAAGCCGCACTCAAAAGCAAACACATCACTCCATCCAAGAGCCTTTGAAGGTGTGATATTTAGCTCCCCCACTAATGTATTTGGTAACATGTGACAACAGATACGAAATTTGCTCTCTGTTAGGAACCTTTGAGAGTTACAGCCGCAAAATGTTTTGAAGGATAATATTTGCATGTGTTGGTAGCGAATCATCCAAAGAGCTGTTGACACAGGAGCGAGGGGGGTGGGGGGTCGGGGGGCCTGTAGCCGACTCAAGTCAATATTCTTGCTGGAAGACATTTCCAGAAACGACGTCCAGAGAGCCGTCTTGGGAAGCATTGCGATGCTCTACTGACATGAGTCTGGGGCTGTGGTGCATGGTGGGCCAGGATGGCCTCGCTGACCTCCAGGAAATCTTCGTTTCCTGTCCTCCTGTAGTTACTTCGCTACGGAAATGACAGTGATTGAGGGGCGTCACATTTTAGATGCAAGAATGCACACAAGACGGTAATCAACACGAACATAAACACCAGCGCAGATTTGCTGACGACTCAGTGGGTCACCTTATGTAAGTACACTTAAGCGCATAGTTAAAATACCACATGTTATAGAGCAAATATTTAGAAACTAAACTGAAATGTAAACCAGACTGCGCATATTTCATTTGACTGCGTGGCTGTGTTTGCCTATGAGGCCTAACATGGCCACTCGAGCCGAAATTCAGCTTTACGTGAGTAAACACACAACCTCAGTGTGCCGGTTCAGGCTTCATTAGACAGCCGGTAAACAAAGCCATAACTGTGGGCAGAGAAAATTAGATAAGCTGCAGGTTCAAGTAGAAGAGAAAGCGTTCTTTCCTAATCTCAGCCTTTTATGGCTAACCACATTCATATTATAGTTCAATTAAGACCTAGGGCATAAAATGAAGTTATAATGGTTATAAACATTAAGAGCAGTTTCTGGTAAATAGTAAATTAACTGCAGCATCACTTACTGCAAGTGTACGCCCACCTGCTGTGTCCTCTCATTTGGACTCGGTGTTAGATACAGTCCAGTTGTTCTGTAATGCTGTGTTGTGATTTCATGTTAGTTCTATCAACCTTCTTGTCATCCTTCCTACTTTGGTTCCCAATTTCCACAGTCTGTTTGATACTGTACAGCCAGCAGGACCGACATACTTGAATAAAGAATTATTACTTGAGAAATCAGAAAATGCAACATGTCCCAAAGCACAGTTGATTTATTTGACTGTTGTTGTACAAGCAGACCTAGGAGGCTTATTTGTCTCTATTCCATTGCAGCTGCACTGGAAATGCTTTTATTTATTTTTTAACTTGCATACAAAAAGAGCCCATAACTAAAACATAACACCTTTTTCAGTTCATAATGTATAATCAGGCAGTGAGTCAAACTAGCAGCGGGCGGTCTGCCGACAATGTGCTCCTTTTGTGCGCACTGCCTGGCACCCTCCATGCCCACCATGTGATTGAGTCCTGCGGTCCTGCAGAGCAGGCCGGGAGCAACAAGGACACCTCTTCACAACCAGGCCCAGCTGCCTCTCCAAAACGCCAGAGGGAAGGAGGGAGCGAGGCCGTTTCAGGGCAGGCGTCCAAATGCAGGCATGAATCAAAGCTGAATACAGACAGACGCCACGATATCTCACAAGAGGTCGTAAAAACAGTGTACAAACACACAAAGGGACACAAACAGAACACAAAGTTGGAGAGGCGTTTGGCCATCTTTTTGTTTTAGAGACACATTAGGGGACACTTGGCAGGATATTTACACGCCGCCCAGGCTTTCCCTGAACGCCAGTATTCTGTGGGACACACCTGCTACCCACAACACTGCGACAGTACTTAAAACATCTGTGTGCTAACAGACTGTAACGTCTTCTGTGAACAGCACGGGTGCAGGTGCAATACTGAATTGTGTTGATTGAGTAATTACAGTAACTTTGATGGGGGAATTAAGTGTACTTGAATAGAGAAATAAGAGGCTGAGACAAAGAGAGAATCTTTCCAAAGAGTGTGAAAAAAGTCTGAAACTGTACTGGGGTAACAGGTCTCCCTTTTGCACATGCTGTCAAAAAATTACAGCAAACTATTATTCCATCATGTATTGTATTTACAGTTTGACGCATCTGGATGAAGAAACATCTGTAACACTGTTCAGTTTAGTGAAAAGTACTGGCTCCTTTATAAGCAATGTGCAAAAAACCTGTCTCCTCAAATAAAGGGAAGCAGTGCCACACTCAAAGGGCTCCCATTATGCAATTAAATGAGTAACTTTTTCCTACTCAAGTTTCAAACCTCCCTGAGGTTAAGAAAAGCTGTGACAATGTCTTGTGATGTGCCGTTTCAGTGGTCTCTGGCTTCTAGCGGCGACAACAGCAGGCTGCGGTATGCATAAGTATAAGTAGCTCTTCGAGAAATGATTTCACTGACTGGAATTTCTTCTTTCCTGGCGGTCAGTCTGAAAAAGTCTTCGCAGTTCACTGGCACTGCCTGCACACGCTGCATTTATGGTCCCCCGGTGGAATGGGAGAGAATGGGTGACAGAAGGATCACAGCAGGTTTAGGTGGTAAATCCGATTTAATGAGTGCTTCCAGTTTTTTTTCCTGATGCTTAAATACAACTCAATGGGGTTGACCAGAACAAATGGGCGTATTTTTAGGGTGATGTACGTAAAATTGTGAACATTGTGCATATTGTTGCCATCAGTGCCAAGGTGAGCCTATGGACCATTGTTATGAATTGAGAGTTAATCGTGACATGACAAACCTCCCTATGATCTATTCTGTAGTACGTACAGTATAGTAAGTACGACTTCAAAACAACATATCAGGGACAATGAGACCAGAATATAATTACACTATATTGACTTTGACATTCATTTCTACCTGGAATTCATTTTATTGATATTTCAAAAATAGGCCACTTAATTACAGCAACCTAATATAGGCTTTTCCCCTCCTACATTCAAATATTGTTTAAGCTACATGTTGTCATGTATGGACAATGAAGAATGCAGGTTACAACTTCCTCATGTAGCCTCATGTAGCCCCTCTGTTTGAAATGGTTAAATCAGAAAAAGCTCAAATTGTCAAACAATGATGTGTTTTCTATGGTACTGTAGGTAACAAAGAGTCTTTAGGTACTAGAGGTAATGGACAATAACAATATATATTTATACGGTATACTGCAATGATTCCCAATCTGGGGTATGCCTACCCCCAGGGGTAAGCAAAGAGTTGATTCTGAACTCAGCCTGATTACATTTTGAAACTGAAAATAACCGGTAACAGGTTGTTCTCTCATTTTCTGAGTCTCCACCTAAATGAAAATCAAAAGACTGTTTTCCATGTGAGTAAAGTATGTTAATAGCTAGATTGTAGGACAACTGTCTTTGAAGCTATGTATCAGTTTGCTGCTAATGTAGCTAGCGCCAGGTCACCTAAATAAAGACGCCGATTCCCTGAAATGTCTGTGACTGGTGGGCAGGTGCAAATCACCTGATGATATAGCTATACTCGCTACGGTTAAGTGTGTGAGAGTAGGGGGTACATGCCTGGAGGTCAAATGTCTGAAGGGAAAAATGTGGGAACCACTGGTATATTGAATTTGATTGAGATGATCAGGAACAAGTTGTAGACAATCTAAACTACATGTCTGCATTTGACTTGGACATTTTTTTTCCATTTGTTGTTTCACAGTGCGCAAAAAGGAGACACCTCTTATCTAAGAGTTGAAGCCGATGAACATGCGTATATCCTGCAACATCTGCTGCCTATCGCCTTTCTCCGTAGGTGGCTAATCTTGAGACAGACAACTCCAGAAAAGGAAAAGTCTCGGAGTTATAGAGAGAGCTTAATTTTACACAGATACATTTGCCCTCGCTGTCAACAGCAGTGGCTTACCTACCTGATAAGTGTCAAGAAACTAATGAAGAACATGAAATGTAATATTGAAAACATCCACAAAACAAGCACACAGGACGTGCTGAGAATTTCTGAGTTGGATATAAATTCCAAGCTCCAGTATACTCAACTGCTAAATCAAATGATGTAAATGATATTGAGTAGACAGTGTAACTAATATATATATATATATAGGTTATAAGGTTATGAGATGTGTTAACTTAATTTTGAGGATCAAATATGTTTTTTCTCATTTTATTATAAACCCAGCATGCATCTTTATACAGAATTCAAGATGAAGAGCTTCAGCTGTAAACTACATAACAGCAACGTGTTGCTGAAATGCAGATGTTAACTGTGACAGCTCAATCTGTTGTTCCACCCACAATGCTCGCAAAGGCTAATTTGATTTGATTTATTGCTTCTACTCAGCAATTTGGTCTCAGCAATTGTGGTAATTCAACCGTATTGGTGCAGACTACATCATTTCTGGAATAGCAACGAGAATAAAAATGCGTATTTAAGAACAGAGGGTCAGAAGAAACGACCTTTCTAATGACTTCCTGTCTTCAGTTTAGACCCTAAGGGCTGCATCCTTTCAGCCGTATTCTTTGTTGCACCGGTTTGGATACCCGCACATGCGCAGATAGGGCAAATACAAACGCTCGACCTACAAACACACTCACACAACCCAGACGTGACCCAGACATCAAAGCTGCACTGAGTTTTTGTCACTGCATATTATGTCTGTCACTTCATAGCCCCCCCCCCCTCCCTTTTCAAAAACTCAACACTCCCACTTTGATCCAGACCACTGAATCATACAACTGGCACAGACTGATGGACAGCTCCAAAGGATCTACCGACAGACAGGAGAAGGTGGGTTTTATTAGTGGGTTGTTCGATGTCCTTGAATGTTTCTTTGTGGTGACGAACGAAGCCTAACAGCTGCAGATGACCGTGTGAGGGGGAGAGAAGGTGCAAAAAATGTGGCTCTAAAAATATCTAGTAGTAATAAATCATATTTCCTTGGGAAGTGATAAAACGGGATTCTTTGGCATTATAAGAGCTTTGTAGCATGATGCATTATTAACTACAATCATGTGTGGTTTTGCCTCAACAAGTCAAACTGTAGGAATGAAGGACCTGAACGTGAGCCAGGTGATGGAGGTTTGTGCTGTCCGCAGCGGATGAAAAGGTCAGAATGCAGTTAAGACAGGGAGAGTCTCTTACCTCATTGGCTGAGTCCGAAGCGCCGTCTTCAGATCCTCCACCACCTTGTTCCTCATTTCCATTTCCTCCTCATCAAAGGCAAACAAGGTCTGCATCTGCAGATGTGGAGAGAAACAGAGTTGGAGTTTACTGGGAAAACAACTGATCTGGACATGGTATTCATTTTTCACATTTAATGAAGAGCTTTTCATCGTTTCTGCCGGATCAACACAAGAATGTTAATCCTAATTTGGCAAGAGCAGCGACACGTTTCCTCTTCTTTACAAGAGTGTTTGCTTCAATTAGTCCAAATGTGAGTCTCATTAGTAGCCTAATGTTCCAAACACCACAAATGAAACTGATTGTATATTTTCTTTCTTTCAATGTCATTTTCTTTTTAATAGGACTGTTTCAACCTATACAACATGCCAAAATAAGTCATGCAGACCATTAGCTGTAATCAAGCTTAAAACAAATAGGTCAATTCTTAAAAAAGAAAAAAAGCATAGTGTTAGCAGTGGTAATGGTAATGCATGTGTGCCTCACTTAAAGACTTTCGTCAGCAGCTTCAAAGAGCTGCTGCTCCCATTAGTCAGGACCACTGGGCTTCTGTTTAGCCTCTCCAGACTTTTTCCATGGCAGATCACTGCCAAGGTTCAAACAGTGTATGTTTCAGCAGTGGAGTAAGCCAGCCATAGTTGCTGCCTGAAAAGATATTTGCTCAAATGGGATCCTGTTTTCCAGTCCCCAAAGAGGGCATCCAGGTAAACGTCGGTTGCAAATGTTCCACATCAAGAAAAAAAATCGTGCCACTACACTGCCTAGCTACCACCACACAGCTAACAGAACTAACAACACCGGACACACTGGTCTGTCCGGTGTGTGAGACTGTTTAATCTAGAAACAGTAACAGTCAAAACATCCATCGTGTCGACTTAGCCTCACGTCCAGATGGTTCCGAGACCCCGTGCCAAGAAGTAAAGGCTCTGGCTCCTGTTGCTCTAAACTAATATGTTCATAGTCAATGGGAAGTTGGACACAACAAGTGTTGGGGAGAGTGAATGATTTGGTCATGATGCGAGCCAGTTCACAGTGTCAATGAGTCTAGCCAAACGGCTCCTTCCTACATCTGCTATTTGTAAGCTCATTCATACCTGTGGCCAACATGCACATACGGATACCATTAGAGCCAGTTGGTAAACCAGCAGACGGTACTTCCCTAAATCCCTATTATGGGAAGTGCCCCCCAGAGTCAGACCTATGCCTTCAAGCTAGTCATCAGTGCACTGTTAACTAAGTGATGAGTGCTGCTCATCAAAAACTTAATTTGGACCATGTGGATCATAGACGCACAAAGTAAAAATAAAAAAAGGAATGAGTATAAAACAGATGACGGCAGACTAAATTATTGTTACTAAAACAGCAATGCAAATATGGAGAGGCTCTTAAACTCTTCAATAACTGTAGCATTAACAAACCAAACAATATAAGCTAAAAACATGAATCAGTTATGTTTTGGCCAGACAGCAGATGAGAGCAAAATGCAAAAGCATTGCTACTTTGTGGTATTTTCCTTGAGTTCTGATAAAAGCCTGACTTGACTGTTGTTAATATGAAGCTTAACATTTAGAAATGAGGCTCATAAACCATCTAACCAACTAATGGCTTCCAAGTTCAACAGCTTCTGATGCAATGGTTCTTTCTGTCCTGTGATCAGTTCAGTTTGATATGTAAATAGTAATACATCAAAAGAGTCTTAGCTAAACAAGCTGCTGAATACTAAATACTTTTAAAACATATTTGCATCTCTATTGTGTGATTGTGAGTCCTGGTTAGCTGTTCCCATCACTGGAAAAAGTAAGAAGCTTTTCCCTTCACCTCTAGCAGTTACTTTCCTTTCAAAACCAAGGTGAGAGCTCAGAAGCTCCACTCACCTGCTGGGACTATGGAAGCCTTTGTCAGAGTAACGAGGACATTTGAATTACCATGTCCCACTAACAAGCTCGGCTTAACATGATTTTGTGAATGAACCTGAAGATGCTAGCCGTACAGTAATATCGCCGGGCGGCAAAGCAAAAATGAGATCATCCAATAACTCAGCTACTGCGGAAGGGCTATCCCGAGTGAGCTCGCCTAGCAGCCAAGGCTGATGTCATGGACAGAGCAGAGAGCACCTCCAAATTTTAAAAACGCTTCCTCGTGAAGATCTTGTCTGGAGCGCTGTGGTGGAACAAATGGATGACTGATAGGGGGGAGGAAATCAGCCTGAGTTATGGAGAGAAATGGAGCATAAAGTGAACAAGAGACATGCTCATGTCTCATGCAAAAAGGGGAATGGAAAATGCAAAAACAAATGTATTGTTTAGTCATAAAATCTTAATCCTATTCATGCAAGTACAACAACATCTGCCCAAGATATAAATTAACTTAACTGTGGCTTTTAGTCCACCCCAGTGCATAGATTTTTCCTGACATTAAAGCAGTTATTTATAGTGACACTTTCGAGAAAATGTTTGGAGTATGTGAAGTCTCTGATTGAAAACGGAAACACTGGCTTTATTAAGTGGCATCATTTTAAAACTATATGTTCCATACAGTAGACTGAGCTGATATGATTTGCAAAGTGCGTTTTCCAGGAGATACAGCAAACGAAAGGCCCAAACATAACTCTGACAGCGTGTCCGACACTTAATCCGTGGTGGATTTAAAATTCTTGACAACTCACAAATCAGCAATTTCTCCTTGCTGCACTAAAAACACTGTGTGGGTGTGTGTGCATGTGTGTGTGCTGTCTTAGCCATTAGGAGACTGACAGCGAAATTATTTCTCCAGGTTTCAACGCAACGCTCGGTGCGCCTCTCAGAAGCAGCGTGAGAAGAGGGGGTAAACAAAAACAGCTGCACACATATACATATATAACTTTTTACATGGGTTGTCTACACATATGTATTTGCATTAGGCTTACACTACATTTGGGCTCTGTGTTTATGGTGATCTGCATAAGTTATGGCTGAAGAGTTTATCTGAATCATGGAATGAACACTGTGACAGTGAAATAAATGTTAAACAAAACAGACCTAATGGAATGCCAAGAAACCGGTCACTGTTGCCAGGCGGTCTCCACCAATAGCTCGGCAGTCTCCAGATTTCATGCTTACGTGTCATCCTTTTAACATGACCTGTTAAAATGTCATGTTTAATGATCTCTAAACATTTGGGAGCCAACTTGTCCTCCGCAAAAGTACTCGGAGGGTCAGAAGTCACCGGCACAAACCGGTCAGCGGTGTGAGCGTACCAAATAATACAGCATCACAATTCAGCACTTACATGTAAAATTACACTGAGATCACAGTAGAAGGGAAGTCCATGATGGTATCCTGCTGTTTTTATTGGCTGCCATACTGGCTAGAAATAATGAATATTGTCATCCTGGCTCTGACAGTCATTCCCACTGACTGGACTGCTGGGAGTCTAAATGGCTTGTTTGTCATCACAATGCGTGTGTGTGTGAACGCTGGGGTCACAGTGAAGGAATGTGACCATGTGAATACAACAAGCAGTCAGCAGGGACATGGTAAAAAAGCTAGCGAGACAGAAATGTCTGAGAAAGAATGAGTGAACAGCAGCTTCTTGGGACTAGCAGTCTGATGCTTGAATTAAATGCAGCATACTACCGGAGATTCTGAAATTGGTTGTGGGAAAAAAACAGTGTTATAGCAGAGAGAGGCAGACATCCAAACAAAAAGAACAGGGAATGAGTTTGACTTACAGCCGCCATGGAGTTAATGCGGTCAATGTAGTAGTCGGGCCAGCTGGTGGCCAGCTTGTTGGGGTCTTCTTGCTCCTGCACATGAACACAAAGGGAGACCAAGTCAAACACACACATTCTGCATCACTTTTACAATCCAGCTGCGGCGATTTATGCGTAGGTAAACACTGCACTTTTTCATATCCGACCACTATCAGAAGTTTGCATCACATTCACCACGATGAGACATTAAGCCTGTGTTTATTCTTGCTCCTTTACTGACTGAGGCTTTGGCCGTCTGCCAGCTGGCCCTCACCGTCTATGGCAACATATCATGACAGCTACTAGTGAGATTTTCAAGAAGCTTAATATGGAAACTCACGGCCCACAAGTGGACGTAATCAGCGTCAACTGTCATTTATTTTCAGTTCTTTTTTTAATTTTATTTCTTTTTTGTTCACGTTAGCCGTTTTCTTTCTTGGAACGGGGCTGTGCTCTTTTGTTTTCCTCCGACCAATCAGTATCGAGTGTCACATCAATTCATTTTCGGTTGACTCCTGCAGAAGTGGTTGCTAGGGGCAGTTATTCACAGAAATGATGTTGATTTAAAAGCTGCCAAATCTTTGAGTGAGATTACAACAATTGCATTGGTCTCTTCCACCACTCATGAATGTGGATAGATGTCTGTGCAGTCAGATGACTTCCCCTTTCCTGCCAAATAAACACTCATTGGTCAATTATTTTTTTAACAGCTGGAAACAGCCATCATTCACAAATTTGGAACGCATTTGATGTGCGTGGCCGTTCAGTGGTGGATTTCCATCAAATTTGTTGTGAGTAACCTTGGCGTTTTGAGTGAATGTTCCAGCTCTACTACTGCTTTAACCCCTTACATCACTGGCGAGGATTATAAGCTAGCAAACATCACCCTCTTTATGTTATCCATCACATTCTGCACAAAGGGATGGTTTATTTTCATGTTTCTTCACTAGTTTCCTGCTTCCACCTCCCACCTTAGCTCCCAACTTCAACATCCACTTGAAGATTGAAGGGATCAGGCAGTCCGGTCCATAATAAGCAGGTCAAAACATTTCAGACTTTTCACTTGTCTTTGCTTTTATAACAATGAAAACGAGAAGGAGGGAAAAGAACTGCCTCAAGGAAGGAAGTGTGCTGCACAATAGTTTTCAAACAGCTCTGTCTGAGATCAATTTGTACTGGCCAATCTATGGAAGCGTGATGCCACAAGCAACGGAGGCGCACGGGAATACACAGACCATGTTCCTCATTCACATCTGGTCTTGTTTAACCCAGCCTTAAAGCACCAGCGGAGCATTATTGTTGTTCTTGTTACTGTGTGCATGCCAACGAGAGTTGGAAAGTTACCCCGTGCCACAATAATTCATAATTGAATAGTTCTGTGAGCTACAAGTTAGAGGAATTATTTGCCAGTGCTTTGAGTGTAAGCATCTCCAGATGTCCAAAATTAAAACGTCTGATGCAAAAATCCAGGCACATTCTATGAATGTGGTGCAAGGGCAGGGCTAGGACTGACCTCAGGGTTCCAAATACTTTTTTTTGTTCTTGGTATGTCATTTGTTGAGTCTCCACGTTATGTTACAGACACTAGAGCCATTAAAGAGGTTCAGAATCTCTGCACATAAAGCTACCAAAATCTGCATAAAGATGTAGGACTAGATAGTTTCAGTTAGTTGGAGCCATCTGCTGAAATTCTTCTACGTAAGAGCATTACATGACAAACATAGATTAGCAGTATACCTGTTCAGAATAATAAGCACATTATAAATGTCTGCTAATAGATTATATGTCACATTGGAAGAGCTCATTAATTCCTTCTGTGTTCCTTTCTGATATGAAAAATCTGTAATTCATGCCATCGCTCCATTTTTTAGAACATCAGTATTAGCATTAGATTGTCTGTTGATTAAGTAACACAAACTCCATTGAGGGACTAACCTGAATTGATCATTTACACACATATAATCCACATTAGCCAAAAGATCTTTAGTATCCACTGATCTATGAACCTCGTGCACTCAAGCGGCAACATTAAAGATTTTTGGGAGGATAAATGTGGATTTCAGTTCCCATAATGACCTTTGTTCCTGATCTCCAGTGCTCTGTGCCAACAAAGTGATTTCTAAAGAGCTAAAGTAAAAACAAAAACAATAGAACGCACTGTACTACCCGGCCCGTGTTTTCAGGCTGGCCATCATTTCCACTATACTGCTGACACACTCAGGACGCGATGCCAGACAGATCCTGACGCTGAGATTAACAACTTAACTGCCTCTCTCTGACCCTCTAGCCGAATTGCAGCCTTCGACACGCCCTCAAAAACATGCTGAGAACATTTATTTTGGCAGTTTCATGAGCTGGAGCAAAGTACTGCAATTTTCATTTTGCTTTAGGACAAATGAAAACTGATGGCGACACACAGTGTTGTTTTGGGGATCCTGGTGATATCAATCCATACACTTCCTCAATTTGTGCATTTTCAACTGAATTTCTAAGAAGTGAAGTGATGGTACGTTTGCTGCTTCCTTGATCAAACTATTCTGGGAGTTAATCACACTTAATGACTGGTATTAAAATCTTGTAATAAGAAACCAGACTTCATAAAGTCGTGCTAACAGCGGGCTTTGGATATAAACTGGATGCCATTGTTTGTCTTTATGTGTACACATTTATATGAAATCACTTATTACATTACATTACAAGTCTTCTGTTTATGGTCCTCTACTGGGTGAAAACATTCCAGATGCGTGCTCTGCTCAAGCGGCAGTTTAAGGTCAACCCCATCATTCTGTTGCAGCAATTACACTCTACACACTACACATTCCTCGTGTCTGGTGACATTAAATATGATTTACAATCCAGGTTTGCAGCAAAGGAGGACAGGAATCCCCAGCAGTGTATCAGGTATACAATCTGTAAGGTGTTCCTCTTGTTACAACCATCTGTTGAGGGATATATTGTTTCTCTGAAGACCCAAATACCTGACTTAAGCCAGCATTCAGGAATATTTCCCTGTCTGTTTGGCAGGCTTTTGTGTTTGCAGAGGCACCTGTTGAAAGAGAAGATGAAATTACATATTTCAGCTTCCCCGCTGTCGTGTAACAAGCCGTCCTAAAGATCAACCCTCCTAAAAGGTTTCACTGACACTGATAATTGAGCTCGTAGACTGCAAGAATCCTATGTACAGTATACCTTTCAAGTCCAGGCTTCAGGAACAACGGGGGGTAAAATTCCAAATGCTCAATGTTGGCCACATTTAAACCCAAAGCACTTTTTTGTCATGTGAAGTTTCTTCTGTTGACCTGAGTCTGAAAAGTACTCGCTGTTTAAAAAAATAACAAAAAGGTAATGAAATAAAACTGTTGCAGATAACATCAAAATGTTCTTGAACACGACCTTGGTGCTCACAAAGCGTGGTCTGCACAATGAAAATCTGACAACAGCCCACTTTCACGGTTTTCGGCAGCCATTTTCTTTTGGCTTTGGCAGCCAACATGGCACAGTCACTAATTCAAGTGTAGCCCAACTGTTTTGGATCTCAGACAGGGACAGAAACTATACAACTGCTCTGAAAAGGCTAACATGTTTCTCCAGATTCTCAGGCGGTGGGGCTGCTTGTCGGGCTCCTCGGACTCTGTTCCCATATATTCAGAGAGACCCAGGGGCACCCTGACTGTAGTGTGGGGACTCTCAGGAGCTGTCACAAATCACGATAGCACCAACAAACAGCACTACACTGAATGAAAACGTCTTTATTCAAAGACTACTTCATGAATAACCGTAGAACTTTACAGAGTTATAGTAAGAAACCCAATAATACCCCTTGGGCAAGCACTTGGTGGTGGTGGAGAAAAGAAACTTTTAAGAGAAACAAGCCTCTAACTGGAGCAGACTCACGTCAGGCACCATTGGTATGACCTCTAGTGATGGTAGAAGTATGAGCATGGAGATAAAAGATGAGAATTGAATTGAATTTTTTTTAATTTTTTTGCAAGACAAAGGTTGCAAAGGCACTGCTGTTGTGCTGATTTGAAACAGTTGTTTAGTTGATTGCCTTAAACGTAGCCATTATTTGCTAATTGAACAATCAATAATCACAATTATTCTAGTCCTTTTCAAGCAAAAATAATGACACTATAAATCACTTTTATTTATTCTTGGTCGACTGAACAAGAAAAGTCTTGTGGAAAGGTAATCATGATTCACTGCACATTTGTCGTGGTCACGGAGGTCATTAAAAAACAATGTGCCGATCCAATCTGCAGGCGATTCTGCCCAGAAAACAGCAATACGTGTTTCTAAATAGGCATCACGTTCTCCACATTGCACCTCCTGTAGTACAGTGAAGGCGGCAGCTCAAGAGCTGTCCAGCAATGAAAATAGCACTTTGTTACAGCTAAACGTTGCGATGCATTAGGCGGCATTTAAGTCAATATTTTCTCCATATTTTCTGCTCCAGCTGTCACCACATTATGTTCCCGTCGGTGGAATGCGGGGGATTGTCCGACATTCTGAGGAGCCAGTCTGTCAGTTGGGAATATTTATCTATGGAAGCTGGGATATAAAGTCTCACCTAGAGAGACAGGAAATGGACAGGATATTGAATTCTGGAAGGTTATGTAACACTTGCCGCCTTTTAAAGGTAGCAAACAATGAAAGTACGTTTTAGCACATACTCGAGCAGAAGCCTCGCGGCCTAGGGTCACATTAAGTGATAGGGATAAAGCACATATGGCTAATAATTGAAGACATAAGTGCTCCTCAGTGTTAGGAGATGGAAATGGGTGGATGAATATAGTCCCATCAGTCAGTTTGAGTTAAGCAAGGCCATTGGTACTACGGCATCTGAGATGAGGGCAATTTGGGGCTGGAGGATTTTAAGGAAATGGAAAAAAATACATTTTAATGGAAATTTAACACAATAGATGTAGTTTTGTTCATGTTTAAGAGACATACTGTGTGATCACTGGCTGAAAAACAGTGTGAATACATGTGTGTGTGTCAGTATAGCACAACTAATAGGAGTCAGGAGACCCTGTTTGGCTCCCAGCACTGAACAATTATCATGAGCTATTAGATGTTACATCGTGTTCTCTACCTGGAGGCTGCTGGACGCAATTCATGGCTGCAAAAATGAGTATACACACACACATACATGTGCGCACAAACACACAAAACCACCTTACGCACAGGAAGGAATGCCGTCTCCGTTTCACTTGCACTGCATCTAAACGTGCAGTTCGACATATCAGGGTCTCTTGTGCTTACCAAGGATGACGCTCATTCTGTGAACCGTACACACACAGACACTCAGCCCCCTTAGTTGCAGCTCACTGGGTGGCTGTGATCAGAGGCGCTGATACGGTTGGCTTACGTAAAGCCCGCCGGCCTCAACAAGATGTTCTGTGTTAGTCATGGTACACAGACACCATATTAACGCTAACACTGACTGATTAGACAGAAATAGAAAGAAAACCACCTATTAATGAACCAAACTTCTATTTGGAAAAAAAAAACCATACACATTGCATTTTGGAAAAGGTCTTTTACAGTGCTGAATCTATAAAGTATTCTCAGCTAACTCAGCAGTCAGCGGGGGTTTGTTAGCTTCTTTCAGCTTATTGTTTTAGCTCAGCAGGAACATTTAATGTGTGGTTCCTTCTCACCATTCATCAGCTAGCTGGAAAGGAAAGTCTACAGCCTGATGACCTGAAGATATTTTTTTCAGAAGGCAATGCTTGAATGGGAGTAGATGTTAGACTTCCGCTAATCAGGCAGCTGAAAACCCAACTGCCCCTGGGGGATACTGGAGGATACTGTCTCTGTGACTAGATATCTAGTACTGTTCATAAGGATAAACAATTTCATGAACTTCATAATCCTAACTTCCAACCTCCATCAAGCTGAACGTAGTCATTGTAAGGTGGTAAACTGTGGCATAAACAAATGTCCATGGCGCAACAATGCTAACAAAAAGCTTTGACATTCCTAAAGTACGCCTGACCATAAGTCCACATGGCAGACTGCGTCCATAGACTGGACACCAAATTCGGAAGCCAACCATCTGCAGCTTCGGCACAAATAAAAATTCTTTTTAACCATGATACATTTTTTCCCATTTTTCAGCTGTTCAGTTTTGCAACATCAACTCCAAATCGGATGCCTGGTGTGAGCGTAAATCCTGCGCTGCAGCACTGCATGAATGAGCAGGTGCACAGGAGTTGCAGTTAAAGGCATTCAAGAGTGGACCTATAATGGAATCTTATTATCCAAACAGGAGGAAGGAGAATGAACCAATAAAGAAGCATTTTGATGGCTGGCTTACACGAAGTTTGTTTTGCAGGTGAACAAAGTTGGTTTGTCTCTTTGTCATGCCCTCTGCGGCTCCCTCCAAGTGTTATCTAACCACAACAACTGGAGCTGTCGCTTGGCTGGTGGAAACAAGGGAACCAGTGTTCGTCTCTGGCTGAGGGAAATTCTGCTGTCCTCTGCTCTCCATTCAAATCACAGTCATGCTGTAATTCTCAGCAACAGAGGGCACTACTGTGTGGTACACGTGTGAGTGTGGGCCGTGTCTGAATAAATGCACAATTTCCTTCGTATATGTTTGTTCACGCTTGCGTGGGTGTACGCATGTGAGGGCAGCATTCCTGCCTTCTTGTCTGCATATACACACATGCAGGTTATTTTCTGATACTGCACCCCCTCCTCCCTCATTCTCCATTACACCGCCTCTACCCATGAATGAGGGGCTTGTTTGGATTTTCCTCCGGCTTTCTGCAGTTCGCTGTTACCCCGGTTTTGCTCTCCGTCTCCTGGCCTGCACACGCTGCTGGTTTTTTTCACCTTAGCTTCACAGAGGAAATGATTTCTGACTGGGAGGGATGGGGGAGGAATGACAAACTAATATATCCTACCTCTGAACCCGACTTAGGCGCACGCTGCAAGCCATTTTAATTCCAGTATGCCTAGACTCTTGCCAAAATTTTGTTTCCACTACCTTCAACTACAGTAAAGTTCAACGAGTCCTCATAAATGTCTGCGGTTGCTTCAGTGAGATATTCAATAACTGATATTGGAGTATTATTGAACTTGTCCCTTTTATGTGGGTTACCATGAGTAAATGCACTTTCTGCCAACAAGTCCTCTTTGATTCTATGCAGTGGATTCAAAGGACATAGCACTCTAAGGTTATCATAATGCATTAAAAGAAAGATTGTATCTTCCTCTTGAATTATTTTACCCCATATTCCGTTTCATTGTAAACTGTTGTGGTGCTCCAGCTTCCATCCTCGCCTTGACATCCCTCTAAACAAACCACAATTCCACTGCTCTTCTTTTTCCTTGTAACTCAATACTGGCCGGAATACAAGTACAAACTTTTACGCATGCAGGTGCACACATGCATGCACGCACCCACGCACACACAAAGCGGTGTGTGTTTACTCCTTTTAAAAAGGTTGTCAGAGCACATCACATCAGCTAAGTTGAGCATGCATGCCTCGGAAAGTGGAAGGAGTGGTCTGATCCTCGCCCTGCTTCCAGCGCAAAACCCTCTGCCAAAAAAACAAATCAGCAGGAGACACAGGGGAGGGTTGTGTCCATTTATTTAATTTGCTATTGAGAGAGAAAGAGGGGGTTAAACTCTCCCTCTTTTCCCTCCAGGCACAATGTCATTTCCTAGTGGATATTCGACCGCAAAGTGAGACCCGAGTTGTTGTGGAGAGACACGCTGTAGGGTATGAGGAGAAGCAGAGATGCTTTGGCGAGGCGAAAGGGGTGAAAGAGAGGGCTAACCCAAATGTTCTAGTGCTCCCGTGGTATGATGACAATTCTTAAACAGCATGAGGAAATTGCTCGCTCCACTATGAGGAGAGAGATTTGGAGATCGAGGGCCTTAAAACAGGGTCTGGGAGTGCAACTGTGTACAACAGTGCACGCACCACAGCCTGCAGAAAAATGTTGTGTAATATGTGGTTGGCGTAATATGTACACATGCTTACGTCAATGCAGAAACGAGAAGCTGGAAAGGGGGTTTACTCTGTGGCTGAGATTATCCAAAATGGTAAGAGACTGCCTTCAATAACATTCAGTGCTGACAATTTAGCTGTAAACTGTGGGTTTGGGCAGCAGCTCAACAGGGAGCCAGCCAGAGATTGGAGCCGATGCATGATAAAAGTACAGCAGAGGCCAACTCACCTTCTTCTTGCTGCAGTAGATCTGCCATTTCTTCTCATCGGGCAGAGCGAACATGGCCTCCCTGTTCTTATCGGTCAGGTCCAGCTCATCCTGCAACAACAAGCGACAGTGTTCAATTTTGCACAAACCTGGGTCAGGTAATATTTTAAGGCAGAGCACGTGAAGAAAAACAATGATTAGGAAAACCCATGACCAACAAACATAATAGGCAAGTACCATGTAAAGTAATGATTAGGATGAATTAATATGTAACCCTTCCATCCCTTGGGACAAGACGCCAGGAGCCCTGTTCTTTTGTTTCCCCTTATAAAACAAAGCCAAACATTTTAGCAATGACTCCAGATCACTGGAGGAGTTGAGTTTACAGGGTGACATTCATTGTCCAAACTTCAGACTGAGAGCGGTCTCCACTGACTACAGAGGAGTGTTTTAATATTCACCCTGCTGCTCTGCTCAATTCTTCAGCTTAGTACAAGGAGCCTCCCGCACCTTTTGAAATGCATATGAGCCCAGGAAATGAGCCTCCATGTGCCAAGGAGGAAAAGTAAAGTCTTAGAAAAGAGAGATGGATGAATCAGGTTTAAAGGAAGGAGTCACATGAAGGAGCGACACAGAGAAAGAGAGAAGAAAGAAAAAAAGAAGGTGCTGGGGTTAGGGTCCCCGAGGCTATGTGGTCCTGGAAATGGACTGGCACAAAACAGAGAGGAGAGAGGATGAGAGGTTATAGTGCCAGGGTTTTGTGCACAGGCTCAAACTAATCTCATCATAATGGTTTTGCTACCATGACGTCAGCCACAAGTGGCGGGCCTCCCGGGGCCCCCCAGAGTGAAGATGGCCACCGGTGACAGAGGTGGGGCCCCTCAAAGGCGGCCAGTAGATTCACAGGGTTTGTTTTCATCTTTTCAGCTGGACGGGGTGGGCTGAGGTGGCCCACATTCCAAGTATTTGACACCATGAGGAATGACATCATCTCTCACCCAGTCCTTTGAATGGGGTAACCAGCAGCAGCATTACTGTGGTTTTGGAGGAAAAAGGAAATCTGAAGGGTGTGAATTTCAAGGAGGTCTAATACAGACAGAAACCACAAAGACGCTTTAGAATGTTGGTCAGAGTGTCTTTCATCGCAACTGCATGATTTCAGTGATTAATTGTGTCTCACACCCAGAGCTCATCATCAGGGTTCTACACTGCCTCCAACCTTGAATGCAATCTGCTGTTATTCGCGGCCCTGTAAGATCTTGAGTATCAAGCCGAAAACTAGCCATCATGTGGCGGCTAAGCATCTAACCTCTGACTCTCTGTCCCTCCAATCTTTTCAGATTTCAGTTCTGGCTTGCATCGCAGTCTTCTCTCCACATCCTTGGGTTAGAAACGAAGGCCTCCAAGCCAGCTGGTCTCTGGCCTGTCGCCTGATCGCTGGGTCAAAGCCCGGCTTTCCAGACTGCTGCTCTATGGAAGAGCTAGTACTGGGGAAATCGATGAGAACGAGACCACTGGATTTGAACCAGATGGGAGCCGAGTCTGGCAACTGATCTCTATGCTATTTTGTGTTTTCCCCATTTCATTCGTGCTACTCCTCAAGCTATGTGAATGCAGTCTATACAGTATATTGGCAAAACAATTAACATTTTGGTGTGACTTGTATGTTCAACATTCTAAGGGAGTGGGTTAGGATGTTTTTTTTTTTATTATTATTTGCTTTAGAAATAGTTCCATACTAAAGCTGAGTTTGGAAACAAGATGAGATCCACAATGATGTAGCTTTATAGTGGACTAAGCTGTTATGCATCTTAAGAATTTAAAACGTGGCCTGTTTCGTTTGGTTATTGTCAGATTCAAGTACCGCTGGTCTGAATTTGAAACACAGAAAAGGAAAAACAGAGAAGAAGTCAAGGATGAGGACATCGGGTGGGTGGAGGAATGTTCGTGTCATGCCAGCCAGAGGACTTTCATTTTCCAGTTATGCAATATCCCACCATTTTCTTCCACCTCCATCTCCTTTGCACCTTTAAAAACGTGCTCCAATACCACATCCACATCACGTGGCCTCTCCTCATGACCATAGCAACACCCAAGAAACATGAAGTCCCCCTCTCATTCTTCCAAAACAAAACCAAAGCACTTTCCACTTTGCTGCGTAAAACCTTTTCTTGATGTGCCCCCGTCTCTCTCCACCGGCACGCTTCAGTCGGGAATTCACATAAACCAAAGATAATATTGTTACACCTGCTGCTTGAGAGAGGAAAAATGTATACCTAAGCCCTCTGAAATGCCTCTTTCATATTTTGTCCAGAACTGCCAACCGAATAATGTTAGAAAGGTGTCGCAGTTTGTGAAAATCTATTGTCATGTTCGCTGCAGACTGACTGGCCTGCTGTATCACTTCATTTCCTGTTTCTTACGACTAGGGTGATTCTTGAATATTTGAAGATAATACAAAATAAATGAAATGATCAGAGATCAGAAAGTAAATTTTAAGCAACCTTTCTAAGCAAAAGTTCTGTGAAGCTGAAAAGAATGCTAGTAAAGAACTTGAAGTGATTTTCTCAGAGTTCAATATACAGGGGAAGAAAACTAATAAAGTGTTAACACAAATTCCTTTTAATGCCACAAATTTTTTGGTGCGCTATTATCGTGACCTCGGCCCATACCATAATTTGAGAAATCAGGAAGTGATCAAAGTGCCTGTAACAATGTGGAAAGCAAGCAGAATGTGAAGTGCGGTCATAGTAAATTTTACTGCAGAGAGCAGTTATAGAGCTGTAGCATCAAACCTGCCAAAAATCCCCCAAAGAAGCAGAGATGGATAAAGACACATTTGAACAGCCAGATGGTTTCCTTGACAAGCTCCAAGTTATCTGCATTTCCTATCGATGTTGAGATGCTGATAAGAATAATTAAAACCTGAAATATATGCCTTCAAGATATATTTGCTATGGAAATGTGATTTAGTATTTTAATCTATTGACAGCTGTTTTTTAGACAATAAGAACAAATGCAATAAAGTATAAGAACATTAAGTGTAAAGTGAAGTATTAGGATGCAAAGTGTATTGCATAATATGTGTATTCACACATGTAAAGAAAATGTACATGGGTACAGTGCACCTACAATACATTTTTCTTTCTCATGTGTGTGCATTATGTATGTAGCTAAAATCAGAGAGTATTTAGCAATAACCTACTTTGATACAAATGCTATCCCAGCTGTCATCGGGCGAGAGGCAGGGGTACACCCTGGACAGGTCGCTAGTCTATCACGGGGGTGACTTTATATGTCTTTCCCAATAAACTGTTTCTATTTATCATTTTTTGCACATGTTTTTAATGGATTAAGTGGTAAATGGTCTTGCCTTTCTACCTGTTTGGTATCTGTTGGTAAAGCGCTTTCCAGTCACAAACACATCTACCCATTCACTCACACATTCACATGCCATGCACTGGGAGCAACTGGGGGTTCAGTGTCTTGCTCAAGGACACTTCGGCGAGTGGCCACTAACCTTCTGGTTAGTGGACAACCCGTTCTACCTACTGAGCCACAGCCGCCCACAGTGTAGAGTGATAGGTGAAAATGCAAGCAGGGGTAGAAAGTTCAAACCTGGTGTGTCAGTAGGTTCTGGGTTCAAAAGGTTTATAACAAATTCTGCTGCTTTTTTTTTTTCTTTTTGAGCAATGCATTCCATCCAGCTCAAAGCAAAACTATCTAGATGGATGAACAGCACTACAGGCCAAAGGAAAATGGATATTTGATTTTGGAGTGAACTGTCCTAAAGTGAGCCTTACTTAGTTAAACTACTCCTGCAGAATGGCAGGATGTACTTTAACAACACCAGAGGTATTTAAATCCGACGGATCTGCAAACATTTGCCACCAAGCATGGCTTGTATGGATACATAAATCCATTTGTATGACATAACAGGAGTCATACGACACACCACGTCTGTGGGAGACTTAAAATATTTATCTCCGCCATATGGAAAGAGTGAGAGAGCAGGAGGAGGAGTTGTAATAAAACATGGGATTGAAGTCAAAGCAGTGTGGGAAGAGCATAAAAGTCCTACTGTTGTTTGGATTATGCATCCACTCTGGTAGATGACTGGTTAAGAGCATGGAGACAAAAATGAAACACAGGAGTGGAGGAGAAGGTAAAGGCCTGAGGAGAGAGGTGAATGTTTTTTGAGGAAGTAAGTTTTTTTTGTGGGGAAGGCAAATTAACAACAAAATGGGAGGGGCACTAAAGACACTGGAAGAATGAAGGGATATTAAGTGACTATGCGTAAGTGACTGTCATAAGAATGGGAGTGGTTGGGCTTTTCTGACAAGTGACTGGAAATGTGCGAGGTTCCATCTCAGTGGGAAACGTGAGGTCCGGGAGTGACATCCTCTTCCATGTATGTGTGTCTATGAAGTGGCATTTCCAGAGTGGATGTGAATGTCTTTACCTCATGTGAAGTCTTGCAGTGCGGACTAAGAGGGTCAATCTGGTTTAACGCGCTCACACACACACACACACACGCAGACAGACGTATTTCAGTCTCCAGGCGGGGCAGGAAGACAGAGAAAAGACACGCAAGATGGCAGGAAATCATATGAGGCCTCGGGGGGACCGGCAGGAAGCTGTAGCTGCCATTATTGACCCAAACAAAACTGTGCGAGTTTGATTGTGTTATGTGCGTGCGTGTGTGTGTGTGCCGTACACTAGATCCAGCCTCGCAATTACTCACAAGAAAGGCTGTGTCATTTACAACAAGCAAATGATATAGACTCTCACTTTTCTAACTTTACTACAGTGAGATTATATTTTGGTCACATTCCTCCTCATCACACGCACACACACCCACACACTGGGCTTTCTCCACTTAGCACATTCAGATGAGTCACAGTCTCCTCTCTTTGATGAGTCAGTCTCTAGCTGTTGCTATACTACGGCCTCTGCCCTCTCCCAAACAAGGCTCGGCCACTTCCATGTTAAGGCTGTTTCAGGACAGCGAGCACCGGCCTCACAAAGGAAGCAGGAAGAGAGCAGAAGGAATGGGAAGGTAGCTGTGCAAGGGAAAGAAAGAGGGAAACAGAAAGGAAAGACGGGGCATCCCAGGGCGTGCACTAGGAAGGAAACTCACTCCCAATGACCCAGAGGGAGGAGAACGTTTCCATTCACTCTTGTTACGCAACAGATTTGTGATTTTTTTTTTTTGCGTCCAGCTTGGAAGCAGCACTGGAACGGGAACATTAGGAAAAGATTTATGTATTAATGATGTTGGGGTTCTAAAATCAGAACGGCTAATTTTACCATTGCTGCTTTGAGAATTTACACGCTACAAAAAGCCGTGATTGGAGATCAGGCTGAAATGGACACCATTAAAGGTTACTGTGCCCAGATGCAATGACTGACACTGCACAGCTGGACCCCGGCCCACAGTGTTTGGACTTAAGCTGTTGTAAATCATGACAGAGAAAGAAGGAATGAGGCTCCCGCACAGAGAAAGACAGGCGGATGAAAAAAAAAGGGGGGCAGAGAGAAAACCCACACTAATCTGATCCCTGCCAGTATTGTAGTTGCCAGATGTTGGCCTAGTACACCCAATTCAGTTGCATCAATTTGGCTGATGCACTGCACAATTCATCCACCCTCATCTCAGCTCACATCAACACATTGCAGACATAAAATTAAAAGAAAAGGTCTTCCTTTGTAGTAGTCAACAGTGCGAGAGTTACAACAGCACTAATTTGCAACCTATATTCAAAATGGAATAATACCGTGCAGATGCTGAAATTGGCAGGTCTCTTTCCTCACTGCTAAAGTCTACATTTTAGTCTGCAGTAAATTCAGAGGCACCATGGAGTTGGGCTAGGGCCCTTGTAAATGAGTCGACACATTGTGACCATATGCCGACCTTTCCACAGTAAACGTTCATTGTTATCAGCCGAAACTTGTAAATGCCAATCCAGTTGTCCCCAAACAACCTCACACTTGGCTTCTCTTTGTAGAAGCAGAAGTTTCACTTCAGTTTGCCGAACAGCCGCCACTGAGAAATCTACCCAAGTACCAAAATGACAGGCCCTTTCCTACTAGTATGAGAGCAATTTCACATTGTATTCATAAAATGTTATTAGAGGGGATTTGCCCCGATAAACAAAAGTTAAGCTGTAAAATGTTCTTGGTGCGCTGCCAAACTTCACACATGTCCTGTACTGTATATTGACTGTGCGTGCGAGGCTTGAAGCTCTGGTGGAAACAAACTACTTAAAACGCACCCAGATCCAAAACACAGAGCCCAGAACTGCAGCACATTTGCTATCAGGAAATTCTGCGGTCAGCAGCAAATGAGCAGTTTAACCGATGTGATCCATTAGCCGCTCTGATGTGGTCTTTACTTATTGTGTCAAAATCAGTGGCGATTGCTTCCAGGTTGACTTGCATATGTTTGTCAAGTTGTTATCAGGCACAGGAGGCTTTCATATGGATTTATGAGCGACCTGGAAGCAGGCTTATTCTACGGGCTTTCTCCAAGATGAGCTGGGATGCACTTGGCAGAGAAGCGTGAGATGTTTACACAGGAGGATGCACATGCTTAATCTGCAATAACAGTCACAGACCTGCGAAAATATGTTATTTTTGTTTTGCTGCATTACCAATTGGATGCGTTCATTAATTTTTAATGAAGCAACAGAGGAGTTTGTCGAGTTTGCTTAGAGGTTGACAACAACAGGTACTACAACTTGATGTTTGATGAAAGGTTCCAGTTGATCACCGTTACAATGTCTACCACGTACAACCGTGTCCTTCCACCTCCATCATTTATCGAGGGTGATATTTCAAAGCAGCACAGGGGACACACACGTCATATCATGTACTCCATTTTATAAACCTCGCAACAGCCGTGACACACACAGTCGAGGATCTTTCTAGCTGCCTTTTTTTTTTTCGATTCCTAAGACAACTCAACTGAATTCTTTTTTCTTCCACTGACAGTCTAAGCTGAGTGTGCAATGTGCAGTCTCTAGACACAGTAGAAGACCCCATTATGGATATGAAGACACATGGAGGTGGTTTACTCCTCCGTTTGGCCCAGATATGTCGCTCCCACTCCAGCGAGCCTCCATTGAGTCTCATTCTCCTCCTGAGCAAAAGCATTCATAACAGTAATCCCCCCTCTCTCTCTAGTTGCCACGGAAACGCGCTATGTTATGTTATTCTCAATTTTTCTTTATTTCCTCCTCTGTAGCACGGCTCTTCATCTTCCTACATCAGCTCTCTGCTTGAGTTACAAGCACTACGTCTAAAATGACTGTCTCCTAGAGGTCTGGTAGTACAGATTTTTGGACGACGTATTGAATCTGTGTCAGCATGTCGGCAGCAGGATCAGTAAAACAGATGTGGAGGGCCAATGGTTTGGCCAGATGACCGTCGTTAGATGGAATCGATTTGTGCGCTGGTCATTCCATCAAAGCAGACATGAATCAAACAATCAGGGTGAGTGATCATCAGCGTGGAGGGTAATTTTTTTTCCCCTTTTTCGAACTTTCTAGCAAAAGATTGTGACCTTTTGATGTTGACTTCAATGCTGGACTTTCAAAGTAACAGACCAACAGAGAAATTACCAAGAAGTGCAAAAGGAAAAAAAAAAAAGATGTGAATGACAACATCAAATGTAGCCATCCAACAGCCATCTGAAAAATAATCTATTCACAACATGTGGATGGGCCCAGATTCAGTCAGAGAATCCCAAATCCTCTTTCTCTCCTGGGTCAAAAAGCTGCAAGTCAAGAGGTTTTTTTAATCAGGGATGAATCCTTTTGCTCTGCTTCGTTTTCGATGCCTGATGCCTCTGTGTCAGTTTCGCTGTTTCCTGAGATATTTACCCCAAACTTAGTTGTGGGTCATTCAGTTCTCTCAGCCTCAAAGACTGCTGTGATTTGGCTAAGTGCTCCCATATGACAGCCATGTTTTTTTTTATCCAAGCAATACAGCTCTCTGATTGTTTTTAAAAGTTTCAAAATGTCAAATGTCAAACACTGGATTTATGTAAGCCGTTTTTCAGGTCATGTCAGGCATCAGTGTGCGAAGCAGCGACCTGCTGATCTTTCATTACTGACCTTTACTTTTTGGGAGCAGCAAATCATTACACTGTATGGATAATGACTGGGGCAATCAACTTCTTGATTGCTACATTCTTAACTTTTAATTTCCAGCCACTTAATTTGTTGCAGCTTCTTACGTTTAATGGCCCGTACATTACAAGTGATTATTAAGAAGCATAAAGAGCAAATTTAAGGTCAGATCTGTTCAGTTAGCTGGGGAAAAGGGGGCAAAATCACTATTGTGAAAAAATCCCCCTTGATAAAAGTGAATGATTTCCCATCCTAAATGGAATTTCACTTAATCTCAGAGATTGAATGCTGGAGTGGAGTGATATATCCTGCAGGCAGCAAAGTTTAGCATTCCATAAAACTTGACGGTGCCAGAGGCAGTCATGTGGCCATGCAGCACAACACACTGCTGTGGCAGAGAGACAGAGAGGAGAGGAAATGTGAGGCTGAGGGCGAATGAGAAGTGCTGGGATGGAGACAGGCAGGAGTGAAGCGGACCGAGAGACAGGAACTGAGCAAACAAAGAGACATAAACAGTAAAGCCCTGTTCTTCCAGCAAAGCCAGGACCAGTCTGTGCGGCAGCTGAAACCCGCTGCAGACTTCCCCGTTCTGACAGCTGTGCCCTGATCCCTCTCCACACCACGGGCACATGTCAGCACATCTATCCTAGTCTGGCACTGGTACAGACCAAAATCCTCTGCCAACAAGTGTGATCTGTGCACGGGATGGGGACTATAGAACAAGGGTGGGCTCATGTATTGTAAAGGATGCGCTTCCGAATTTGTGAATAGGGGAGTTGGCGGTTGGGTTTGGGACATGGGCCTAACCCAGCCACGAAGACATACTACACAAGAACCAACCCTTCCTATTCCTGTCTGTGATTGAGTTGGTTTGGGATAATGAGCAACATGCAAGGAAAACAACTTGGGCTGCACAGCATTAAAGAAAAGAGAGCAAAGTATTGCTTTTAGCCAACTTCAATTATTTTATTTGTGTTTCCAGTTTAATGAGAAGCATGTCCAAATGCTCAAAAAATCGGCCACCACAGTATGGAACTGCAAATTGAATAGGCTGATTAAACTGTGTGGATGACTGAGGTGGATATGCCCTTGTGTGTTTCAGTCTTACAGAAATCATCCCAAACCAGCAAAACTTCCAGCTGGCAGAGGGTGAGCACTGTAAAAGTGAGTCATGTATTATGTACCACAAGAAACCACATGGTTCTTATTCCAGCAGCAGCCAGTAAACAAAAAGGCCCGCTGATCACTTAGTGTGCTCCAGTCCTAAAACAACTGAATGGTGGATGATTCCAAATATCAAAACATAACGGACGATGCCATTGGCCAAGGAAAGGATGAAGAAATCTTTAAACCTGCTTCCTCCGTCATGTATTCAGATCGCTCTTTCTTTACTCACCACTAGTTCGGAGAAACGTGCATGCAGCTCATCGGCAGGCGGCATGGGGGCGCTGAACTCCAGCAGCTGCAGCGGTACGGTGTCTTTTAGGTTGATCTCCGGGGGTTCGCTGGTGCCGAAGCAGCACAGGAAGCCCAGGCCCGGCCGCGTCCTCTTCCTCGGGGGCATGGTGGCCGCTGTGGCACAGGTGGCAGTGGTGGCGCTGGACAAGGAAGGTAGAGGAAGGGGCCGAGGGACAGGGAGGGGGAGGAGAGGAGAGGAGGACGAGGATGCTATCTAGGGGGCATGATCTGGAAGAAAGAGAAAATAAAGAAAAAGGTAGGTTAGACCCAGAGACTGGTTTAGAATAACTTTACGTACATTTCAACAGAAGTGCATGACATTTTTATGCAATTATTGATTCACTTTATTTTAAATGAAGATTCATTTGTTGTCAGTTCATGAAGGCGTCATACTTCTCCACACACCAAGCATCTGGCTCCCGTTTTTTTGGAAAGAACATGAGGATGTGAATCAGATCCTGATGCCAGCAGCCCCAGATTGTTTGGGAAAGTGCAGGAATATATGTATATTGTAGTATGCACTGATCACCCACAACATTATGGGACAGGAGAAGTAAATAACACTGACTGTTCGTGTGAATGCTAGCCATCTCCAGCACGATGCAGCCTGACAGAGACACACACACAAAAATGCTTTAGAAACAACTCAAAAAAATATGAAGAACAGCACAAGGTGTTGACCTGGCCTCTAAATTCACTAGATCTCAAACTGATCAAGTCTGTGGGATGATCCACAGAGGCCCCTCCCCTCAACCCATAGGACCCAAAGGCTCCTACTAACAATATTCTGTTGAAGACACCACAGGACACCTTCAGAAGACCCGTGTCTTGTTTTGGAGGCACAAGAGAGACCTACACAATATTAGGAAGGTGGTCATAATGTTATGCCTGACCTGCAAATAACTCAATGCCACCATGAGAACATGCATCAAGTAAAAAAAAAATGTCAAGAAAGAAGACACTGTGGTACGAGAAATGCATACTGATTCGCAACCCCATGGAAGTCTATTCTTTCGGATTGGTTTTTATTGCCTTTATCAGGTCTGCAAGAACGTACACCAGGGTGGATTGCTATGTGGCAAGCGAGTACGTAGGCAGCCACCATCATATCCTCGTCTTCACACTGGTTGCTCTTGTGCCCCGACAAAGAACCCTCTTGTCGCTGAGGTACAATGGTGAATGTGCAGTGTGTTTGTCGGTGCATGTTGTTTGTGCACAATGAGAGCTGCCTCTCCAGTGTCCTCGTCGCTTGTGTGTGCGAGTACCGACGGTAGTGAATGGCACCCAAGACTGAATGGGGCAAGACACTCCGGGAGGATTTCCTCAATGCAGCGAAAAGGATATGGGTGGTCTTTACTGTATGAATAATACACTCTTTACACTATATTATGTCCCATCAGACACACATACACAGTTACACAATGTGACCAGACACCCACAGCGGCTCACACAGTTGCCAGAGCTTTTCTTTATGTAACAGTAAGCTGCATTTGTGAGTGAATGGACCCCGGGCCTGTTATGCAAATACCTTGGACATGCAACTCCGGCAGGAATTTGACCAAGAAATCAATTTTGGAGCCGGTTATGTGAAATATTATAAAAATGTCCATGAAATTTTCTAAGAGAACACAGAACCAAGAGCACATTTAAAGAAAAAGCGCAGACATTATACGCAGCATAGTGGTATGGTTTTATTGATATTTGTGCATAACCTAACAAGCATTATGTAATTCCTAGAGCTTTGTGCCCATCTGTTTAATACGGCAGTGAAACTTTATGACTTCATTTTCCACAAGAAGCCACAATCTTCTGCATCTCGACTGAGCACGACTCTCTGCCATCACTCGCACATTCGCTCAGTGTAGGAGTTCTCTGGTGTGTGGTGTCTAAAATTAGACGGATGGTAAATTCTTTATGAATGCGCCGGGGCCTCGACAAGAGCTTAAAGGGGAAAAGAAAAATGAAAGGAGAAAACACCATATTTCCATCTTGCCCTTTTCGTCTTTTGCTCATTTGATTTTTTCCGCCTCCTTGAGTCTGCCGTTCCTCACGCGGCAGAGGGAGCGGAGCTGTGCTCAGCAACAAATGAACTAGAGGCTATTTTAAATGAAAAGCAACCAGAGCTCTCTTTGGTCTCTGTTGAACATGAAAATACTTGAGCAACCACCAATGGGCAAGTACTGTGTTGTAAATTTTTCCGTATAATCACCCTCATATCTGGGGAGTGTTTCATAGTTATTGCATCAGTGTGCTTGTGTCAATTATAGCGTGCGAGGCATCTTGTTTACGTGTGAGGGTACATTTGATACCACACCAGCACGCCGGCGTCCAGTGCTATGATAGCCGGGGTGACAATCTCTGAATGGCCCGCCTCATCAAGGCAGGATTGACCTATAAAAAGGCGCCGTAGGCTCTCAATGACACTGTGTAAGCCTGGCAAATTCACCCTGTTGCCTTCACAATAAGAAATCATTATCTACCATGGACACTGCAGGGTAATCAATTACATCTTTGGGAAGATATAGCAGTTTATTGCAGAAAAGACACGGAGGAATGAATTTTTGCTCAGAACGACGACAGCAACTTGAGCTGGACTCATTGGAATGTTGTACGGAAGGCCAGCATGAACAAATATAGCAACCAAATACAATATTAATGCACATGTTATCACATGAGAACTGTTTTAAGACGAAATAGAAATTTGTCCTTCATTTTATGACGTCATTTAGTGTTACTTTACTTAAAGGGGAACTACCGTTTTTTATAACTTGGACCTTACTTGTAGCATAAAATACGATTGTTTACTCACCCATATAACTTTGGTGTCATTTTTAGTCTTTCTGAAGACATTTAGCTCCAGTGGAGCATTGCGTATATCCAGTGGGAGTTACGCCGAAACACAGCCTCTAAACAACGTATAATCTGCTGCAAAACTCGTTCATTTCACCAATATTTTGTTATGATATGCTAGTGCTAATCCCTGCCGAGTCTAGAGTTACCCCTTATCATCATCTGGGATCTGTAGATTGGCCTACTAACCTCTGACCTGGATGATGCCGTCTCTGAGCGCTGTGCGCACCCACGATGGTCGGCTTGTTTACATGTAATTTACTACTGCTAGTTTTCAGCAACATGGCTGAATATTTTTCTAGTTCTAACGTCCACGTTTATTCCCGTCCGTGAATAGATAACAGGTAACTCCAGACTCAAATGGGAATAGCACTAGCGTATGATAACAAAATATTGGTGAAATAAATTTCGAAGCAGATAACGTGTTATTTAGAGGCTGCATTTCGGTGCCCCAGTCACTCCCACTATATGGATACATGTGGTGCTCCACTGGAGCTAAATATCTTCCAGAGGACTTCAAATAACACCGAAATTATATGAGTGAGTAAATAATTGTATTTTATGCAAAAAAATAAGGTCCTGGTTGTAAAAAAATTGTAGTTTTGAAGAAGGTGGCACATGCTACTTCAATGCCTATTTTGAAAGGGCAGTCTTGTTTCATTTCCTATTGGCTACATCGTTATTACGTCACATTGTTTGCTCACCTGTCCATTGCCAGTTTACATAGTGGTAATAATTTAAGAAAACTGTCACACGTGCATGGTGTAGTACTGCATATGTCCATGAATGAGTGTTCCTTGTGGTTAGTCAGCAAGACAAAGAAAACAGAGCAACTCTTAAGACAGTGAGAGAGCAGGAATGAGAACACTACAGAGAGGCAAATCATAGCCATTTTTCCATACATTTACACTTGTACTTCCAACACTGACAGCTTGTCATCATTTTCATTACTACAAGATATTGGTGCGAGCCTTTGCCAAATGTTTATAGTGGTGAGTAAGTTATAGTTGCTGTGGACAGCTGGTGGAGCCTAATGGAAGAGAGGCCTCTCTACAGGGGTTTTAAAGCCATGCAGCAAAATCCACAACCTAAAACCTCCTGTCCAGTGTCTCCGTGTGTCTGTTTCAATCTTCACTCTCCCACAGAGCCCCACGTGCGGCCAGTCCTCACTCAACAGCACTGCTGGCCCGCTTCCAGCCTCTACCCGGGGAAAGTAGGCCACGAAATCTAAATACTCACATACATGTATACAAACAGAAATACAATATATACTGGAAAATATGTAGCAGAAAGAATAGAAACCAGTGTATTTGTGTAACCTTTCTAATTCTGTGTATGGAGGAGTCACCACGCAAACACAATCCAAACTGACCACGTCCTCAGCCATATGTGGCCTGAATGCCCCTCTTATCTTGCAGCTTTTCATTTCTTCACTCTCTCCCTCCCTGCCTGTCACCTCCCATTATTCCTCTCTTTCAGGGAGAGTAAAGTGACATTTCCCTCTACCGACCCCCCTCTGACAGTAACATCTGTCATTTTTCCTATCTACTCCTTCCATCTTAAATCCCCATTTTCTGGTCTTCTCAGCCTTCTTCTTAATATTTTCCCTTGTGGAAACGCCTGTTTGAAGTCCTTCTGGGAACCTGTTGTGCTTTTCACTTGCCTAGCTTAGCATGGGTGAAAAACAATCACCTGCCACCAACTCTAAAGCTCCCCGATAAACACATGTCTTGTTTGTCTAAGATTTAGATAAAGTGAAATGTATAAATACAAGTGCAGGTTTTTGCAAGCTAGGATTATTTCTTGACCTCCTCAAGTGTTGCCGTCACAGAGGGTGTCAGGTATATATTGCAAACATGCATCTATAGAGAAATGAATCAGAAGCAATTGTATCCAACTACACATACACAGGTGAGGTATCGGCACAAATGCATGCTGCGTTTCGACTTTTCCCATCTAGAAAGAGATATACCTTGCCGAAGAGGGCCACATTAAACAGATATCTCAGATCATTTTGTCCCTCAGGTTTAGGCATGTCCTTGTACAGTCATGATAACTCATCTGATGACATTTATTATTAATATTTATGCTTCTGTACCGTACTGTTTTATGGTATGGATATGGTTGTCAACTGCTTTTGCAAACCAAATTACCCAAATTGAGAGAATAAAGACTTTCTAATCTAATCTAAACTACACTGGCTGCTGCCTTTCAGTGCAGCAATGCAGCGCACAAACCGGGCGCACAGCCTCCTTAGGGCACCACAGAGAATGTCATGTTGACATTTATTTTTGTTAAAGGTTAAAGAACGAAGATTCCCCTTTGTAAATGGACATTTTAGAGGTGTCTCTGGAACATTTTTAAGTGTGCACAGAGCCAGGCTGGCTATTTCCCCTGTTTCTAGGTCTGTGTGCTATACTCATCCAGCTCAAAAAAAAGAGAGGCATTCAAAAAGCAAATTTTGTGTGCTCTCCATTTTCATACTAACTTTCTTTTTCTATTCCCCCTGTGGTCATTTTGGTGTGAAAGAGTTGGCACACATGCGGCACTCGTGACTGAGAAGCTGAACACACACATACTCAGACTTTCCTACTTTTCCATGGTCATCACTAGGAATGACCAGGGAAACAGATGGATGTATAGAAAAGGAAGCTATCCTGAAAGGCTATAGATCACTATATGCTGGTGCTAATTACAACCATCTGTGTATGTGTCCAAATGGGAGATGCAGAGATACAACACTGTTAACCGCTTGTCATGACGTGCAAGAATTTCTGCAGTACAGGGCCTCGCAACAAACGCACTGCGCGGTGTACACACACGCTCACGCTTTCAAAATTCAGACACACCCACTCAGGGAAATACACACATGCAGTAGTTGCATACTCAAACACCAAGAGCCCTGAAGCAGAGAGAGAAGCCTGCTGCTGCTCCGCGTTTGAAGAACTGAGCACAGAGCGCGAGACAGAGCAGTGAGAAGGAGTTGAGGGAGGGAGACGGGGATAAAGGGAGATACTGCTGCCACTTCTCATTCAGCCCACTACCTCATCATCTCATCCCCAGCGTCGGGAAGTAGGTCAGTGGAGGAGGGGGAGGAGGAGAAGGCAGCGGTGAGGAGAGACGAGCTGCTGCTGCTGCGCGACTGTGTGTTTGTAGGCAAGAAGAAGAGGTGCGTATCTAGAGGTCAACACCTCAAACCCCATTATTTCTATTCGCTCCTCAACATCTGTCACACAACGTTACAACATGCCAAACAAAAAATCTGATTTTAAAATTCACACTATCTTCTATCCTTTTTTACTCTGCACATCACACTGCTATTCCACCCGGCAACAGATGCTGCAGTGTGCCCATGCATCTCTTTCACCATGTGCTCCAAAGTTCATTCCTGCTTCCGTCCATCCCTTCCTTCCAAACCAATGAAGAGCCCTTGTGGTGTCATGTCAAACGTAAAACAATAAAACTGGTGGAAACAAATAACAAGTAAGACAGGACAAAAGCAAAGAAAGGCTGCATGTATATTAAAGAGGCAATGAATAAAAGATCAGAGACAAGTCTGCGGCACACGCTTTTTGCACACAAATTGTTTCTGGGTCTCACAAACGAGGACCATTCTTCCCAAAGTCAGGCTTTTGTGAGCACCCAGTACAAGAAACGGAGGAGCAGTGCCACGCTGGCACAGACAGAAGCAATATACCAAGATGCTGTGCAGATTAAGGAGCTGCCATTGTTTTTGCAAACTGCTGGCAGTCAGCATGGTAAGGGTGGGCACACATTTGCTAAAACAGCACCAGGCTACTTTTGGTCCTGGTTGATGTGGTGACACATCCGTATTCTTAATCTCTCTCTCTCTCTGGGTACCTTTCAGCAGGTGCAGTATCTCTAGTTCCAGAACTTTCTGACTTGCAGTTACTGGCCCCACCAACCAACTTAGTGTCAGTTTATTATTGCTTGTTGTTGCTCATTTCTTTTCTCTAAACTCCTCTCACGCCTACTGGTTGAGACAGACTCGGAGTTTGGTTCCATCTGAGGTTTCTTCCCGTTAAAGGGAGTGTTTCTCAAGTGGGAGTTGTTGGGTTTCTGTAACGATGTTAAGATCTTGACCTTTGTAAAAGGCCCAGGGATGACACATGTTATGATTTGGCTCTATATGAATAAATAAATTCAACTGAATTATGAATACTGCAGAGCAGTAACAGTTTTTTTTTTAATTATATTGCTCTTAGAGTGCTACAGGATATTACATGTATCACCATCTGCCCTGGGAGGTTGACACGGGCCGGTTGACAGTTGTCCAAGACTGCAATGCAGACTTACAGTAGTTAAAATCACAATGGAAATCTATTTTAAATCAAAAATGTTTTGTTGAAAAATGCCAAATACAAGCTTGCTATGGGTATATTCTGAAGTCCTGGCAGAGGATCTCTGCGAAATAAGGATCAAATGTTTGATAAAAGTCATCTGGACATGCCAAGAGTAATGCCAAGAGGTCTTAATCATTATGTGCTGGCACATGTCTGCATGTTCCCATATCTGTGGGTAATCATGGCTGAGTACTGAAATGTCTGCATCTGTCCTTTAGTGTGGAAGTGAGCTAACACACTCATTAATTTGACATGAAGTAGCTATTCACCCCAGCCATCGAACACATTGGATCCATGCCACTCTTCAGCTGTTGTTGCCCCAGACATGCCCTCTCCAGCATGCCTTGCCCTCCCTTTCTGGTGTCTGCCTGTCTGTCTGTCTGTCTGTCCAGTGACTAATGGGCCTACACTTCACTCCCCCCCCAAAAAACTCCAAAAACACTGGATGCAAGCCAAATCACCTGGGACACTGTAAATTCACTCTCCCATGGATCCCATCGGATCTGTGGCCCACCCACAGTCAGGCTTCTGCTTTGGGGAGGTCATCATACATTGTACACAACAAGGGCCACACTGGAGCAAATCTGTTCCATTAAAGTGACAAAGAGTCACAACACAGAAACAAAGTCTCATAGTTTGTTCGTTCTCACAACAGTGATTAAAGCCATCTTATTCATGCATCACTTCCTCAATTACAGGGGGTTTAGCACCATGGGTGGTCAGATTTATGGGAAGAAAATAGCATACAACCCTCATCCTAAGAGACAAGATTCACCAACGATCAAAATAAGGTCACCTTAAAAAATGGACAAAACCACTGTTTACCACACACACTGTAGCGGGCATTCCTAAGGCATGACATTAGCCATCTATACCAGACAAGGTCTCCATGGTTAGCAGAGAGTTACGGCCTCAACTGACAAATGGAACAGAACTGACAGCAGAGGAGCTGCCATTATTTCAAGCAACATTTGCATGTGCTGCATTCCTGCTCTTGCCCTTAAAGGCTCACATTTGGGCCAGGATTTCCGCGTTGGAAGGCTGGTGCTTTCACTAGAGTCTGTACACTTTGTGGCTTTCTTATGTGAGTCCAGACAATGGATGAGATGATTCTGTTTGGACAAATCTGCAGGGGCCTGACGAGGTAGGGTACCGCATGTGAGAATGCCTCTCTTAGCTCTAGCACTGCACTCCATGTGTGTATGATAAGGGACAGCTATTTTTAGTTATGACAGCATGGTCCTCATCCAAAGTAATCTTGGCCTCTCTGTACACATAAGCAGGTAAATATGATATGTGAAAATAATTACTGTATATTGTAAACTGCAGTTTCTGACAGGAACAGAGTATGAGCTACATGTTTGCTTATAGCATAGTAATTTCCACTTCTACATGCTCCTCAAGTGTTTAAGGCGGCTACTGATAAGAACTGTCTGTGCTCTTATGCCTACGTGCATCTTCCAGAATCAAAAGATCGGGAAACCCACCCTTCTCTTTACCCACTTGTTTTACTCATTCGTCCAGACCTCCATCATTTCTGTGCTTACGTTTTCCCTCAATCACTTCCTTTCGGCGCCGCAATCAGATAGAGGAAGCTGCATGGGAGAGACAGCTGACAATCTGGTCAGCTGTCGGGCTGGGACCTTCAGACAACATCGCCAGGACGCAGTCTGGAGGCATGACGGTCTCAGACAGAGGCTAAACATGCACCAGGAAACTTCACAGCCAAATGAACAACATGACAATAGTGCTTTAAGCCCTGATGTAGAGTTAGCATTAGCATAGAACAGTTTCGCTGAGGCAGCTGTACAGCATAGAGCTAGCACTATGATTAACCTAAGGCTAAAAGGCCAAAGTACCTCCACTTAAATTGCCCACAACCATAATTATTATTAATTACTTTAATAGCATGTGGTTAATAGTGTTGCTTAAATATTTCCAGACAGTCTCCAAGGCAAATGTAATCACATTTAGACATAGAGGTATTTTTCATTTTCTCTTGTTTACAAATAGCTCTATGAGAAAGTCAGTGCAAGACAGCGTAATTACAGTATGACCATTTGCTCCATGTTCAGACAGTGGTTATAGACTGGAGGACACTGATTATATGGAATGTAGAACATGGACTGGATATCTGCCTACTGTCAGTAGATATTAAATGAACTGGGGCTCAACAACTACAAACTGGTCATTTTAGCATAAGGTTTAACAAATCCGTCCCCTGCATCTAGGTAGATTTTAAACAGCCAGTCTACATGGCAGTCTTTCAGTATCATGAACTCTTAAACAGTCAAATCCTTCACAGCCAGCATCGGAGAATTCTCAGAGGTCTTATTGGCTTATAGCCTCACTGAAAACAAACATATAAGCGCTGTTGGTTTTAACAAGGCCATGAGGCACAGTAACCTACCTCAACCATTAAGAGGAAATGCCTCAAATAAACCACTGGTAAAAAAAAAAAAAAAAAAAAAAAAATATGGGTAGGGGTTTTTCTCCTAATCCCCCATGGATGTTGTTAATAGACATTTAATTTAGTTTCGTTCATTAGAAAATGCCACTTCCTGATGGAAGGAAGATTCATAATGGTGCAGAACAAATGAAGCACCAAAGGGTTGTTACAATTGTGCATCCAGACTGAGTTTGTTATTTAACCAAAACCAAAATGTAAGAGCTTCATGCAGCGTTGTAGGGCCCCTAAAGCACTGAACCATGTACGGTTGCAGTTTGAAGCTAATTATTTTAAACAATGTTAAACCCCTACACACAAGCCATGAACCACAGACACAAGTTGCAAGTTGAAACCATTAGCCATGCAGAAGCAAACAACTCAGTTCTTGAAACAAATCAACTGTGCAGACAAGTTTTGGAGACAGGGTAAAAGACCAAGCTAATGCTTTTCTAAAACTGAAGTTCTCATCCAGCTCACTTACAATCTTGATTCTTAAGGCTTAGCACTAGTAGTGGCAGCCAGGAGATCATCAATGTGTTGCACAGTGAAAGTCGGTCAGCCAGTTGTCGTGTGGAGTTTAACAGTACAGATGTCAATGTTGGCGCAGGAGGGAAGGTGTATCAAGCTGGGGGCCCGACATCAGAAGCAGAAGTGTGAGACATGGTCACTGTTGACCCAGTTCTGCACCGGCCATCTCTGCTCATCAAACAGAGCGGATCGCTGGGATAACTATGCTATTAATAATGGGAATGAGAAGAAAGTCGGCCACGCCACATTCCACAGGCCCCAGCATTCCCACATATTAACAGGGCTCGGAATGAAATCCAATACTTGGCATCCCCGTCCTCTCGAAACCCAAAGCACTATCCTGCCGTGTCAAATGGTTTTCTTATTTCATCTGGGAGGAACGCGCCACAGTCACGAGCTCCCAGCCTAACTAAAGACATGCTAATGTATGTATGTGGGGAAAACTTGGCACGAGTACAACCTCAGAGCTGGTTACCATCACTCTCAAGAGGGAAGGGATGCTGGACTTCCCAGAGACTCCATGTACTTCAAACTACCAAGAGGCTTGTCTTTTTGAGGAAATGAGCAGTTCGCATTGGTACTATATGCTCATCCAAATGACAGACATGCTCAAGAGGGTATTCACACACTTATGCTAACATCAACCCTAGCTCAGAATATGTGCGTTGTCACCTTGCTATTGTTTAACCACAGTCTAAATAGACACTACCCTTGCCAGGGTGAGAGGTCAACAGCTGCACCATAGAGGACAGAGGGCTTCTGGGTAATGTTCGGAATGCTCTGCTTGGACAGTTATAGCAAGACAGATAGAGACCGCCCTCTGAAGTGACCAGCATATTTTTAAATAGCCTGCGGTAATACTGCACTGAATTGAAGCACTGTAAAGAGGAGATATGCTTACACATCATAAGCCCCAGAAAGTATGTCACTGGCACAAATACAATAGTGCTATTTGACACACACTCAATGCGGGAACTTCCAGAGAAGGATGGAGAGAAACAGCAGCCTCCCACCTAAAATCTTCTAGAGTTCTGTCTCTGTAAGTACTCTACTGTAAATGAAACACAATGACGATGCCATTCAAACATCAGATAGTAGCATTTAAGCAGCTTTACAGACTTCATCTCCTTTTTTCTCCCTATCCTATCCTAACGAGCAGACCATCGAGCTGCTACGCAGCAGGAGGGCTGAAGTGATAAAAGGCCAGCCGTAGTTTACTAACTCTCCCTCACACTCCCTCTAATCCTGGGAGAGCAGTTCATGCATCCGTAATGGTCGATAAAATATGAAAAGCCCTCAGAGCGCTGACGGCAGCAGAGGGTGCGTAGGTACACTATGTGTGAGTCCTCAACTTTCGTTAAATCCCTCCCAACACTCTGAATCTTTTAGCGATGTCACTCTGCTTGCCCCCTGGCGCACGTGAACGTAGGAGGATTTCCAGCAGATTGGACAGTAAGCCTTTAATGTGGTGGAAATGGATACTATCTTGTTCACAATGCAAAAAGACATCAAAGAAAACACAGATGGCCCTTTGACTGTAGAAACGAGTTTTGCCTCTGGTATATCAACCTTCAAACGCAAGCCACTCGTAGGAATGAATCACTTCAGTGTTTCAGGAATAATGTTAGTCTCATGCTTTTTCATAGGACTGTCCAGCAGCAGCTATGCCATGCTGAAGCCCAGTCCCTTGTAAAACGTTCACAGATGCTCAGTTTCCCATCAATAAACCATATGACAAGGCAAACCCTAGCAGGCATCCACAATCACAATCCAAGATGGATATTTGCAGAGCTGGTGCATAAACTTTCAAAACAGTGCTCTCGACACACACAGGATTTACAGCCAAGATGACAGCCTCTCAACCAAGACAGGAGGTCCTTCCACAGGGACAAAGAGGCTTTACAACTCCTTCATATGAGAAAGTTTGGGGAGTTAAGACAGTGTTTACCTTGGTCTAAGGTGCCATGGAGTACTGGCTTCCCTCAAGAGAAATGTGGATAGTGTATTAAAAGGCAGTACCTACTTACGCCCAGTTCCATAGTGGGTTGGCTGGGAGGGCATGTGGAATGTCTGGCTTCCAGGCCAGTACTACCACCAAAGGACTGTCTATGTGATTGATGAACATGTGTGATGAGCCCCAGTCTAGGACCCAAAATAGGATTGGAACCACAACGAATGACGCCGTCCCATGCTCTTTGAAATGCCAAACATTTCCCTGAACTTTATGACAGACATCACATGGAACGAGTGCCTTCCAACATAAGTCATAAAGCAGTAAAACCTGTGATAAATTAATCATGCAGTTTTGCAGAGAGAATTAAACTCAAAGAATCCCAGCTAAAACAGAATAGAGGACAATCAACAACGTGCCAAAATCCTTTCATATTCCATGCATTAGCACACATGGGGGAACTGCAAGATGTACCATCAGCACCACTGGAGAAAAAGCCCAAACAAGAAGACCACGTACTTTTTTTTACAGCCCAGCTTTTGCTGTCGTTTATGACCTATAAAGCCACTGCAGTGAAAAAAAAAAAAAAAAGTAGTGTAAAACGCAGCCCTTCCCTCCAATCACAACAACACAAAATGTGGAAACTTTGTCATGAGGAAGCCCTTGTTGCCCATTGGCTCATTATATTATTGTTTATTCTTTGCGTTTGTTTTTTGCTGAATGTATTGTATTGGCTGCAGCAGTTCATGTTTCCATGGCTGGACTGAGCAGCAGGATGCATTGCATGGACAAACCAGGTTTACAATAAAACATCTGTAGTTTGTTGTGCAACTGTACTCTCCTACCCATTGAACAGCACTACGTTGTAGCGATCATTTACAATGACCATGAAGGGTTGCATGTATTAGTAGTAAGATCAAATATCTCCTACTTACCCACTTCAGAAGTGCTGCATTAAGAGATGAATTGTCTCTGTGTCACGTCACAAGCAATGGACAAAAGAGCCTCTCCTCAAAGCAAAGTTAGAAGAGAAAGTTACAGCATTCCTGCATCCTGGGTTTTTGGATGACTCTTTGTGCGTTTTGGAGTGTGAGCTTTATGGTAAAATTCCATGCCTTGACCAAAGCTGCAGCATTTTGTCCGCTCCCACTCTGTGAGCTTCTGAGCTGAGCTCTGGATTTCAGCTGACTGTGCTGGGAGCAGAGCTGTTGACATTGTCCCCACTCTCTTTCTCTCTCTCTCTCTCTCTCACTCTCTCTCTCTCCTCCTCCCTCTCTCTCTCCCCCTCCCTCTCGCTTACTCTCTCCGTCTTTAGATCACTCATCTCCCTTCCCCTCCCGTTCTGAATTCCAGCACAGCGTATGACAATCATGTGGATGTCTGCTCGAATGTGATTGATTTTCTGCGAATATAAATGCATCTGTGTGGAATATACATGTGTATATTTGTGTGTGCATGTGGTGTGAGGCTACAGGACAAGGCACGATGAAAGGAAATGACCCTTAGCGGCCTGTGCTCCCAACCCTGCCCGCAATCTTAACTCCACCCAATACATTCCCTCACTGAGCACACAAAAAAATGCTGTGGATGGAGGGATATCGCACACAACGCCCAAAGGATAGCCCTTTTCCTGTTGCGTCTTCTCATCACTAACCCATGCATAAAAGCACACACGCCCACACAATCACACACACGAAAGTCCAGCCAAAGATCTGCTGGAAGTTGCCCTTGTGACACACACAGGAAAGGGATTTTCCTGAGATTCAATCTGTGTTCATTGAGAAGAAGGTGAGACGGGATGCTTGATTATACAAAGCTCGGGTTGGCCTTGTCAAGTTCACACCGTGAGCTCAGCCCAATGTAATGTGTGGAGGAAGGGGGTGATCACCTGGAGGGCAATGCCACAGACGGGTTCTGTGAAGTGGAGTTCAAGTATGTTACTGTGATAATGTGAGGGTCAGTGAGTGCAAACATCAGCGTCAAAGGACACCCAAGACTCCCCTTGCACTGGTCATGACACAGACACCGACATCATTCCTTGCCACCCACTCCAGGAAAGCAAGTAAAGAATACTGCCCCCCATATTCCTGTACAACATTTCAACATCACCGCAGCTATGGAGAAAAGTGACTCAGTCTAAATTTAAACACAACAAGCTGCTCCTTCAGTGTGTCTGATAAAAAATAACTTAGAATACAATTTCGTCAAGACCTTCAGACGTCATTAACAAGCTCTCCACCAAAACTGATCAATGTTATTGAGCCTTTAACAGCAAGGTCACAGGTCAACCGATTTCATATTGCATGATCTCATCTTCCTCCAGACTGCTCGTCTGCTACACGCGTTGGCAAAAAGTGACAGCTTGTCTTCCGATATTGACTTCAGCCATGCATATGTGCATACTAAAGATAAATGAAGCTGATGAGCAGATTTTGGTAAAGCAAACCAGAAAAAAACATTTCTGCCAACATAGATGTAATAGTGCAACAGGAACCAATGCAGTTACTACCACACAGTCTTTGTGAAACTGGGAATTTACACAAACTGGAATCATTGACATGTCAAAGAGTGGGGAAAGCAAGAGTCATAGTACTATTTGTCATCTTTCTCTAGGGACATAAGACAGATGACACCAAGTTGCTGGCAGTAATGCCCGGGTGCATTCCTGAGCAAGCCTTGGGGATACATCCATTAACCCAGCTCTGAGGCAAATGTCCATGATGTCCATTTCCTCTCCTGCCTTATTCCTTGTCCCTTTCTGTACCATTACTGTAAGGTTCACATCACTTCTTCTGTCTCTAGGGTAATTCGTCCATCTCCAAAACAAAAGAAGTAACACTAAGGAAGCCCAGTGGAATAGGCAAGCTCCAGTGTAGCTAAGTGCACTTCAAGTACTCCTGTATCATCCATCACAGTCCGGTAATTGAGGCAAATAGAGAAGGGATGGCATAAGTGTGATAAACATGATGCCCCATTACAAATGGGGGGGAAAGGAATCCAACAAACCCGTATGGCCATCTGTTCTCTTTTACTTTATTCAGGGTATGTTTGTTTTCCCTTGTCTTGGGCAGCATGCATTTTAGAAAAAGAAAGAAAATAAGAGGTTAGGAACTCATCTCCAACTCCACATTGTCACTCAGTGTGCCGAGAGGATGACCGCAGATCATGGCTTCTCCAGACTTGGCTTCTGTGAACTCGCACTGCCCCCTGGGTGAATGCAGTTGAGGTTGGTGTTCGCCCGCAGTGAATCACATCAAATGGCATATGTCATGACTGATAAACAAGCCGCACGGTATGTCGAGTGAGAGGTATGACACTTTCCTCTGGAGATCTGTCACAAGAAGACACCTAGCTCTCAATAACCTGCCAGTCACTTGTCAGCCAAGCTGGGTGAAACTTGCTGAGCTTAAATCTCCCTCATGAGGAAGTGGGTAAAGGACTTCAGCGAGCATTCCATGCCGTGGTATTTCACAAACAAAAAGTCACCACAACACTGCAGGGACAATTATCATCTGGCAAACAAGTGTTAAATTTAGCCAGAGGGAGTTGCAGTAGGGGAACAATACACTTGGTGATATGCTGAACAAAAGGTGTGTGGAATATTGGAGAAAGAGCGGGTCGACGAAGGTGGTCTCCATCAGACTCATAAACCTCACTTTCTCCTTCAGTCCTCTCATGTGCAGGCGCAGACGAGAGGCAAAGAAACAGCTGGAGCGGAGGCTGTAAAGAGGTGCTTAATACTGCAGATATTGGCATGTGAAGGAATCTTTCCAGGGTTGTCACAAAAGAGAAGTGGCAAGAGTCCTCGTCCAAGTCGGACGCTGCCAGAGCTAACATGGCAAACAGTCATGTTTTACGACGTGTTGTCCCTTAATGTATTATTTAGGGTTTCTTTCGAGCCGGCAGGCCTCGTTTAAGTTTTGTTTTGTTTAAGCGAGGAATGCCTTGTGACAGCACTTTACACACAACCATTCCTTTCACACCCGCCCAGAGATAAATTGCCACTGAGAAAAATACCACTGCTGCACAAAGCCTGAACTCTTGACAGCATAAATATGAGGGCACATTTTTATACATGGTCTAATTGCACGTTAGCTATAAATCATGATAGTGGCGAACGCTATACTATCCATCTTTCCAAAGCCTCGCATAAGAGTAGCCTAATCACAGTAAAGCAGTAAACCATAAATCCAATTGTAGTCCCTACATTCTTACGGTGACAATTTTTCCTGCGCTGTACTCCTCCTGTACATGCTCTGACTGTCTACGCCTAGGATACATTTACACCTTAACTCTTCTCTTCCATCACAGTTGTGCAAACAATCCACCTGCTTTTACCCAGCAGGACTAAAGGTTCTTTAACATGATTACCAGTCATTTGTGCAAAGTGCTTTTTCTGCATTTTGCAAAAAGTACTGGGCATCTGAATGGCTCTTTTGTCTAAGAGGCAGACTGGGCAGGGTCAAAGGTCACCCAACTGCCTGCTCCCACAGTACTTCTTGTGTCTGCCTGGATATGTGCCAGCTAAATGCTGTCATGTTTGGACAATGGGCCAGCTTTCCGCTGACTGACTCATGACAGCTTTATCATTCTAACTAATGATGTAATACCTTGATCTTGAGGCAAGAAGGCAGTGATTATTAGACTCTGATACCCTTCGGAATAATGTAATATCATAGTGCAACAGTGTTAAATTGTGGAGGTGCCCGATTTGGCCATAACAGCAGACACCTTCAGATGTAAGAAATATGAGATGCAAAGTACAAAGGGCCCTCATGAAAACCATATGTTTGTTAATATGCTTCACTTCTCCTAGCTCTTTTTTTGGCCGAAATAAATCCAGGTGTGTGAGCTGTAAAAAAGAGGAGAGACTGACTGATAAAAACCAATGGCAAAGAAAAAAGAAGACTGAAGACATTTTCCATGTGCTTCTTTTCAAAGCAGGTTTATATATTCCAGTTGCTATTATATTGGCAACATGGGGACTTCTCTCCACAGAGCGTCAACTTCAGCTGTGTGACTGACATTACAATTTATCACAATTTCTTAGTCTGCCATTCAAAAAAAAAAAAAAAAAAACACTCAAAAAGTAAGGATCTGTTTGAACTAACTTTTCAGAATGAGTTTCTCTTTTGCTGACCACGGACTGAACTCAAGACTAAGTCCTCCACCTGAGCTTTTCCAGGTGCAATAACGTCCCTTCTTAGACTCTGTTTAAGACAGTGTAAATCAAGGTTTTTACACCCCTCAAAGGCACTGCACAGGTCCATGTATGGTGGAGAATGTCTGGGAAGTGTCATTAACATGTTTAGTACAATTCTAAGCGGTGCAGTTGCAGCAGTGTCCCCACTCTATGTGATACTTCACATATGCGGTCATGACCGTCACAGTATCTCCGTAAAAACATCTGGGAGTCATCCGTTCTGGTGACGGAGGCCCCCTGTTAACAGGTGCGTGTCTGCATCCATGACCTTATGGCATTTTTCCTGACCTTTGACCTCTACTTATGGGTGGGGAACTCTTTGAACGCAGTGGCACCACTGGACACAGATTGGGCTGTCTGGACAACCAAGGTCACATTACCTTCGACTGAGCCAGCGATCGGGGCGTATCTATTGAATTGAGAAATTGAATGTCGGAGCTTCCAACAAGCTGAAAACAGGCACCCCAAATTTTAACCAGAGAATGCCGGCCTGTGCTCAAGGTGCTATGAGAATTAGTGCAGGAATCACTTCAACAAAATACACACACACGCTTGTAATTATGCATTTGCATAATGCTGTGACAGCAAAACCAACAAACCTTTGAAGCCAGTAAGACAAAAAAAAGATCCTCTCTCTAAAGATTTTATCACAAACCAGAGGAAGTGGACGGTCTAAATATAGCCCAACAATTTTGCTCTCAAACCATTTGGTCTGGACTTACCAAAACAGGTCCAACAAACCCGGTTAAACCCACAGTTTACTTGGAGTTCACTGCTGAAAGAAATGTCAAACCTTTTTTTTTTTTTTTCTCTCCATCTTGGGTAAATGTAATGCTAGGAATGATGACCTAGCTGGGTGTTGCACTATAATGCAGCAAAACCATCTTATGAGCTCTCTGGGGATGACACAGTGATAACAAACACTTCCTGTTTATCTCTACAGTGGGTTAGAACAGTCTGTTCTGAGCCACTGTTCATCCCGACACAAATACAGTGGCTATTATCACGTCTCAGTGTCGTACAACGCAATCACTATTTCTAATAATGATAAACAGAAAATCTACAAAAGCGCCTGCAGCCAGATCCATGGACTGACTCATTGATACATTTGAAAACGGAAATCCTGCTGTAAATTTAAAGGAGTCCCCTTCAAATATATATATGCGCAGAAAACACCAAACAACTGGCCAAACACCAGCTGCCCTTTGACACCACCAGCATCAGTCAAACACACGTGCCTCGTGTTCCAGCCAACCACACATTGAGTTTGTCTGTCCAGCTGTCTATTATAGAGTGGGAAGGGTCAGACATGTTGTTACACTGATTTACTATCCTCCTAAATTAAGTAGCCCTCTGTACTGTCCTGCTCCCCAGCTGAGAAGAGGCTCCCCTAAAGGTTATTCTGCAGTGCACCGTCACATGGATTCTGCTGTTATTACTTGATGTTTTTTTGCGGTACATACAGAGACAAAGGATCCTTGGGATGCTTGGTTTCAGGGCTGGGTCGGGACTGGCTGATAAGCAACACAGAGCCCTGTCCGCAGGAAGCTATCAGGCATGTATGTACACAAAGCAAGTGAGTGCAGATTACATCCAAGCTGAACTGATAAAAAAAACCCATTCTTGATTTGTCACTCCATTCTTTCCCATTTATGTCACTGCACAAAGAGTAATTGCGGTTGCAGACTAATCCTCCCACCATCCGTATCTGCTACTGTGCCATGCTGTTTTAACTGTTTAAAGAACATGTAGACAGAACATTCAAAGACATTTCACACGGTTATAATTACTGTTGAACAAAGACATATGTGGCTAGAAATACAAACAGTAGGAAACAAAAATAGCCTGTACAGTTATCACCCAGCCTATCATCGCAGTTTAGCTGGGGAGGTGTTTGTAAAGTCAAGGGACTGGATGAGCTGATGTGAGGGGAAGCAGCGCACATATGAATCCTCTCAGTATAGTGTATGCAAGAGAGACAATGTAAATACATATACCATAGCCCCTCGCTGTGCAATAGCGGTGGAGGGAGAGCGTTGCAGAGTGGGTTCATTGTGTGCAGATTACCCGCTAGAGGGGCAAATGATGGTGTTGATTAAAACCAGCTGAGCCCAGGGCAGACTCCTGTAGCGGCAGACACACGACCTGCACCACGTGCCCCTGACATCCATCTGGCTCCTAACTGACATATTCATTGACAAGCCAGTAGCGCATGCTTGTTTCTTTTCTGCTACTAAAAGCGTACACACACACACACACCCTAACACCCACAAAGATGGTGAAACCAAGAAAACTAACAAGACTCTCCCTCATAGGAATGCATGTTTGCTGAAGCAGTGCTTGTACTTATCAACTGTAGTCCGGCCACTCGAGTATAAGCTGCTGCTGCAGTGATTTGAAGTTTCTGATGATTGAATAATTACTTCTGACTCTGATCCCGGCTGTTGGCTGAAACAGTGAAGCCACATTCACCAGTGGCCCCGTGTGAAAATATGCAGCCCTTTCAGCCATTTGAATAGAGGCAGTCCGTCAGCACAGCAGGGATGTCATAACAGGGTGCTCCAGAAAAAAAAAAAGGTTCAACAGTCATTGGCCGGTCGCATGCTTGCAAGCATATATACCTGCTAGATTACTTTGCAACATGAATGTAATTGCTCTACAGTTTACCTCACAATTTTTGCAATGAATGCTAAAAGCTTCCAGAGTTTGTTTAAAATCCTGCATTGCAGTATTGGAGAACGTAATGTTGAGTGCTGGAGCACCTGATAAGTCAATTTGTTACTGCAATTAGTTTTTCTGTATTGTGTTTCACTGGCACATTAAACACCACATTTCAACTAGTGCCGCCCCCTGGGATGTTTCAGCCACAGGGCTGTTTATAGTAACCAAACGCTAGCTAAATGCTTGCTGAATTATCTCGCAAACCATTTCAACCCATTTCAAGACAGGGAAAGCAGCCATTTTTGTCTTAAAGCCGTCAGGGACCGAGTTCCTCTGATTTATACTTTTTTATTTATACTTTATACTAACACATCTATAATTGCCATCGAGTAAAGACCAAAAAAAATGATTCTGTTTGAACATCAGCTGTATATTGCTCCTTTCTAGGATAGTCTTTTTGGTGCTACTTCCAGTCATGACCAAACCTCGTCAAGTCTACACTAGTATTTATAAAGCTTTTTCCTGCTTCTTTTTCCAGAAATAAAAATAAAAAAAATCTATCCACACAGATCATTAAAATACAAAGTGTAGCAGTCTCATAATCTTTTATCCATGCAGAAATCATCTTTAAAGCATAACACACACACACACACACACATACTTGTCAGACAGACTTAAGTAGGACCTCTACTGAACTCAGTAAGCCCTGTATCCCCAGAGATGCATTATCTCCAGTCATGGGTAGCATCATTGAAGTCAAACAGGCATCATTAATTCAGTACCTACTATATTTATCTCAGTGCAGCGCAGATGTTTCTTTACCCGTGCTTCAAAAATGAACACTGCAGAAATGGGAGCAGGTTATAAGCAAAGAAAAGCTGCTGCACAATGAGCAGTTGTCTCATTCACGGGCGTTCACAGGATGAAGAAGAAAAAAAACAACTGACCCCCGTAGCACAAATCTGGGTTAATCACATCTGCACTGGCGGCGTATAATCAACACACATTGTTACGATTACATGCTATTTCAGTTAAATGGTCAAGTTGGGCCTCAAATTGTTGTCCCATTGCACGTTACAACAAAAATGTGGGTCAGCATTTTTTCCCCCTGCAGCTTTTCCTCTCCCTGCATCTTAGCTTCCTCCGTAGAACAATGAGTCTGACTTTTCTTTTCTTCCTCCCACCAGAGCAGGACCGTAGTGAGAACCGGCACTATTATGACCACAGCGGCCAGAGTTGCGCCTACAGGCAGTTAACTCGCCGGCGCTGTGAGATGCAGGGTGTGATATGAGATAGAACTCGGTGACCTTTAACACAGATGAGGTGACCATTTCCATCATTATGAGCATTGATTGTCAAGACCAGGGCAAAAGGAAGAAGGGAGCAAATCGATTCAACAGCTACTTCGTGCTCTTCACCTGTCAACAGCCTCCCGCTTGAGTGGCACTGGTCAGTGGAGGAAAGTGCTCACTCAGCTTTGGCCTAGTGTTCTAATTTGACCAGGGAAAAAAAGATGAAAAGGGGACCTAAGCCAAGCTGGAGAGCTGTACAGTACAGGAATGAGAACTGATTTACTATTACACTTGAACAGTTGTTCTATTAAAAACCAGAAGATAAGCCTGGGAAATATATTACACAGCATTGGCCAAAATCCAAGAGCCTCAGACAGATTTAAGATCAGCGTCTGTTCAAATACTTTGTCAGCGACATTGTAAGTGAGTTCATGTGTCCAAATGTACGTTTCACACAAATGAATCACAGCAGGGTTTCTTCCCTCCATTCTGTTTCACAGGCCAGACCAGCAAACCTCTGATCCGCAATACCTTTCCTGTTCCTCAAAGCTCTTGGATGGAATGTCAGGAAAGCAGGGTCATGACGGATAGGGTGGGTTTGTGTGCGCTCATTCATGGGAGCTACAGGTGAGTGTATGCCTGCATTAATTCATTAGCTGTGGAAAATATGCGACCGCTCGGCTCAGCTCGGCTCAGCTCGGCTCAGCTCTAGGCTTGTGCTGCAGGACGATGTCTGCTTAACCCCCCTCTCATTTTCTCTCCAGTTCTTGCAAAAGAGGTGTGGGTTGTAATAATTCAAAGATTGTTTTCTTAACTTTGGCAATTTTTTTTTCTTTTAGAAAAATAACACCTGTGGTGGTCCCACAGTGCTTGGTAGGGACCAGGAGACGCATGCTTATACAGCTCCTGCTCCCTACCAAGTACTGTGGAAGCAGCATCCGAAGGGTGAGAGATAAAGAATGTACAAGATTTCCTGCTGTGGCGATGCGTTCCCCAAACATCGCCCGGATTTATGTACCACAGCCTGTCGCCAAGGCAACCTGGCAGCAAATCGGGGTGCAGCACAGGAGCGGTAGTGATCCAAGGAAGGGAAAGAGTGAGAAAGAGAGTGAGAGGGAAGGAGCTGGAGCAGCTTCAGTAACAGGCCTGGAGCAAATCCCAAAGAAATGTGACTTCTAAAACAAAATTATTCACATAAAATGAAATATATTCAATGTCCTCACGCTTTCATCTCTGAGTTTGGAGCTGTAACGGCGCATGCCAGGCTTTCCCTGCTTTACAGATTGTGAGCAATCATGGCAAGAACTCTTTAGTGGTTAGAGTGTTTAGAGTCTGAATTGACTTACCAGGAAGTCCAAAAACCCATACCCTCACCTCACTCAAGTCTATTGGAAAATCTTGTTTAGTTCTCATAGACTAATTGTATTTGAGTCATTACTCCCGCAACATTTCATCAAGGCCTATATATTGAAATTCACAGTTCAATATCTGTCCAACATGTCACTCCCTCTGGCTCTCAGTAACCCACAACCACTGAACTTTCAGTGCAATGAACACAAGTCTCATCCACACTCACTCCACCATTGTAATAACCCTGATCACCCCAGCAGTTAATTGTGCATTTAAGGGATTTCGTTTGTCAGCGCAGCATGGTGGGGGCTGGGTGGGCAGGAATGTGTGCACAGGTTGATGCAGCAGCATGTCTGCACCAAGGATCCAGTCTGTCTGCTTAATACCTTTAATCCACCCCCTGCCGCTGGCTTCGGTCTCAGTAGCCGCGGTCAAGATCATGGTTACAGTTCAGTAGCATCATAGCTTCAGCACTGGCCTGACCCCACTCCTTCCCTGTTTCAACTCTATTTCTACCACTGATAATCACAATATCTTTCAGTCTCCTCACACTACATGGCACAGCTAATCCCAGAGGCTCCCAGGCGATGAAGGGGGTAAAGAAGGGGGGCTGAATGGTGGTGATGGAGGGAGAATGGACTTTATGAAGCCATTTTCTACATGGATCAGTGCCTAAGGAAATAATGCAGGCTGTGATACTGCATGAAAATGGGCGGTCCAGCAAAGCTGTTGGGAGAGAGAAGGAGACAAAATAAATCAGCCTCCAGTAGCTTTAATGCAGGCCAAATCCTGCGTTCAGTGTGTGCCTGAATGAGTCAAGATGGCTTGGCACGTCGAGCACTGGCTTATGGGTTATCTCTCCATCAATCCATGTCTGACAGGATGGACCTTTCAACACATGTGCACACAGACACAAATTTTGCAGCGAAGCTTAGGTCTGTGTTTCTCTCACATAAACACTTCTGTTTCAAAACAGTCTAAAAAGAAAAAAAAGAAGAGAAAAAAAGAGGCCACACTTATCCTTTAAATGCACATCAGTAATCGCAAAACTAGGCACCGCGACCACTGCCGTCATCCCATTAGCACGGAGCAAGATAACCACACCAGTAAAGAACTTCAAACATGGTGGGGAGAGCAAGTAATTGGTCAGTGTCGGGACCGGAAAGAAGTTCCAAAAACATTAAAGAAAGCTGAGCCCAGGTTAGTTTTCCAACTCCTATACAAGTGCACAAACGAGTTTGCCATGACAAGTAAACAAATATAAACAACCCCTAATAAATACAAAGCACAAAGATACAGACAGAACCCAAAAATAACCTCCTCTCAGTTGCTAGGACATGCTTGGGTCATTTGAGTTTCTCCTACTGGCTCCTGTGGTTTGTTTACCCCCACACTTCCTGAATGCTGATGGCAGATAGTCTTCCAGTTTATACAAGTGGAAGGAGAAGAAAAACAGCACACTGCTCTGAGAGGTTGCTGCACGATGCAAAGGAGGAAGAGGAGGAGGACAAGGGGGGTCCGTATCTTAGTAACCAAGGAAAAAGCACAAAGGGGGTCACCTGATGTCCACATGTGGTATTTGCCACAAGGGAGTGATGGAGTGTATATCAGAGGAGGATGACATCTGTTTTAACAGGCTTCCTCTCCATCTGCAAAACTATAAAAAAGGAAGAAGACCCAGAATCTACAAGAGTATCTGCGTTTTCCATCAGAATTGATCCGAAAGGTTCCCTTCCTCATCCATGAGCAAACCTTGCACACCAAGCCTTTGTATCGCCACCTGTTCTAGGGTTAGTGTTACAGGTGAATGTAAGAACAACAAAAGTAGAGGGAAGTGGCGATGGTCTGGTAGTACTTATAGATGATGGAGAACACCCACAGAAATCCTAAATTTGGAAAAAGAACACAGTTTACAACACAGCACAAATAAACGCCTTGACTTTCAACAGTCCATTTAACGTGCACTGCCAGTGCAAACCTGCGCGAGATCAATCTGCTCTCCGGGGGGATGAAAGCGAAAGGCCCCATTTCAACAAGCCTCTCCAGAGACAGAACCCTATTCATTCCCCATCTGAATGCTTTAGTTGTTGCAAACCACGCGGTTTGTCACTTGGCAAAACGCTGTTTTTGAAAAAAGCTTACCAGGGATGAAGGATCTATGGCTCAGGTCCACTGTACGGAGTGTGTTTGTCTGTTTAGTTACTTGACAGTAAGAAATACAGAACTGCTCTATCATCCCTAACAGCATCTGCTCATCCATCTCCAAGCTCAAACACAATAAGATGGCAGTTAGCTCCCATTATGCATTAAAGCCTGGGACAAAGCCCGCAGAACACAGTAAAAGTGCCTATCACAGCTTTCGATTCTACTTGAGAGCTTTGAAGTGCACCATAAAGTCATTACATGATTGGAGAAAAATGCATGGGAAGATGTAGAAGCCAAATTTGGTACTCCAAAAAGAATTATGACTGTGTTGCGCTTGAAAAAAAATGTTTAACTGTTTAGTATCAACCTTAACTTTTAAACTAAGTGAGGTCATTGGGGAGGTTTTGTCTGATACTGAAAATGGTCTCCACCATTTTTGTCTTCCTCGGGTCAAACAGTTTATGGTTGTACAGCTTCCAAACCCTGCAGGTGTAGATAGCACATGAGCAGTGTGATAGATTGAATGGGGAACAGGATGGGTGAGTGGAATGCATCTACAGCTTAAGTTTTGTTAAGATTCTCCAGCTGTGCATGACTTCAATAAAACATATTTGTCACACCGCTAAAGTGGATTACATTTGTTAAATAGAATTGAACACGGATGTGAAAGGCCTTGGTATTCTACATTTCTTTAAAAATTGCAGGCTATTTATTTGGTAGGCAAAGAGACATATACACAACCTAGTCAGAGAGAAAGTAAGAACGCAAAACCTGTATGTCAGGAAAATCCCAGAGAGATAAAAATAAAACACTACCAGTATCCAAATGTGAAAATGGAAGCAACCGAATGTAGTAAAAGCAAAACTGAAATTCACTATCTAAATACAGAAAGCCACAAACTTAGTTTAGTGAGGTAAGCCAGTCAGCCAAACAGCATATACTGTACATGAACCAGAGCAAGTCTCATTAACAAAACTGAAAACTCAAAAGCTATAAACCTTATATATCTCAGGTTTAATGTCCAACGTCAAAGTCAGAACATATTCTGCATTGGTAGCCAAAGTAAACCCGCCACAGCCTGGCCCGTTCTCAAAGCTGTGTCACACCAGGATCCACATCTTGATCTCGGTCTCCCATCTGAAGTGATTTATTGGTGGAGAGTGCTTTTTTCCAGGCTTCTACATCACTGTGCTAAAGTATCTCAACCAAACTGAAAAGATAAACTCTTGTCGGCTCAGATGTGCTGTTTAAAACTCAAAGGTTTAGGTGGTAGCAAATTCATTCTGCTGCTACCACCATTACCACTAGGAGCTAGTGTGACAAGAAGCGCCCCAGAGTAGTGGTGGGGCTTAGCGTCTCTGAACATGGAGGACCCCATGGGAAAAGCCGGTCCAGAGAGCGGGGGACTCTCACGGACAGTTGAGAAATTTTCCCACAATCAAACACAAACAGAAAAGCACAGGGCAGCGAAAAGGACCCTTGTCCACCAAGGAGACAGAGGGAGGGAGGGAAAGAGGAGAAGATCTGATGGTTACAATAACACAAGCCAAAGAAGTACATGCTCCGCATATCTCTCGTAAAGCGGCCCCCAAAGGTGAATGCCCTCTATAGACAAACAGTGTTTTTTAAAGGAAATTCCGTGATCCAAGAAAGGATTCAACAGTCGACCAAGGATGTTTAACCGATACGTAACCTTAAGAAAACTTAAGAACAGGCCTCTAGGAGATGATTTGGCCAAAGCCACACAGTTCATTGGTAAATGACCTCATTAAGGTAATCCGTTTCCAGCACAATCCACCGCAACAAATACCATCTGCTACGCATTAAATAGGGTGTCAGACCAGTGAGGACATCTGGATTGTTAGTGCAGGAGTTTAGGCTAATTTAGGGGTGATTTGATGCTGGGAATCAACAATGCAAGATAAAAACTCAAAGCCTGGCAATCCAGGTCAAATTACTTTCAGGCAGTGATGACCAAACCCGTTCAGTTTTGTAAGCAGAAGATAGCTGCAGGTCAAAGAGGCACTGGTTGAACTGCAGACTCAAGATATTGAATGGCATTAGCTACCCAACACAACATGTCAAGATAATTAAATCTAAAGCACATAATGACAAGTCCTTTGTAAACACAGTCTACTTCCTAGAGGACAAGGCAAGCAGTCGGATAAGGTCACAGGCCAAAGGTCACCTATCACCACGTCGGGCTGACCTCCTTGATACAAACTGCTACAGCTATTATGCTCATTTTACAGCGATCTCTTCAGCTTGAGTCATGTATCTCACTCACTTTGACCCAAGCCTTCTTTTGCAACATGATTGATGTCCTTCTGCTGAAAAATCTAAAGGTTACATCTCGAAAAAATGTGGCATGCGAGCCTCCTTTTCGAGTGGCTCGGCAAAAAGCTTCAAACTTCCTTTTATAGAAGTAGCCCCCAGAGCTGGATAGCATGGCCATTATAAATAAGAAGCTGGAATGCAGAAGGGGAAAAAAATAAACATCCAAGCTGCTCCGTTATCTACACCCAGCTGTGCAGTTTAGAGGCCAGTCCTCGGAGATGATGTCACGCTGGCATTGCGTTACCGTTAAAATAGTGTTCCTATAATTTTGCGTGGACACTAATTCATTCAAGAAAAGGCAAAAATACTCCGCTAAATGCAGCCCTTGAATTGAGTTCACACAAACTGTTCCAAAAAGCAATGACTGAAATGAATACCAAATGCCCCGTAGTAAAAATATCATAAATTAAACGTTAAATACAGGCCTCACCGTGACATGGTCTACCTACATGGCTGATTTTAGGTGTAAATTGACATCAAGATCAAATTTTGAGTGCGCACCGGGGTGTCCTCATTCATGTTCACCAGCGAGAACAATGGAGGAACATGTCCAGGTGCCATTTTCCAAAATAATTCCAAAAGGGAAAGTGAATCTGAGAAACAGAGGTGAGGGGAAACCTGTAGCCAGGAGAATACAGCGGGCCTGACGCACTGGAGGTTTGATAAATGATTCCATATGTGCTCCAGATCCCAAGTGAAAGAACCGCTTTGTGCTCATAGGTAGCACGCGCCCAGGTCCCAAGTGGACCCCCCTTCTTTCCCTTCCATCTACTGACAAAACCTATCTGGCCCTTTCTCAGTAGCTCGGGGTAATATTAGCCAAGTGTAAGGGGCAAGAGCAAGGGGTTTGGATGCCCGAGTCTCAACCCGTCTTCTTGCGGCCTATTTTGACGTAAGCTAATTGCCTGTGACTACATGAAGACAGTGGCTCGAAACAACCACTGCATTGAGCTGGAAGTCTGAGGGGTGCAGGAGGGCAGAGGGTAAAGGGGGACCGTGGAGGGAGAGGTCTTTGGGGGAGAGGGCTGTCAGGAAGTGAAGAAATATTAGGATATTCTCAACCTCCATTACCCTCAGTGCTAAATCACTCTCACTCATGGGAAAATAATTCCTCGAGACATTAAAGAGGCAATCTTTCGCTAGCACCTGCTCCCTGTGCGTTTAGCCCTGATATGATTGAAGAGCCAATCATGTGACCGTCATGCAAAATACCACTTTTATTGTGGCCACATACCCCTTCCCCTCTGTAGAATCATAACAATGCACAGTGAAACTGAGACTAAAATTGCCTTTAATTTGTACCAGTCTTGGAAACATGCACGTCTAATCAGGTAGTCAAGGCAGCGAGCTACTGTTTTTCAAAAACACTACAGCATTAATAGTGTACAAAGGCCAAGCTAACAAAGACATAATGTGCAGAACTTGAGGTGCCTGGTCTATATGTCATCTGTTAGGTTTTATTTAATCACTCGATTATATCTGGAGCATGTGAATGTATGTGGTGGGAATGAGGCGATATTAGACAATAGGTAGAGACTGGAGAGGAGGAAAGAAAAAACAGAAGGCAGAAGAATGTGTTCTGAACTGTTTTGTTTTACTGGACAAGGACGTTTCCGCTATTAAAGATGAGGTATGACACAAAGTTGATGAAATTAGGGCAAATTGGGGGAAAGGGATTCACGCAGACGTCCAACAACTTCACAGACAAAAGGGCAAAAAAAAGACCAGAAAGTAAACAAGCAGATCCTTCCCGATCATATCGCAGCACTTCTTTACAGTTGGGTTACCCCAAGGCTGATCCGATGCCAAGGTTCCATGACACACCAGAGCATTCCTGTTACACTATAATTCCTCTCCAACTCAGGTTCTTCACGGCAGAGAACAGCCTCACTACTGTATTGGAGAAACAGACCAGAGCCTGTTGTCGCAACCCGTGAGCAAACCTCGCACACCAGGCCTTTACACTAGGACCTGTTCTACAAAAGCTGAAGTCATGCTCGGATTAAGGGAAAAGCTAAAGAATCGGCCGCATTCAGCCGCACATACTTGTTTTGGTAAAAGCCAACCTGTGTGCATCTTTCAAGCATCTCACACACATTATGAGGCTGAATGGGGACATATTTTTAGGCTTGCAAGATCTTTGTGCACTTATAAGCTTTTAAGTTGATATACAAGCACACAGATGGGCTTTTGGGAGACTGTTGGCATATGTCGGCTTCATTGCTCAATGAGAAGCCCATTTTAAACACTCCACAGAAAGAATTGGCACTGTACGTGAATGTAGATACATTCATGGTGTAAAAACACCTTTGCCCCTGGTGGCAAAAACTAATTTGTGAATCAATCAGTTTCACGTGTAAAGTGGGTGGCGAGGGTGAGAGGGCCTCATAACCGCTTGTGACTGAAGACTGGGAGGAGAGGAAGGGGGAGCGCAACAGGCACAACACTGTGTCTAGTATGGGATTATACCCTCACAGCTAATTACTCCCAGACTTCTTAGCTCTGCGCCAGAAACTCTGCACAGATACAGTAAGCCTGCATGCTGCCTTCCCTATCCACTGCACACACACAGAAGAATGGAATTGAGCAGAGACTGGCACAGGGCCCTATGCATGCACTGTGGTCACCGAGTGTGTAAGTGATGAGTAAAGAGCGAAGAAGAAAAAGAAGGACCAGCTGCTAGCAGCTTTAAGGACACGAATTTAACGAGGCCAGCTTAAGACAAAACAACCGAGTTGGAATGCCTGCTGATGAACTGTTAGGGTGCAAGAGCCACACGTGAGGGTGTCCGTGCTTGCTAGATGATGTGACGATAAGCATATTTTGATTTATTAAAAGTTAAATTTAGAACACAGTCCAGAATACGGCTCACAAATCTGTCAGGCGGCTGAGGATGTGAGTCTACAAAAGAGTCAGAGAAAAAGTCGAGAAGAAAACCGAGCAGCATCTCCTCCGTGGGCCCAAGTATATGTCTCCAGTCATTGCTCAAGTCCTGCGCTGTGCTGCACGCCACGCCAGATTCTCACCTTACCACCCTGACGGGCTGCAGCAACTGCCAAATAAAACATCTGGCCCCATTAGAAGAGAGTAAACCTCTGCCTCAGCTGCGGGTCATGAACAATGGTCCTGTCTTTCCCCTGCTGGCCACCCTACCCTGCGGCAAAGCAGCTCGGACTGCCACAGCCCAGAACCATGTGTGGCCACCCCGTTACCTGGTAAAGCGCGCACAGCCACCCTGGGCTGAGCAGGGCCCCCACTCATCCTTCCGCCCACTGAAACAAGCCCTCCGCTCTGTCAGCAGGGGCACAACCAGAAGCAGAACACCACAGCCCATTGGTCCTGTTGCTGTTGGATGTCAGACCTATTTTTCTTTCCTCCCTCTCCTCAGAAAACAAAGGTAGCTGGACAAGGATTATGCACTACAGTCAAAACAGTGGACCTAAAAATACTCTCCGGAAAACTGCCGGAACAGCTTCTCTGGTCTGACTTGGGAGTAAACAGACAAATATCCCCGTTTTAAATGTGAAATTTTACATGCTCAAAGCTTAAAGCGTATTAAAAGCTCAGTGGACTGCGGCTCTACTTAGAGATATGCAGACGGCTATAGAGCAGGGCTTTTCATCAAATCCATCCATCACTGCCGCCCATTAACACAGGTCCACGGAGTTCAGTGGGCAGCCTATCGATGCCCGTAAAGTATGTGCATTACACATTGTTAAAGAATTTCTTCAGAGGCCTTACAATGACAAATCCTGCAAGCCACTTACTTACCCGATGGGTTAGCATGATTAAAACGCAATTGCTGTGTCATAATCCATTCCAATCTTGTGACACATAACAGACATTTTTCCCCCTTTTTCCCTTATTTCTCTGAAACACTTGAGGATCATTGTGGCTTTACTCCCGAGCAGCACAATCTTGATCCAGCAGAGGGAATGCAGCAAATGCTCAGGACTCCTGAGGCAAAGCTGTGTGGGTGAGGAGGAGGGGATCATGTTGTACTTAGCGTGGTGCTGCCCTTGTAAAGCCTCAACTACTGGCCAAGAGGACCCAACGCCGCATCACTGCCAGATGTTCAGTTAGATTAAACGTCTCTTGGTGCTTTCACATCCTATAAACTGACATATAGGGTGTGTTTTAAGAAGCAGAGAAGGTTCCAGAGTGCAAACATCTACTTCAGATCTCCTCAATAAAAATACTGTTGTTTTTTTCTACCATTATTCATTCATTATTTACAATGCAAGAGAGTCACATTGTCCAGATCCATTTCTCATACGTAGACAGCCTAGTTGTGAACACTAGCCTGTTTTCTGTTACGGAAAGAAATATTTTGACGTGCTGATGTCTGGATGGAAAACAGAACCTGAACCTGAAAAGTTGCTGCAGCCCAAACAAGAGAACAGGAGCGGCTGCCCACTGCAAGAAGTATCGACAACAAGGAGTCCGAGGCATGATATCATGCAAACAAGAAAACATTTTCAAAATCCTGAGTCTGCACTTCTTTTTTTAGTTCGTTTTCATTCAGATATTAGGTTTTCATGCTCGGAGTCTAATTGGATGGTTGGAGATCACAGAAACACAAATAGATAGACAAGAGTAGACTAGAGAGTAGTTAACTCAAACTGAAAAATATCTCTCTTGATTGGAACGGAATTAAATGTTAAGAATCACCCATGCACACCATGCCTTGTTGTGAACAGTTTCTTTGCAGTGTCCACAGAGCACAGTGATGACACAGCAGTTGAGGTGGCGCAGCGCCCTCTATGGGCGCTCATCAGAACTAGGGGCTCTCCGTTTAGCACGGTGAGCGTTTAGCCGGATAATATCGAGGTCAAATGCATCCAGCATCATGTAAGGGCTCAGTGGCGTCCATCAATATAACTTGATGACTTCAAATAACATCGCATCACTCTTAGTTAACAGTCAAATCCGCAAGAGATAATAGATGGAGACAGACTGTCATGCGCAAAAACTGCATCTAAATTAACCAATATACATCCAATGGCGGCACATCAGGTGTTATGATTCATGGGAAATGTGCTATTATTAAACCATTATTCATGCTTGATAATATTACGCCGCGCGTACCGGCAGGCTTCAGATCAGGTGTTGGATCTTAATTGGCGCCGTGAGGAGAGAGACAGCAGCCTGGCAAAGCGCATTTTTCACCTTCAACCACAGGAGAGGTGCTCTGATCTTATTTTACATCGCTGCCGAGAGCAAAGCCCCATCATCGCGCCCGTCCCCCGTATCTGAGCGTCAAACATTTGCTTCCCAGCCGATGGCAGCCTTTGCTTCCAAAGCACCGACGGCGCTCCGCACTGATTTTGCATAGAAATTCTAAACTTACCTTTCAGATCCGCTGCGTGGAAACGATGGCCGCTCGGTGATAGTAATCCCGTGTCGCTGTCACAAGGCAAGTGTGAGCGAAAATGAGCGTCACTGCGGACTGAATGTTCAGAGAGACGATGCCCTGTGTTGACTGTACGGGGCCGTTCATTCAGCTGAATGATAGTGGAGAGTGAAGGGACTGACAAGTCGGTCAAAACAGCAGCACCACGCCTCCCCTCTTAAAGCCACCGCGCTCTGTCTCTCTGTTTGTTTGCCCCCTTCAGCGTGTGTGCGTGTGTGTGTGTGTGTCATAGACTGCATAACCTATGGTGTGCATCTGTCAAAATCATAACTTAGCAATTTCATTTAATTTACAGAGAAAGGTCATGTTCCAGTTTCCATCACTGCTAGCAAATAACCAATCTGCAACATTTAATCCACCTAAATGCTCCATGTTGAAAAAAACCTATAGCCTAGTAATGTCTTACATTTAATAACCTATCATTGCTGAATACTTTATGAAACACAATTACCACAAATTACAGGAACAAAGCTGTAGCCTATGCTGTGATTAGTGTGAGTGCACACAGAAATGTTGTTTTGAAACCGGTTGAAATGCTCTGCAGCTTTCGTGTTTGGTCTAATAAAGTTTCCCAAACATCAAGTAAAGGTCCTGCTGCCGCAGCTGCTAAGCATTTAATCCTCTGAAATATGAAGAAACAGAATGACTGGCCGTGTTTTGATCTCCTCACAGCCTGTAATCCGTCATTAATTGCAAATTCTGGGCATCCACTTTGACCTGGGCTCAAACACGGACATCAATACTAATTTCACGTGTTTGAGGGGAGGGAAAAACAAGCCCCGCTGTGAGATTTCAGGGAGATTGTGCAACATGAAGAAATTGCTTTGCAATAAAGATCAGTAAACATTGCGTGTGGAAAATTGCATTGGGCGGCCTGAAATGAACTCCTCCTCGATCCATATTTTTTTTGCCCCTATGATATGCAGGATCAGTCTTACCGTGGAGACTGGCTGGCTGGTCTTATTGGAGCCGTAACAGGTCAGTGCCGCAGAGGGCTGACGTCTGTCATGAAGATGTGTTAAGGTCATTACGTTCAGGATCTGGCAGCTAACCAAGGCATGACCAGAGCTGTGTTTTCAGTCAACAGACTGCATCATGATTAAATAACAACCTCTGCGGGCAATCTTTTCACAGAATAGCTTATAGGAGCAAGGCACCAATGTTACACCTGAAGTTCAGTTTATTTATTATGACAGCCTCTAGACAGGCTTTTTTCAGCGGTTCTGGAGAAACTATTTTAAAATATCTAGTGAAGTTACAATGAATAAAGGACTAAATGTCTAGCCTGGAGTAGTCTGACTCAATTTTATCAGAACTTCAACTCCACGGTGCTCAGATGACATGTAGGACTACATCGCTGTTACTCTTGTGTACTTCATTACATGGAGCCAACCAAAACAATTTGCTCTTTGCCGGAGCATAATCAGTCCCCAATGGAGTGACTCCAGACCAACTTTTGCAACAACAACTTTTGTGGGAAGGGAAGTTGGTCTGGTTTCCAGGCTAGGCCTCTGCTGCTTTAATTCTGACATTTTATATATATATTAAATAAGCTCATGCATAAAAAAAATGCAAAGCCTCAAAATATGTAGAATTGTTTATACTTTATTAAATATCTCAAAACATGTTTTAATACTAAACAATGTGACTACAGCTTGGTGTTGTGGTTAATGCTGTTCCTTTGTAGTCACTGCGCTTGAGCTTAAAATAAAGAATATGTCAACATTATGATGCAGTGTTTCTCCTCTCTAAAGTGCCTTTAAACATATATAGATACTGTGGCTTATGAGCTCAGTTTTTATCAGTGTGCGGCTTTCTTTCCAGAATAAACTCTGCCGGCTACTGTAAGTGTCATATTTTTAAGAGGGCTGGTTTACTGTATGTCTTTCAAAAGCAGATAGACAAAGTGGGGCTGTCCAGTAGCTCCGTGGCTTGGCTTGTCAAAGCTGAGATGACATTATCCAGTGGAAGCAGGCGATTCAATCCCTTGGAGAAAAGCAAGTAAGAGGCCTTGATTAATCTCTTCAATTTGGCAAAACTGGAGGGGAGAGGGAGGGAGGATTCAAATCCATATTCCAGAGCGGATAGTTTATCATAGGGAAGTTAGATTCATGTCAGATAATGACACCCAGTCAGTTATTAGCTTTAGCCTTTTAGCCTTGCCCCTAATATAAGCGAACTAGACTTGGCGACATGTGGACAGACACATAAACACACAAATCGTTCTTCATATTGTGCCAGAGGTCCGATCAGACTTATCTTAGACGTCCTATTGTTTGGAACACAATTATATTACATATAATGTTACATAAGTGACCCACCATCTCATAGTGAACAGTGTCTTTGGCGACGCCACCGCAAGTTAAGTATTTTCCCAGAAAACCCAGTGACTGAGGATATCTGTCCAAGGCTCAGAGTTAGTGGCTCCAGGTTTTACACTGACCTCAGAGAGAACAGTTGAGAACAGATCCAGGCGACACAATCATTACTGAAGTGAACTTGAAATACTCCAAAGTATAAGTTTGGAGGATACTGCTGGACTTCTAAACCTTGGACATGAAGGCATTTTCAGGCTTCTGCAGCGCCCAGACAGAGAGATCAAGCATAACTCAAACCATTCGAATAATATAAAAGTGCTTTTTGGTCCAAAGCAGAAAGCCAACACCAATAGATTCAGTTACCGGATTCTCTGAACGTTGGTCAGACAGGAGTCAGGTTGTTTGTGAACACTGTTGATTTGACAGGGCTGCAGATGTGAAAAGGTCCAGTCGACACCTCAGGATCTCAGGGACGTCTGGGAGAAAAGAAAGGGACTTAACTGAATTCGCACATGTCCATTTACTATGCACACACACACACACACACACACACACACACACACACACACACACACAGATGTGCACACCCGACACTGCACATGCACAAACATATCTGTGGTTAAATACAAACGATATCGAAGCTACCGAACTTGCACCCAGTATCTTATTGAAAAACCTTTCAAGTGCACTTCATGGATATTAGTCATTAAGACCAGTCTACCTGACTGACACTCACCTTGTGTAAACAGTTTTACAAAGTGCCTCAAAAAAGTGTTTTTTCAGACCTGTCTGTCATTATGGTTTTAAAGGCGTGAGCTATTCAGAGGCTTAAATAAAAGCATCCTTTGGGTAACATTATACATCTTATATACACTCACTTGTCAAAACATTTGGTGCGCTTGTGAAAATGAATGCATTCTGTTATAACAGTCCTGCACTAAACCTCCCTTCGTGACTGTCAGAAAGGTTCAGCACATTTTGAAACAGCGCCAGAAAGGTTTTAATACAACCGTCCGATCATTATGGAGGATGAAGCTTGTGGTGCTGTTGAAAGTGTTTATGTTATTTAGCCTGTTCCACAGACTAAAATGGGGTTGCCAAAATAATAGAAACACACGAATTATGTGCGGCACATAATTCTACAAACCACAGCATCCACTATGAAAACACAGTTGAATCAACAGATGTCTCAGTTATTTTAAAGTAATGCTGAATGAACCTTCAAGAAGATAAGATTTAGTGAAGGACTGTTGTACTAGAATGCATTCATATTCAGTAGTATAGCTTAGGAACTAGCAAGTGAGTATATATATATATATATATTTATAGTATCAAGTGTTCTTGGAACTTCACAGAAAAGCTTGCCACAGAAAAGCTTGCCTCTGTTGCTTTTAGTTGACCTTTCCTCTCTTTTTTTAAGTCTCCTGCTGTGAGGCCCCCAACTTAACAAAAGTGCATGCCACAAAACTATGAAAAACATTTTATGCAATTTCAAGGTTCTTAAAAAAGAAAGGCCAGCTTAAACAGAGTAAATTGCACTTAGTGCATCCAAGATAAGCTCCAGACAAATGTATAAAATAAGTTGTCAGCACAAGATCTGTGGCTTTAGTCATCCAAATCTCAAATTTCACCCTGCTCTGAAGCAAACATTGCACTCGGGTCCTGGCTTAACTTTGGGTTATTCATCTTGATAGTGAAAAAAAAAATTGTTTTTGGTGTTTGTTGTTAGAGACTTCTGTGTGAATTGGACCTTAGGATCAAGCATGTTTGTCGCATCTACCCCCTTGGATGAAATGCCTTAGTGCCCTTGAACAGAGGCACTTACCTCATATTACCTGGGTAACCAGCTGAATAAATGACTGAAACATTCCGTGCAAGTGCTGAAAATGACTCCGGTTCGTGAATCTCACTCAGTTGTATGAGTGATGATGGAAAATAAAAGGGAGTCTTTACACGGAGAATGACTTCATGCATCCTGAATGATAAATCTGCATCTAAATCCGAGTACTCCCGGGCTCTGTCCACAGTGTCAGTGCTCCAAGGGGGGGGTTGACATCAGGGTTTAACTGAAAGAAGACGAGCATGGGGATAAACACGTGGAGTACATCACTAGAATGAAGGATGAAATGCGTTCAAATGCCACGGCACAGCGCACAGGCCAAGGAATATAGAAGCAAGTCACAACCTTTTTTTGCTGGAATAAATATTCTGGTATGAGTCCTTGTTGAATTCATATCAGACGGTGCCACAATTGAAACCAGAAGCAGCTTGTTTTGAAAAACAAAAGGCAGAATCCCAGTCTGTTTTAGTTTCTTTGGTGACATCTCAGACTTTTAAAAAGCATCGGCGTGTTTTGATCGCGCCCACAGCTAGGAATGAAAAAACCCTGAATTCCCAGTCAGCCCGTGCTGACCGGTCACAGTGCTTGCTGTCTCCTCCAGGCAGCTTCCGCACACAGTATAGTTGCATTTAGGAAAAAACAGAAGTCAGCTACTGCCTAACCAGTGGTGTGGCTTTAACAAAGCAGCACAAACCCAGAATGAAGACAACCACCTATCATTAGTCTTTAAAGTCAGTTTAGGGAAGTAGGCTAAATTGGGGCATGCTGCAGCTGAATGTCTTATCCTCTCGTCCACCAAATGTTCCTGTGGAGCTGCTCATTGAACACTAGATCAGTCTGATCAATCAGTCTGCTTGTTAGGTTGGTTGGTGATACAACATTTTGTGTCAGCCATGTGATAGACTGGCACCCTCTTACCCAGTGAGTTAGACAGTGCTTCAGCTCCCAGATGACCCTGTAGAGGACAAGCGGTAATAGATAATGGATGAATGGACCACTTTTTAAATTTCATCAAGGCTTAAAGTTATACCTAAATAAGCACATGGCAGCTTTCAGCGATGGCTGGGTGCCATCAACACATTGCTAGCTGATCATTAGCCGTCTGCCTCAGCTCCACTCTCTGCACCTATTTGTCCATTTTTTAATTGGGCTGGTGTTTGAAAAAGTTATGCAGCAGAGATGGTAACATCTGGAGCCACTGCACTTAATCCCCAGAGGGTTTGGCCATCTTTATGTATAGCCCGTGGTAAAACCAGCACAACAGCACAGACTACATTTCAGACTCTAGGAGCTTGGACAGTTACACATATTTCAAATTTGTCTCTGTGTCTCAAGTTTAAAATTAAATAATGCGAAAATAAAGCTGGTGGGACGGTCGGCCTCCAAATATTCATCGGGCGGGCATGTGTGTTTCTCAGGGGGAGACTGAAGCTGGTTTGTCAAAATCAGCAGTTGAGTTCATTCTGAGGGTAGGTATGAACAGGAAAACTAGAAAAAATGCAAACAAGCTGGTAGATTTGGTGGATGAGCAGATAATCCTTTCCATGTTGAAGAAAACCCTTTGATGACTGGTGGTCAAGAATCCTCTCAAGGAAGTACAGTGAGCTGCTTGTTTCACTTGTTAATAATCAAAAGAAGACTTCATCTCATGACGTACTTTGGAGTTTCCCCTTATGGCTTAGGCATGTATAGTGCCAACAGACTCGCATACCGGCATTTATTAATGAAATTTCCTAATGCATTCTCTCCGCTCAGATTAAGCCAGACACATCAAAGTTGTAGAGATAAAGGATCTTTGACTGGGTGACTCAATCACCTGATCTAAACCCGTCTGAGCAGCAGTCACTTACTGGATACCACGACTCAAGGCAGAGAGACTCCACAGCCAGCATGAGTTTGCTGTGCCTTCAGTCAACATATCACCATGGAAGGTAGAAAGCTGCTGTGGAAGTCTGTGGATTAGAGCAATGACTATAAAGGACAATTTCATCCAACTTCATCTGCACACTTCCAGCTCATGTTTATGCTGATGGAAGTGAACTCAAATTAGAGCAGAGTTGTATTCAGGCACAATGATTGCTGCACAGGTTGCATAGTAATAGTTACCTAACACGTCTGTATATAGTCGAGAAAGTCCCTCCAAAAAGAATGCCGTGTATTTAGTTTGCTGTTAATTTGATTTGACAGATGTGATTTCAGAATAATGCTCAAATAACTGTATGACAAACTGAACAGATCTGTGTCATATACACTGAATACATACACAGAGAGCTCATTACTTTGGGAAGGTAGTGTTGTGACGTTATGTGATTTAGTTCACACAGGGCAGAAAACCAGCTTCCTGTTTCTCCTCACCTGACATGGCTTTGATGTGCTAATACATCACAGCGGCCTTCTGTTCCATTAGGCTGCGTGCTCTGCTGGCTTTTTTTCTGCAGACATGTACACAGCATCTCATTTTTCTTCCCCCTCTGTAACCTCTCTTCGATGGAAGATGAATGACAAAAGGAGAAAGCACGTCTTAATTAGGCCTCCAACCAACCTTCGATATTAGCTTTCACCCCGGACACAGGCAAAGTCATCCGTATGTGTTCTCCCTCTCAAGCTACACCTTCCTCTTTCAGCGTCTCCTGTTTCTCTCCTGCTTCTCTTCCATTATTGCATTGTGATGACCACTGTACAAAATCTGAGAATCAATAAGATGCCACTCTGTTCTATATCTGTCCTGTATGATACGTTCCCTTTCATTTCCTGGCTGTCATCAAAGTCTGTCTACGTTTGGGTGCAGAGCGGAGGAGCTATTAACTGCACAGGCCACATGTGATGTGCCTCTGTGCGAGTTTTAAATGCAGTATCACTGCAAACATGAACACTGATGCCGGCAGCCAGAAATATCGATTCCAGACAACAAGAAATGGAATTTGTTTTGCCCTCTGTAGCTGACTGAAAAAATAGAGGGCGTACAGCAGTGCCCTCGCCACACTTTCAGATCTCCTCACTGTGCTCTAATAGATAGTGACACATTGCTGCTAGTCAATACACAAAACCACTGTTGCAATGGAAACATCCTCAACGAGCTGTCCCCATTCCTACTTGTGCAACAATACACTGAGGCCTGTCTGATGGATTTTAAATCATTATGTCACCAATTGGTCAATAGCACAAAACAATAATATAGTTATCAAAGCATATTATCACTAGTGAAGCATTAACACAATCGCTTTATGGTTTTCAGCACTCATCCAAACTGTCTCGGATGCACTTTTTCAAAAGCAGAAAAGCTTTTGGCTGATCTGGTACCACTGGCCTTCTCTAGTGTGACACGTCACGGGGTTGGCCAGGGGTAACAGTGACATAACTCGGCTTATTGTGAGAGGAATGGCATGCAACAACAGGAGCCCGACGCACAGCAGAGTTCAGCACTGCAAAGTATTTCATTGTAACTCTACCACACTGTGCCGGAGAAGAATTTGGATACTAGAAGCCTCCACTGCTGCAGGAATTCAATAGACCTACAGGGGCTCTGTCAAATTCCCACTCAGCTCATTACAGTCCACCAGAAAGCGTTCCTACATTTCTTACATAACACTGTATGTGTGCTGAAGCATCACCTGGACTTGGTTTGTGCTGGGAAGTGGATTTGGACAGAAAGTTGCTGGCTCCAGCCCATCATCGTTTGGACAAGGTGGAGAAAGTGGATTTACTGTAGAAACTCTGCCAGTGTTTCCAGAACCTTGCAGCTCTTTTGGAGTTTCTCATTGCAGCTGCAAGTATTCCTTTAATGCTTATACAGTCCCACCGCTGATTATTTTCTCTCCATCTCTGCTCTCCCTATCAATCTGCTGCTAACAAAAGGTCATGAGGACGTTCCACTTAACAAAGATTTCACAATCATACTTTCATTAATACTTTCTTTATGCATAGATGCAGTCTGTTGCCTTCTGTCCTTTGTGCTCCTGCTTCTCCTATTTGCTTGACGGTTGAGAAGTCAAGCTGTGGGCTCTCTCAAACCCGAGTTTGATCTATTTATACTGTGCAGTTGGAGCGGTTAGCTCTGCGTTCAGAGCTCCAGGCCTTGGAGGGAGGGATTAAATCCACCCACTTTCCCCACTGCCAAGCATTGCCAGGCCAGCAGGACCGCCTAGCCCTCTGCCTGCCCACTGTCCAAACTCCTGACCACATGCAGCTGGGGTGGGGAGATGGAGTGGGTGGAAGGAAAGGACAGTGAGGAGGAGAGGGAGTGGGGAGCACTTGACAAGCATGTACTTCAGAGGTATATGAAACAACTTCCCTGCCAAACTATGTGTGTTCACTCATGTGTATACTTGTGAGTGAAATACAGCCTTTTCCGTGAACATAAATTGAGAAACATCGTTACAGATATAAAAATAAAAAAAATGTACACACATGTCTGACAAGACAGGGGAGAAAGGAGAAAATAATGACTTAAGAAAAATGCTAAGCTGTTATTTACACAGATGGCTAGAAAAGAATTCCAGTGGTCCAAAGTGAAAAGAGAGGTTCTCTGGACTGCACTTTGGCTGCAGTCAATAAAAGCTCTTGACATAATGTCCATTATGCAACAGCGGCCTACAAAATCCCCCCTTGCTAAAAATGCCAAGCTGTTACTATAAATGGAAAAGGTATGCATCCTATTTTCCCGGGAGAATTAATCGGTTGCACATTTTGTTAATTGTTGAAGTAGTTTGATAAGCTTTTGTCAAGCTGTTATATGGAGGCCTCCAAAAAGAGTTGTGTGACAGCATAATATTTACTGACAGGAGGAACTGTTATTAAAGAAAATCTTAACTGGCTTTGTAAAGCAAAGAGGTAGACTGAAATACTGTTTTAAGATCTATGGTGGGTGAATTTGTTAATACAAGCACAAATCATTATTTTTATTCTATATAACTGTAATGAAGGAAAATAACTCATTTATGGTGCAGGGCTAAACCTTCTCAAACAAATCATTCAAAACCATATGCTTCCCTAGTTCATATTCCCCAAATGTACTTCATTCTGACAGAAAAATAAACATGCTCTAGGGTCCAGAAAACGCTAAATGTCACCATCTCCGTGACTTCTTGCTCATCCCGAAAAAAATCCATCCCACAATATTGCTGGTCTTTTTGTCTTGGAGGTTCATATACAGTATTTCAGGAATGCAGACTGAAGTCTGATATGCCTGGGCCTTGCAAGCATAACAGAGGGCAGAAGCCTCAGAGAATAGCACATAACCAAAGCCCTAAAGAATTCCCTTGGACACAGCTGTACTGACCAGAAAACGGTGCACTGGAAGGAAAGGCTACTGAAACCTCCAGACTTAAATAGTGTAGACTCCAATTCTGGTTTCTGCCTGAGATAGACACTCAGCACTTTGGTTTGGGGCTGCTTCTGGTCGCATATGAAATAAGATATTAGATATAGTACATATTCTTAATTTGCTTATTCTGAAAGTTATATTAAAGATGTTTGGAGGGAGTTTTTTTTGTGTGTCAAGCACCTACCAAAATGTACATATTATGCACACAACTGTGGCTGTAAGATGTCTTGCATAACAGTTGCAGTTTAGTCCAGAATAAATGTTTGTAGATGGTTAGACGGTTTTATATTAACAATGAATCACCCTGCTACGGGAAAGGAGTCACTTGTAGTTACAAATCGACTGTTTTGGTTCTTCCGCCTGCAACAGAGTGCTGTTTTCCTAAAAGATTAATCCTCTGTTACAATCCCTTTAGCATTCAGCACACACCGGCTAATCACCAACTATCTGTTAAATATTGCAGAACTGCTACCTGAAAGAAAGCCTGAAGCTTTCCTCCAGAGACTGTGCAGAACTGGATATGCAAATAAGCTTTATCACTTACAAGTACTGTAAATGACAGTGTTACTGAGGAGAATATTTATATTATATCAGAATTGTGGGAGAGATATATATACATACGATACAGTCTGAGAACTTTACTTGACATTCAGTTGCACACATTAAAAGCTACTTGTATCTTACTGGATCTCTTAACCTCGTATTGCTACAGTTTAAAATGTACTTTGAGAACTGTAAGGGGTTTGAACTGAACCGTGAAAACAGTGACTTCATCACTTATTCTCACCCTTGCAAGCAATAGTCAACTGGATGAGATCATTAACAAAATGAGTTTCGGTGTGGTCTGTAAAAATCTCACTTGCTGTCATAACTTGTCAGACAATTGTGTGTTACTGGCAGGCGTGCACACCGGAAGGTATTTCCGAAAACAGGATACATGCATTCTACATGCAAACTTGCAGAGCTGGCCCGTGATTCATTTAGCATGAGTATTGCCAATATTCCTTCTCCGACTCATTCATTCATTCACTTTCCTACCATTTCCCACGCTGGCTCAATATAGCTGTATAAATGTGGTGCATACAGATGTTACTGTATCCACATCAAATGTAGCTGTGATTGTAAGAGCTTACTGTGTCTTGATGGCACCACTATATTTGATTTTTTTTAACTAAACACCACTTTCCCGATGTTCAAAACACATTTTTCCATGCACGGTATGCAAGCATATATATGTGTGTGTGTGTCTATTTCATTTATGTATGATGCCTCTCAATTGCATACAGTATAAGATGCCACAGCAGCACACGCTTGTCTCTAATCGTCCCTGTGGTTGAAGAAGCATCTTGGCATTCAACCACTAAGCCACTGTGACCACCCTCAGACAGAACTGGGGCAACACACACATACACAAACACACACAGGCACGGGGCAACATATCATCCGACGGAATCTATCTAACCTCAACCACTAAGCCACTGAGAGGCAGCTACTTAACTGAAGCATCATTCTCTCCTGTACTCTGTAATAATGGCCAGGGCAAATCTAAACCACTCTGTTTGAAAGAAATACCAAGATGCCTTTATAAGGGACTGATTAGGTAGGGACTGCAGAAGGTATGGTGTCTACAGCTGATAGATCGGGTGTGTGCAATCACAATTAATGTTCGTATTTACAGTGTGTACTCATGCTTACGTATAAACGTACATGCGCACACAGAAATTCCTGGAAACACAGTGGAAATACTCACCCACGCTGCTTGTGTAGTTTGGCTTCTTGGCTGCTTGGTTGTCTGGCTACCGATTATGCTTTGAGCAAGCAGTGGCAAGTTCTGTTAACTTCTGATCCCCTTCTGTGCATTAGACTAATAGGGTTTGATTTTATATTATGGACTGAAACTGTGAAACAAAGGAAGAAAATGTTCTAATTCACTTTTTAGTTTCCTGATGGTAAGTAAAAATGTATGTCTGGTGTTTCTGAAGGATTTTATGTGACATTTGTTTTTCTTTTCCTTTTTTTTCCACAAAATGGTTTCTTCAGATTACATTTTCTGGACCCCATTTGATCCCGTTAGGATAGCACTTGTGCTGAGCTGTTACCAGGTCATTTTGCAAACATCCAAACAAAATCACATCCACAAACCAAACAGCTTGTCAGGCTGCATGCATTCCCAGCCGGCCTGACATACTCTGTCACAGCACACCTTTTTGATCAACTGCCAGGCCAGCGCTTAGAGACAAAGGCATCAAATGCTGGCAAAGATGACTGAAAAAACAGGTTTTTTTCTTTGCTTGCTTTTGCCTTCAAGGTCCTACAAGTCTTTAAGTGTGCTAGGATTGAGAAAAGGAGAGTCAATCTTTTTCTGTATCAAAACAACAGCCTTTACTGTACCATACTCCTTTCAGGGTTGATGAAGCATGTACTTGTCTGAGAGTGTATACGCACGCATGCTTACACAAGTCAGCATGGATTATTATCATCCTGATTGCCATTGTGACACCTGCATAGTTTTTCTTGTCACTTGATCTTCCTGTGAAGCCAATACAGGAAATGGAAAATATTAAAGTGCAAATCAGTGTAAGAATTATGAGAAGCCATTGATAAGATTCCATGAACTTCTTCACTCTGCCAAAAGGAGGAATTCAGTGTGTTTATACGCAAAACTTCATGTTGTTTAAGGCTGAAAGAAAGTGTCACTTATTTGTTTAGAGTGAAAATGTCGTGCATTCATATTTGAAGTCCGTTTCCGTGCGTCAGGCTTTTGGTGGTTGCTCCTTTGGGGAGAAACCACAGCTATGTGAGTTAAAGCTAAAGACAACACATGGACCAAAACAGGATATTAAAAAAAAAAAAAAGTTCACAGTTCCCTAACAAGCCCTGTCCAGCCTTCGGTTGGTGTTTACAGCGTGCACTTTTCTGTCAAGGAAACCGATTTAACTGCACTGTGTAATTGTTTTGTAGAAAGTGGACGTGGCTGTTTCCTTCTTGGAACTCACAGACATGAAAATGTTTGCATGGAAAGGCTCGAACCCAATATGAATAGTCATCGCCTTCATGGGAAAAAAAACATACGACTTTTTATTGTAAAGGAAAAGAAGAAATGGAAAGAAAAAGCAACTGCTTGACATGGTTTCTTCAAAGAGTCAGTACAATATGTCATTGCCAATGATGAAACAAAGATAAAACAGAGATGAAAATCACAGTTTCGGGAGCTTTGTGAGACTCTGTGATCTCCCTGGTAGATACTGTAATATAGACACAGATGTAAGACATCTCACATTGTACACAGGCATTGTACCATAGAGTGTGGTTGAATTTCTATGAAAAGCACAGACATCAAAAACAAATAAGACAAAGAGATATTAGACAGAAATACTACCTTTACATGTGTTGTAAGTGTATTTTCAAAGGTCACCTTAGTTTTACTTCTGTGGTTCTTTTCATTTTGCACATGATCTCTAGCATATTTTGTTTTTCACTCTATGTTGAGTTCCAAGTGATCTGCAGACCTCCAATATGGTTGCTGCCAGAGGGTGTGTTACTCCGCCTGAAAGGTTTGGAAGTAAAGCTGTCTCTTTGAAGCTGCTCACTGCTGCAGGCTTCTGTTAACAAGGTTTTTTGTTCTCTCATGCACAGATAGCAGTACCTGTTCACTTGAGCCAGATGACTGGTACACTGCTTCACATGAACACCAACATGTCAGCAACAGACTTCTGGAAAAAAAGGCTTTATTTGCCTCATTGCATAACGCAGAATATCCCAAACACACTCAGGGCAACCTGAGGGAATGCAAGTTAAACCATTTGGAGCCCATGTGAAACACATCCTGTCCAATTGGTTATCCTCACATGATGCTCAAGCCTGCGTTAGGGGACTAACTGTTTGGCTTTCCATAATGAGTTACGCGGGGAAGTTAATTTCATAAGTTTGCTTTGTAAACAAGGACTAGTGCATGTTGAGGAGCACTCTGTGGCCTTGCATTTTAGTGTATCTAATATAAACGTCATGATTTTTTTACTTTATGACACTTATTATGTCATATAATCTTAACAGCAAGAATGCTACATTGCACATTTAAACCAAAGAAATGTTGTACACTTTTTTTGTACAACATTACGAATGCATGATGCATAAACACACCCACACATTAAACAAGGAACCACACAAGAAGTATTTGGCATCCAGGAATGCACTGGAACAAACATGATACAGTCTCAAGGATGCCACTGTGAAACCTGGTGGACTGGCTGGTGAGGAGCTTGCAGGCAGGCCTCCTATATTTGGAGTACAACCAGGGTTCAGGTGAAATACCAGAAACAGAATGACATGCTTAGAGTGAAACTGGAGACAGGGTCAAAGCCAACTCACCCCACCCTCCAAACACAAGACATATGGTGCTGTGTAAATCAGCTGATAAGTGAATTTGTGCTCCCTATGAGCCTCTATAAGAGAGAACATGTTGTGCAATTGGCTACTACCTTAAACGACTCCACGGCATTCCATGGGGTATATGTAGCTCCGTGTTATAAAAAAAAAAAGCTGTCTGGTCCGACTCATTTCTCGTTTTAACACACTGTGGTTTCTCTAATCTTTCATTTACAAGACACAGAATTTGGTTTGTGGTGGATCAAAGTAAAGTTTGTCCAACTCTATGATTAGCTGCTAATTCTGGTCATGTTTTGTTTAGATTTCAAAGACAGCAGTTGCATGTTGTATGTAGTAGTTGTCCTTTTTTCAACAATATTGTTCTATAACGGGGGCGGCACAGTGGAATGGCGGTGTGGAATGTCCTGATGCCTCACAGCAAGAAGGTTCTGAGTTTGAATCCATGAGCTGACTGGGCCTTCCTGTGTGGAGTTTGCATGTTCTGTCTGCATAGGTTCTCTCTGGGTGCTCCGGCTTCCACAGTCCAAAGACATGCTCATTAGGTTAACTGGTGATTCTAAATTGGCGGTAGGAGTGCGTGTGACTGTGAATGGTTGTCTGTCTCTCTGTGTTAGCCCTTAGATAGACTGGAGACGTGTCCAGGGTGCACCCTGCCTCCCGATTACAACTGGGATATGTTCCAGCACCCCTGTAACCCTTCACAGGACAGCGGTTACAGAAGATAAATGAATGAATGAATGATCTATAACAGTCAAATCCGGCAGTTGTGGTTGCACCTGTCTGCATTATGAGTAAAAGCCATCTAGTAATGTGTGGGGAGTGCCTACAGTGTTGAATACGCTTCTGTCAATATGCCTATTGAATGAGTCACTGAGTGAACTTGTGGTAACCTTTTGTCTTGAACATACAAAATACTGTTGTGGAGAATAACAGTCAACAGAGCAACATAGAACAGATATAAATCCGTGGTTTACTTTTACTGCTGACAATGGTATTAATATACTCACATGCTTTATCCGTTTGCCTCAACTCCACTCCACTTGAGACAGAGGTCAATTCAATGAATGGTTTATCTATTTATTAACTCGCAATGAGATCCCATAAAATTCAATATACACCAACCAATTACAACCAACACTAAAAGAGAAAACTAACTAGATGGCTTTTATACCCTTCTCCTGCTTCAGGCGTTAAACAGGATCTGTTCTATTTACAGGGGACATCATCGAATAACACTTCTGCATCATAACAACATCGTATAGCCTATAATCATATCAATAGTTTAAAACATCCAAACTAATTACTTAAATCACCACTAATTACGATTCGGTTACTCCCCGTATTGTGAAAATGGCTTAACCCTTGAGTTTAAAGACAGGTAATGATACAGCTTTATGTTCTTACGGGCTGGTTGGCCAGTCCCCCTCCGCTTTCTCAAGCATCTTGGTAGTTTAATTGTAACAATACTGTAAAAATTTTAATCTGTATTCAACCCAGTAAAACATAAATAAATACGTGTGTGTAAATAGTCATTTAATTTAACTTCTGTATACATATTGCACATGTGAAGAACCACCGCCACCGCCTCCTCCTCCTGGACACACTCACCCACACGCTCCGTGTTTAATGTGTGGGTATTGATGCAAAGGTTACATCGAGGACGCATCTTTGAAGCGATAGACGATCTTTGTCACTCGAAAGGCCCATAGACTACATGGAGAAGGGAGAAGGGGGCAGGGGCTGGAGGGGCACTGTCACCTAGCAACCAGCTACAACAAACAACTGCCAGCATTGTAGCGACATTAATGCTAACGTTAGCCAACGTGCTAACCAGCTGCAAGAGAAGAAAACACTGAAATATATATATATATATTTTACCAAAAATGGTTAAGCAGACGATACAAATATATGGTCGAATTAAACCAACTAAAGAAACTATCGCGGTAAGTGGGTTATTCGACATTTACTTGAACACACGGTCATGGCTATAAGTTATGTTTATTTTAGCTAGCAAATTTTGTTCTTGGCCAATTAACAAAGTCTGATTCCCCTTAACGGCCCCAGTTCAGTTCGAAATTGAATCAAGAAACTTCAGATTTACACTGCTAAATGCTCATTTGAGGAGCTTTGTCTGTGACAGTACAGCACTCAGAAAGTTAACTTTCTCACAAGTTAGCCGTGTACTGATACTGTATGTATATTGACTTGCCATAGCTGGCAAGCCACAAAAGGAAAAGCTAATAAGGCTGGCTGTCTTCCATTATGTGTCACAATAAATCATTCAAGTGAACAAGTGATCGGAGCCCTGAAACCGGAGAGAGAGAGAGAGAGAGAGAGAGAATGCTGTAATTTTAATTTTAATATTTTTTTTAAATTACACTTGTGCTTCTCTTGCTATGACTTGTTAACATATCTCATGTTGCTCGCTTATACCACACAGCAAGCAAACTGAAAATTCACAGGGAAGGCAATCACATGACATGAATATAATTTATACTTCATATTTTGTGTTCAGCACTATTTAGCGTTTACATGTTTTTGTCTTTTATTACTGCTGGAAAAGCCTGCAGTTTGTGCATATGTTCAGTAAGCCGTCATTTGTTTGTTCTGTGATGCTCAATTATAAAGCCATCACAAGCTTTATTTTTCTTTCTTGTATTTCTGCTGGAATGAAAGGGGCCTTTTCAGACCATATGTGATACTGAAGCTGTCACATTTCAAGCAATGATTGTGTCTCATCTAGTATTCTGCCAACAGCATCACAAAAAACTCCCACACTCATGTTCACCTGCTATCAGATGAAGGTCCTTTTATTGGACACACATCTCATCAGAAACACCCCTGGCAAAGTATTTTCTTCTCCTAGTTAATTTTATGAGCACAGCAGCTGATGGAAAACATAACTGGATTACTTTAAGGGTTTCTGTGGCACTAAAGCTTTAGCCGTCAATGTCCTCCTGAAATGAAATGAGAACAGCTATCTCCTTGGGGCATTTTTGAGGTTCAGTGATGGTCAGGAGGCTAGACTGCAGGCAGGGTGACAGTGAAAAACAATCCAATCATTTGGGTCTTATCTTTTATTCCTGAAACCCTGGGGACTTGTAATTGCATCAGTGTCCATTGGAAACATATGCCAGAGCATATGCTGAAGCTTAAAAACAGGGGGCGCGTGTGTTTAGTCTGACCCAGACAACCTCAGTTTAAATGTGCTCTTCTGCTCCAGCTCAGTCTATATGGGTTTAATGTTCTACAGTTTTTCTTTTTTCCCCTGAGGCATGGCTTTGGCTTTGGTTAGCCGAGGTAAATTTGCAGATCTTGCCTACGCTGTACGCTGGTCACAATTGCGTGTGCATTTCTATTGCTTTCCACAGGAGATGTGCTCCATAAAATCCATCTTTTCATTTTGGTGGATGCAGTACCCAAACCACAAGTATTCAAATGTATATTTTAGACCTAACATGATATATTGTCTTTGTGTTTCAGTTGGACTCCATGTAACACATAGAATAAAAGCACAGAAACTGAGAAACTGTATTATACATGTTTTCTTGTAACTTTTGTGGTTACACTTAAATGCTGACCAAATGTTATCTTGTTGGTAAATTAGCCATACTCACCCATACTAGCCATTTATCTTGCAGTAATAAATAGGAGACTATAGGTGAGGTTGTGCTTTGGGTCTGACACTACTGTTGTCTCTGGCTCCCTCAGGTGTACTCTGTGGACAATGAAGAGCAAACAGGTGCTTCTCTAGAGTTTATTGTGCCCAAGGACTTGGCTGATGGCTTTGTTAACAACAAGAGGGAATGCTACAAATTCAGGTAGAGTAACCAAGAGCTGTATTCTGTATTTGCATTCAGCTGGTAGGTTGGTGATCCCTATGTATAAATGGATATACAGTATTACAGTATTATCTATATTATTCATACTGTACAGTAGTAACTCAAGTGAAAGCTTTCACATTCACTGTGCTAGATGCCTTAGAAAAAAAACCCTCTTTCCTTAAAGTAACCACTAATGTGTTTTGTCTTATAACAGTAGTAAAAATGTGTTTGTAGAAACTATAGTTGACCACTGCACATAACTTTTCCAGTAAGTCAGGGAACATCCTTTTTGTGGTGACTCCACAAGCCTTCCACAGCCACTGAAGTTTAAGACTGATATAGATAGTTGTGATTCTGTCCTGTTTCAATGCTTTTGTAGAAGAATAATGGTGATGTTTTGCACAAAACTAAATGGCAATTCACTGTATTTAGAATACACTGTGGCTTTCTTGACTTGCAAAATGATATTTCAAATTGACAAACATCATATGTGTAATTCATGGCGCAATTCAAATGGGATAAAAAAGAGTCTGCCTCTCCCCACTGACACAATTGGCGGGACTACTCCCTCTAAATGACAGATGATCTCTTCAGCTCTTGTTATGAATTATACCTAGGCTAAAATCTGCAACAGTGGTACAACTGTTGAAAAGTTAGAATGAATAAATACAACATACAGAATTTAAGCGCTCAGGTTGCGCAATGACTTTCCCATGAATAATTCAACCACCAGTTCTGTCAGTAAAAAGCCAGAACATCTGTTTAATGCTGGTAGTGAAAGCTGCAGCCTTATATACCCTCTGGGCAGGGCCCATGCCACGCTTCCAAGCTCTAAATTCACAGTTAGGGAGTCAGACAGCAGTGGACACTGAAAACCCTTGTAAACCACACAGTCTTATAATAGCCTGTGGAGGTTCCCTTGTGCCCTTATAGAAATAAAATTTCCACATTTAACAGTCTTCCTGGGCGGATTCCTCTCACATCTGTCTCATCTTTCTGTGGGATGAAACACGATGGGTTGAGACTGCTTTAGAAAACAGAATGACTAAACTCCTCCTTGTCCACTTAGGAAATTAAATGCATGCTACTGTTTGTGCTTATTCAGTTCTGCTGTGGGTAACTGCTGAGTCTTAGATGTTTGAGATACCTCAGCCACATATACTTCTTTAGCCTATGTTATTGTAGAATTAAATAACAGAGTGATGTTCTGCCCTATTCTGTTTTGCCACATGTATCACGACAGTACTATCTTTATCCTTCTCATTTTTCTCCAGGTTCCAGAAAGTGTTCGATCAAGCAGTCAAACAAGAGCAGATATTTGAAAACATTGCCAAACCAGTTGCAGACAGGTAAAACATTACTGACACTGTATTTTTTGAAAATGACAAATAGCAATAAATAGTTTATATTAATTCCAAGTAACTTATACAGTTTATTTAAAAAAAAAAAAAAGTTTTTAATCTACTACAGTCATGAAGTGTCCAAAATTAAAAATTTCAAAATTCATTATTGATCACTTGTGCTTAGGAATGTTCATCTCTCCACAATAAGTTTGGACCACACAGGCTTCAGCCGGCCTCGCTGACAGGAAGTCACTAAGCTGAGCTTTCTTTAAGATGGAAATGGAGGGTGTCTGTGATTTTTGGCTTGCTTTACATACTTAAACCACTAAGTGGACAGAGCTGGCAGGCAAGATGGCACACTGTGCCATGGTGAGTGTGAGAGCAATTTCAAGCCACAACACAGAGCTGTACTATGTACTGTAGCTTATAGCAACAACATTTGTCCTGTATAAGGACTGTATTTATTATACTAACCTGCTGAAAAAAACTGGTCCCCAACAGGGAAAGTCATTTAATAATTACTTTCAGTTAAACTGGATACCTGTTCTCTTGGGTTTCCTTTATGGTCAGATGTATACGATTAGTTTTAAACTTCCAGTGTTTGATTTGAGGGATATATTATCAGAAATGGAATATGATAGTGTTTAATCACCTCTTTTGGTATCTTAGAACGAGACTACTCCATCAACATGGGCAGTGGTTCCTCTTCCACTCCATCTGCCATGTTGTGCTGCAGTTTTTCTGTAGTAGCCCAGAACTGACAGTCCAAACAGAGGTGAGATGAATATACAGCTTTGTTTTCCATCCTATCAGTTTTATTTAGACCTTTCGCATTTTTTTGCATCTTTAGCATGGACATGACATGACATGGTGGCAATCTGCGGCTTCGCCACTTAATCCCACGGAATTGTACACACAGCAATTTGTGTTCTTATTCGTTGTCTGTACAATAAAGAAGACAACAGTTAATTGCACCATTAAGTAATAACTGATGATTAATCCGTGGTTGGAGGACCGAAGGATTTTCCTGTGTGGTTCCTTTTGTCAACCGTATGTCTATCAAATATTGTTTGTATCTTCTGAGAATACAAATGTTACTCTTTCCTGCTAATTTTTTATTTAAAACAATGAGGATGGAAAATAAAATAACACAAAACCAAAGCTGTTTATTCATCGAGTACATGTACACACATCTGTGTACTGTTTGCCTTCACTTTGAGTAGAAACAATACAGAAGGAAAAAAGAAAAATACATAAATACAGCATGTGAGTACAAATGCATAAACTAGTCAGATTTTGACAAAACAGTCGTAGGTCATAAGCACTTAAAGCATGACATAATGTTTTGATGTTTTATTTCATTATTTCCTTTCCCACTAGGCAAAACTGTGTTTTAATATCATATAATATTTTATAAATTATATTAATATATGATAATATAAAACAATATATATTATTATATAATGATAAAGTTCAGTTTCGTCTAAATGCTATTTTCACCCCAACACAACAAGAGGAAACTAGAGACTGACTTGTTGAAGAGAAAACGGCCATCAGAGGAAATTTACTTGGAATTTCCTGCGATCAATTATTGGTTGTTTTCTTTTTATGTGAACAAGGTTTTTCATTTCTGCTCACCAAACTCCTGGCTCAGTTTAGTACCACCATCTCCACAACATTCCACCCAGTCGTCTGAGTCACAATAGGGGCTATTTGTGGAATCCCGCAAGTGCTTTGCATTATCTTTGTTATTAGGAGACATATAAACAACAGTGATATGTCTGGATTGGTTGACTGACTACTTGAATGTATTTGACCTGACTCACATGGGTTCACTGACTTAGGTATTAGGTTGCCTCCCTAGCCAACCTTTTAACAGTTTCCCCTTTGTTGTGGCAGATGGTAAACATCAGGTTAAAAAGTTTCAGTCAGAATCTGGCCACGTCTTGCTATTTCAATTTGAACTTGGCGTCTTTAAGTATTTGATATGAGTATAGTGTCTGCAGTCTATAGGACACTAGTCATCCTGTCTAGCAATAACTAATCTGTCTCCTCAATCAGGTATTTCTTAGTGCACTGTCACTTCCTTCCTTCCTTGTGCAAGACGCCAACTTACACAAAGATTGTTCCTGTTCCACCAGGTTTAAACCTTTTAACTCTAGTGTCACCTCTGAGACTGAAGAGGGTGGAGTGACTAATATTTCCCATTCAGACCCATTTCTAATTGAAATATGCTGCCTTCACAAAAAACCACAGGAATAGTCCAAGACTTATGCCATATAAACTTCCTACAAAAGGGCATTAACAGATATTATGAAAGACTCTCTTCTGTAGCTAAGAATGACAAAGACTACACTATGTGGGCTGAAAACTATGGGGCTTGTGCTGAAATTGATGTAAGTTACAGTCACAGAAGCACAACTGCTCACAGTAATCAGAATCAAATTTGGACTGACACAATCCCCAAAACCCTGTATTTAGGAAATATTTATCCAGGTTTAGTCAAAAGTCACTTTGAATTGCAGCAGTTTTGCTGTCACCGCACTAAAACTCTTGCTCACAGACGCCTACCCTCTCTGCAGTAACTGTCAGGTGGTTGTTTTGGTTGGTACTCTGTCATACTTGGCACATTTCAAGTTTAGCCAAAAGCTCTAACTCGTTTACTTGCACACGAGTCTCTGTCTCTGCTGTGGTGTAACCGAAACCCTTCATTTCAACTCCAGCACAGTAGTTTAAAAACAAACCAGCATTAATAGCTTCAGGAGAGGAAGAGCCAGTGGAATGATGTTGGCCTGGCAAAGCAACTGCGCTATCTGCATTGTAATCCCATTTCACAAGACTGTAAAACCTGCAGCCGAAGTTCAGGGAAAAAAGAGACTCTGTTCAGTTTTATCCTTAACAGTAGTACCTTTAAAAGATTGAACATACAACCTTTAATAAACACAACAGGAAGAAAAAGGATCTTTTACACGATGAGGAGCCAATCTCCAGGAAAGCTGAGGTGTAAACAGGAACAAGCATTGGGAAACGCCCAAGCCTCAATGGCAGGGCCCAGGCCACATCATTAGGTCTGACATTAAGCAAAACACTGAGCCTGTGTCTTTTCTACCCACTGCCAATCACTGCTATGACTCACACTAGATTAAATGGACGCCCAATGGCTGTCCAAATCAGACAAACCCACCACCATTCTCAAGAGTGGACGTCGTGTTTTATATAAACTGACATGCTGTTTTTTCCTTTGCCCTTCTCATGCAGGGTGTGGAACTGTACAGCACACGGGAAAAGAAACCCACACAGTGCTCAAATATTGGCTTGGCAATTCCATTAGAATAAGTGAGAAGATTAAGTTAGTTTATAATTCATCTTGAAAAACACAGTGTAAAGACATCCGCCTTTGGCAAGTTGGGGAACACAGAGTGTACACAGAGTTTATCCACACCTTTGATCCATGCTCATGTGTCAGAGAACCCTCTGCAATTTTACTGTTTCTAGCTGGTTTATTTCTCTTCTTTATTTCTCATATATCATGCTGCATATAAGTACCATTATTTTGGAAGTTTGTTTCATTCACACAGAACTAGATATCATTGCACTCCATTCCATTGCACTATACACGTGCAGCAGGACAGTTCTATGCCAAACCCAAATTTACCAGACCCTTAGTAAAGTGGGTTTGGGCCCTTTCTGTCATTCATGCTCCGAGACATTCCTCCCTCACCGGCAGATGTCTGTCGCCGTAGCAGCTCTCTACTCACTGCCATCCATTCCTGTGGATTTAAAGCATCAGATTCAATTTACTTAGGCTGTCTGTGTCTGCTTAGGAATATACTTGACAGTCTGTTGCAGTTTTGCAAATTGAAATGGTGATGTCATAAAAGCTATATTAGGAAAATTACGGGTCACATTTACACACACACAGAGGTATTATGCATATTGCCTGATACAAACTTTTATCTACTGACACTATTCATAACAATAGTTAAGATTTATATATGCAGACCTAATAAGAAAAGATGTTATACTGTATGTTCTGACATGGAAAAGACAGGAGGAACAGCTAGAACGTAGCAGAGCAAAAGATGTTGAGGTTTTCTCTGGGTGTGACTAGGATGGATATCCTAATCCTGGAATGAGATTAATACCACAAATATATATTTAACCCTGTATGAGCCAAGGAATCATATTTGGTAACTTACACACACATTTTATATTGTGTCCCCGTGCCTCTCACTGAAGTTTAGAAGCATGTGGTTTTCACCCAGCCAATCAGAGAAGATCAAGGCAAGGGTCAGTTGTGGTCTGCAAGGTCCACCACTGCATTAACGCTGAGCATAACTGTTAGGTACCAGGAAGAAGTGGCGTAGTGTAGACTAATGTGATAATGTGTATGCTAATAAGTGCCTGAATCAGCACCTATGTTCTAATGGTCTAAACAGATATTTACATTTGTTTACCATGTATGGGCAAGCAGCCATATATGGTAACTTTGTTAATGGTGATTTTCTCCATGAATTGAAAAATATCATACAAGTAAGAAGTCTTCTTACACCCTACAATAACAATCTAGGTTTGAAATTTAGAATTTCCAAGTATTTCAGTGTGTAGGGTTAACAGCGTTCAGTTCTTTTACAGTTGAGTACTTCTACGTTTAATGTTTTTTATTCTATTGAATATGTATGCCTCATTTAAACGAACCATAACGTTAACTAAATTGGATCATTTGCCTAAACTGTGCTTTAAAGCTCAAGTGCACTGTCTACTGTGTCTGTTTTTGCAGTGTATTAGCAGGATATAATGGCACCATATTTGCATATGGCCAGACGGGCAGTGGAAAGACCTTCACCATCACAGGAGGGGCAGAGCGTTACAGCGACCGTGGAATTATTCCTCGCACCCTTTCCTACCTGTACGAATGCTTCAATCAGGTCAGCACATTGCCCTTTTCCTGTGCCCTCCCTTACAAATTTAATTGATATATACATCAGCGCATCGTTGAAAAATGGAAATTTGAATTCTTCTGACTGTCTCTACCATAATATGTGTTACGTCTTACATTGCATCGCTTCTAACTGTATTGTTTATTTAAATTTATTTGTTTGAGATTCATTCATTCATTTCTATCTTCTGTCTGTATTTTGCTCAACAGGACAACAGCATGGTTTATACAACACACATCTCTTACCTGGAGATATACAACGAGATGGGATATGACCTTCTGGATTCCCGACATGAAGCATCTCGACTGGAGGACCTGCCGTTAGTAAAGAATTTTCTGTGCTACTTAAATGCTTTTGAAAATGGTTATTTAGTGTACTGTATATTTCACCTTGACAACATGTGCTCATGAATCATACTTATTTTAAAGTTGTTAAGACCAATAACCACTGGCTTCATTATTCTCCCCAACACTTGTGGTTTTAGCCAACCCTTATTCCTGAGCAGCCATTTTTCAGCCTGGCTCAGAGTTTCTGTGTGGTGAAATATGGAGACTCCAGTATATAATACCACACTACTAGGAACTGCCAAACTGACATAATGAGACTGTGGGACAGCAATGGATGTGGTCAACCTGGTGGCATACTCCACCACTGGAGTGGAGAGCAAGAGGGTCATGAGGAGAAACAGTTTTTCATAGGCGGTGTTGCAGTTGGTTTGAGGGAAATTCTTTTTTTTGTGTCCATTTGCCCCTTGTTCTAACTGGTTCTTAGCCGGTTGCATCTTTTTCCTGCTCTCATCCTACTTAATTTTTTTAATTTCTTTGTCCATCTGTTCAGAGGTTTGTCACTCTTCTTTTTTTTCGTATGCCATTGCCATGGTACATCATTTTGGTGTTTGTCCTGTATTTTCATGTACCAGTTCCATTTAAGTTTCTTCATTTCTTTTGCAGTGCATCCAACTTAAGGTTTAGATACCCACAAATCACAGTCTTCTGGAAATAGACAGTGCCTGCTTTGGCCACACTTGCTGATTCAAGGAGAAGCTGTGGCCCTGAGAAATTTCTCCCCTTCTCTTCATTCTAACATTCTTATACTCTTTGTTAAACAGTTTTGTCCATCTGTGCATCATTTCCATCATGTGTTTCCACATAATATAATTACAGTTTTATCACACTTCTTCAATTACCTAAACATGATAACATATCATGTGTTCACCAGCCCTTCCATCCTGTTTGATATGTTCGTCCATTAGCTATACTGTCACAACCTGTGTAGTTGGGTCAACGCTGTTTCTTACAGCATACTTTCAGAGAGCCACATGTTAGCCTGATGTTAGATGTGGAAGAATCAATCACCTGTTCATATGCAAATAGAAGACACATGTCGAGCCGGATAACAGCCCACCCTCACATGCATATGTGGGTTGTTTGGATTTGGAGCTGAGCAACAAGGCAATGGAAGAGAAACAGATGACACAATTGACATTTATTTTTTTGGATAAACTGTGTTTTTGTCATTTTTATTCACCATTCCAAAATTGTTCTAAGTTCAGTTATTCCGCTGCTTTTTCCTCCAACCAAGTTTTTCTCTTTTTCAGAAAAGTAATGATCATGGAGGATACAGACCAGAACATCCATCTCAGAAACCTGTCTCTGCAGCAGTCAGCAAATGAGGAAGAGGCTCTGAATCTACTCTTCCTGGGTGACACAAATCGTATGATTGCAGAAGTAAGAAATTTACAATCCAAATGAATTGTAAATTACAGATATGTATGAAATTGCTTCTGCTCTTTAATTCACACCATGAATTCTTTGTATAGAGTGTACTCAGAATGCAAAAATACCACAGACCACTCCCAGTATAAGTGGCATAAAGGGTATTTTTTGTCCCAAAATGCAATACGCATTCTAAAAACTACCTTAAGACCCTTCTAAAATATTATTTTGGTCCCCTGTGGTCCCTTTTACCATGTTTTCCTCAGTAAAACCAAGAATCCTCTCTGTAATTTATGTTTATGTTGTGGTGTTTTTTCTACACTCAGACACCCAGACTCCCCACATGGATGACACATGTGGTGGGTCAGCTATTGCTTTTAAACTTGGATTGGTTTGGAACTAAAGGCTGATCTCACCTTGTTTACCTGTGCTGATAGTTTGTAACTAAATAACAGTGAAAGTGAACTTGACAGTCAAGTTTCAGTCAGAGAGTTGCTTTTCATTTTTGACAAGTCAGTTTTTGATGTGGTTGGGAATCTTGCATGAAACAAAACCAGCGGTTGCTGATTTCATGATGGAAAATCTCTGGAGTTTAGTAGCCAGTATCTTTTCATATAACTATTGTAATGTTTGGAAAGTGTGTCTGGTAAGTGCTACGTATATTTCACTGAACCAAGCCCATTAGCAAAACAATATTGTACTTGTTTTACATCTGCCAGGAGGACACATGGTTCTAAAACTTGAGGGGATATTTCAGTGGAAACACATCTTTGAATGTTACTTTATCAAGCATTCAAGGAGTTGCACAGTGCTGCAGGGAGATCCCAGCACAGTCCACCCACACAGAGACCTTTGTTGACTCGTTCTCTCTGGGACTTCATCATAAGAGGTTTTCTCTTGAGTCTGAGGCAAACAAAAAATCATCACCATTGTCAATTTATCACAGACAGAATTATCCCAGAAGTTCTTGCTCCACATAGAAGTACACAGCAATGCTTTCTTTCTTCTCTTGCTCCCAGCCATGTGCATAAAAGATGACACATCCGTTCACGCCGCACTCATCAGACCATGAGCTCACTCGCTTTGAGACTTGGCAATCCTCCCCACGGTTCTATTGGACAGGAAATAAAGTACACATTCTCAACTCCTCACCCTTCTTTCTATTTCATTGTTAAACATATCCTCTCATCTCATGCGACCTCTTCTTTGTGACTCTGTTTACTCCTCTTTACGTGGACGCAGGGCTGTGACTTCTCATTTTTTTACATTCTAAATGCCTCCTGAACACATGGGGGTGACTAGGGTGCATAGCAGGCAGTCTAAACTCAAACTTCGCTCTTGTGTTTTGAATCAGCAATCTCTAGAGGTTTTATAGTTGCCACAGATGGCCATTTTCTGCTGATCTACTGCAGCACTGTGTGTGGTCAATGAGAGGTGCATGTTAGGTCAACATGTGGTCAATTTAGAACTCAGGAGAATAAAGGAAGTGACTCCAATGAGGCTCAATTGTCCAAATGTTTTTTTTAACTGCTACGGCATATTTTGATGCCCCACTGTGACTATTTCCTCTGTAAAAAAAAACAACCAAAAAAAAAAGTTCATGAACAGTTTCATGTACTGTACTCGATGCCTGTACTGTATGAGTTATTGTAGCATTCCTGAAAAGACTGTGATATCATCTCTGGTGATTACATCATTATGGTGAGAGGTAGAACACTCAAAGCTGTAGATTTACCCAAACTGTCTTTCTGCTAATGTTCAGTGTTGATAACTGTCATGGTAAAAAAGGGCACGGTAAGACGCAGAGATAAGACCCAACAGTCACGTTCTATCTATGAGCAGCTGGCCCTGTATATGAAGACATTTAACTGTCATCCAAGAGTGCTGGTATAGATTTCCACTGTAGCACTTTTAGTGAGAGTCAGTTCTAAAGTCTGCTACTTTGTTCATTTTATGCATGTATTAAACTACCAGCTATGGGCTATATTGCCTATTGAATATTTGACTGCCATTGCACTAGCAACCCTACTCTGAGCCGAAAAACTCTGCCAGTTACTCAGCACTACTTCACCTTGCCCATCTGCATAAGTAACGGCAGAAAACATTTTTGTTGACATAAAGTGCTACGGGATCTATCTGAGGTGTTTCAATAAGTACATGAGTAAGTACATGAGCACCGAGTTGAACAACACAGGAATATTGTATTGTGAAATCCTTATGGCAAAACGTGTTTGTGTGTTTAGACATTTCTGTTAGTTGATTACACAAGTATTAAGACTTAATTCAGTACTTCATATAATCCTGTCTGGGTGCAGTTACAGCTTTGATTCTTTTTAGGTAAATGGCTCCGCATATCTGGATTTGGGCTTTGTGTTTAATTCTTGCTGGTCTGTTTTACCAAATTATACTGAATTAGAAGTGTCAAAATTCATTTCCAGTTCTTCTCTTTCCATGATGTGTAAGTCTTGGCTTAACGAGGGCACACAGGGGCAGCCAGAGTCTTGTCCTGAAGCCATTTCAGCATTTAGTTGGCCTCTGGATCATTGTGATTCAGTTCAGTTTTTGTCTCATCTGACAAGAGGAGAGTTCCCTCATTCTCTCGGAAACCATGAACTGCCATTTGAAAAACTCAAAGCAGGTTCTGATGCTCTTTCCTGAAGAGTGTCCTCCAATAGCCTGACCTCCCCTGCCTCTGCTACCATGTTTGGGTGCTAAACCAGCAACTGTACCACAGGATCCTAGTTCTGTTCTTCTTGACCAGTGAAAGTGGCCAAGTAAGAATAGAGCTAAGCAGGTGCTCAGGAGTTAATCTTGTGCTACCATGATCAGAACCTTTGTGCTGTACTTCAGGCCAGCAATTTCTAGACACTGGTAGCAGATCCCATGAAGGGTCTTGGTCTTCTATGGTGTTTCCTCTTCCTCCTCACCACCCTTTGTCTCATGCCATTCACTCTTTATCCAACAAAAAGAAGCATGTTATTAGGTTATTAATAATAAGTAACAGAACAGAATAACATTATGCAAATGGAAAACTGCATTGCATGTGTGCCAGATTCATTGCTATGAAAGCAACTAATACAAATTCTATAATGTAGCCTGGCTTGCCCATCTCTAACCTCGGTCCATTATACAAGCCCATTAGTTATGTGATGACTTATAAGGATCTAAGGGCTGCCTCACATTACTTTAAGGGATTCTCTATGGAACAGACGCAGACATGTGCAGAGTGAAGGGAATTCAGACTGAGGAAAGAGATGACAGCACTGGGTTAAGATAGTGAGACATCCGTCATGAGCTGTCATGACCCTAACAAGCAGGCGTTGGCACATTTACACCAACAACAAGTCAGGGTCAGAGCACCTTTTTGAAATGAATGACCTGGAATGTCTATCATGATATTTTCAAACAAGGAGAAAAAAATAATCAGGCCTATATATAGATCACTTAGAATTGAACTTAAGGAAAAAACTCTAGATTAGATTAGAAGGTAATCCGGATCACAATGTCATACATATCATCAGAATAACCTCTCCATTTTGACTAAAAGCTGCTTTTTACAACCACACTCATGTCTTCAGTCAACTGAAAGCACAAGCAAAACAAAAAGAAGTCCGTGATCAGCGCTTTGTGAGTGACTGGCTATTTCCTCTGTTTACTCTTTGAGTGTAGACCACATGAGTAACCAGACAGTCTTTAGTTAATAAACCTTGTTTGTGCAAAATGACTCATACTCTATTTCTGTGTCCTCCTGATCTCAACCTGACTTCTACCATTCTAGTGACCATCTTAAAATCAACCTCAGCTTTTGTAAAGCCACCACCATGTGTTCACTGCTCATTGGTTTCACATGGTGTCGCTTTGATCTTCAAACCAGTGGGATCCAGAAAAATAAGAATCAAAGCAAACGTGTTTTTTTGTTTTTTGAGTATGGAAAATACCAACATTGTGACTAAAATTAGCTTTTTTTGTTTCCACTGTGTGTACCAACGTTTTTATGATTCATAATGCTCTCTATACACAACTGTAACTGCAGCAACTGCTTTTTTTTTGTCATCTTCAGACTCCCATGAACCAGGCATCCACTCGTTCCCACTGCGTTTTCACAGTTCACTTGTGCAGGCGTGAGCCTGGCTCAGCCACTGTGCGGCGATCCAAGCTCCACCTGGTGGACCTGGCCGGATCGGACCGAGTTAGCAAGACTGGCCTAAATGGACAGCTGCTCACTGAAGCCAAGTATATTAACCTTTCCCTCCACTACTTGGAGCAGGTAGCCTCTTCATTATTATATATTAGTTATTTTAATTCATATTTAGTGTATGAACATTTTATAAAACATTTTTTTCCTTCGTAATGTGTTTGACATCAGTTGTGTTGTGCAGCAGTAGCGTTGGCTGCTGTTCTAATGGATTTTATGGCAAGCACCACTCAGCAGAGTAAATAGAAACAACGGCACGTACATGTGCTAGCTGCTTCAGAGTTCAAGAAGCAGACACATCTCATCATTAGCTGTTTAAAAGACACTGCATGAATCAGGACATCATGGCTGAACTGCTGTAAGACAATCTGTACTTAGGGAGACCAGTAACAAAATGAGACAAGGAGAAATTGGAACTCTCAGTCTCAAGAGCCTATATTTGATATCCAAAAACAGGTTCAAAAAAGGCAACTGGACCATGACCTGGATGACTGAGAACCTTCACAGATGCCTGTATTTGATGTTGCTAGCTGAGAGAATCCCACGATGTTTAAAGTTGTCATCAAAGGTGACTGATACTCTGTATTGTTTTACATTTCAGCTGTTCCATTGTTGTCTTTCTTAGGTAATCATCGCATTGTCAGAGAGGAATCGCTCCCATATTCCCTACAGAAACTCCATGTTAACGTCCGTGCTGAGGGACAGCCTTGGAGGCAACTGCATGACCACCATGATCGCCACTATGGGAGTGGACAAAAGGAACCTTGATGTAAGGATGGGCACCCCAAGGCCGTGTTCAGAGGGCCTAACTTGGACTCAGACTCAGACTTAGATAGACTTTAATCATCCACAGGGGAAATGCTTGGTCACAGTAGCTCAGTTGCACATAAAAAACACTCCTAAGAACCACAGCTAAAAAGAAAGCTCTACTGTATATCCTTGCCTGGATTCACCAGAGAAAAGGTGTCAGATTATTACTAAATGATGTGTTAATTAGCAATTTCCTCTTTCTCCCTCCCTCTCAAAACAGAAATATTACCAGTTTATTTAAACTTTTTTCAACAGGAGTCCATCTCTACGTGCCGCTTCGCACAACGTGTGGCTCTCATCAAGAATGAGGCAGTACTGAATGAAGAACTGGATCCTACCCTGGTGAGTTAACCCACCACCGTGCTTCTCCAGTCACTACAAATATCATGGCTTAGCCACACAATCACACCACAGAAGCATGTGGCTGTAATGTGATGTTTAATTATAGCCAGACCCTCCTCAAAGCTTCCAAACCTTAAATTGATCACCAAATGAACTGCACTGAGGATACCAGCCTCTAAATCTGAGTGCAACCCACTGTGTGCTTAAATATCCTGTTTAAGTTTCCAATAAGAAATGACTTTTTCCAGTGTGACACATTCATTCTCAAAGAAGCGGTATTCAATGTTAAACACATGGATACTTGACTATCTTGTGATATTTAGACTAGCCGCAGGTCCTGTTTGCATTCTCTCTTGTCTTGTTTACTCGATTCCAATTCTGTTATGGCATATTTGATCCCAATACCTCTTATGCTTGCATCAGCTGGAGGCTAGTTTCTGTATTTGTCTTTACACACATTCATACAAGGAAGCACAAATTGCTACATGTGGCCACATAGAGGAGTTCCTGCCCAGATATAGATCTGAGGACAGAGCGCAACAATTTTAAAACAAGAGGGCAATCCGTTGCCTTCAGTGGTATCTTATAGATGGTTATATTTTTGTCTTAGTGAGTTTGAGTAGATGATGAGGATGAATCCTTCAATTTTTTTCAATGTGTTTTATTGCATTTTGTGAAACAAATGCTATCACTAATTGCCGGAGCAGTTTATCCATGTCAACAAAAGATGTTTCTCCTTCTCTCTCTTTATAATACTTCACACCTTCCCCTGTGGTGGTGTGTAAGGAAGCAGACCTGGTAATTGTTGAAGAGGCCCGACAGTTTAGATATGAGAACCTGATCTGCCTTGGGATAAGCTGCTACTGTATTACGGCTACTTAGACTTGGCTGGCCATTTGCAAACCCTACAGAGGTATTTTTAAGAGAGTCTGCGGCCGGCCCAGTAATTGTGACAGTGTCTGGCTGCTCCTAAGTGGGTCCAGCACAGTTTCAGCTCCAGGCAAACCCAAACTCCATGGGTAAACTCCTTGTCTCTGTTTATGGATTTTTAGTATGTTTCTCATTTTGTCCATTGCTCCTGTCTCTGTTTCTTCTTCTTTCCCTGGTTTATAGAAGGAAGCAAAGCCATCAGTAAATTATGTCATTAATTGTGGGTTGGGGTAACACTCCATCTCCCATTCTTGGCTTGTGAGGGCACATTATCTATTGAAATTATTTGCTGTAATTATTGATTTCAAATGTGGAGTTTGCTTTTCACAATCATATTTGGTTACTAGTTTATGCCGCACACTGTCTCACTGGTCTTATACTGTAGCCTACTGGTTACACAGCAGGAAACCAGCCAGACCAGACAAAACATTTATCAATCTCATGCACAAGGAAACAATGAGGTGTTGAAAGTGACCTGTGATCACAATGAAGTCAACCACAGTGGCCACACCATATAAGGCTGCGTCCGTTAGTTTCACTAAGAACATTCTTAGAGGAACTTAAAGCATTAAGGTCACTCCTAATCCTTCATTTAGACCATGCTGATCCGTCTTCATTCATCACTGCAGATTGGCAGCTGTAGTAGATTTTGTGTTATTGAATTGCTGGAGTTACCATACAACTTTCTTTCTGTAATTCTAAAAAAAAGAAAAAAAAAAGACAAACGGTGAATTTTGAGGTTATATTATAGTTAATCAAAGATTTATCGCATGAAATAGTGGCCCTTCCAAATATAAAGCCTCCACTGAAGAAAACACGCCTTGCTTGAATTGGCGGCTTTGATTAGCGCATTCCTGTAAATCAAACGGAAGTCCACTTTGCACCAGCCAGAGAGAGACGTTTGGGAAGCTGATGTGAAAATTCCTACTGGTGGTTGCTCTTCTGGGTCCCCCATCTTCCTTGTCGTATTGATTTGTTAGGACAGAGCTGAGTTTGTAAATGTGGTGGCGCGGTACAGTGCATTACTTCTTGCCTGCAATATACAAATAATGTCATGCCATTTCTGGAACACAACCCATATGTTATCATTTTGTTGTGGAGGATAAAAACCTAGCCCATGTTTAGGTGTAATGGGAAACTATGCCTCCTTTTCCTTCATAAAAAGAGGCCCCATAATAGCAGCATGTCTGTGAGTGGCACACTGCACAATGCTGTACATGTGCATTTAAAATGTAACCTGTGGTTATACTGCAGCACTTACACTTAATTGTAGCTTTTGTTTTAACAGGATGGATAGTATTTATTCAAGATGGAGAGGTATATTTAGGAAGTTAAAATGGTTTGTGCAAGTCAGGTTAAGGTTTCAAAGTTAATCATGTAAGCACGCTGACACCGACATACTGAATATACATGACATTATGACAGGAGAAGTAAATAACATTGACCATCTTGTGACAACACAATGTTCTGCTGGGAAACATTTGGACCTGACATTCATGTGAATGTTACTTGTACACATGTGACATTTAGCACCCACCTAGACCAGACTAGACACCCTCACCCCATAGCAATGACACTCCTTGATGGCAGCAGCCATCCCCAGCAGGATGCAGCCTGACACAGATAGATGCACAAAAACAGTTTAGGGACAACTCATAAAACATGAAGAACAGCACAAGGTGTTGACCTGGCCTCCAAATTCACTAGATCCTAAACTGATCAAGTATCTGTCCACAGAGGACCTTCCCCTCAACTCATAGGACCCAAATGGAGAGGACCTTTAGATCTAAGCATTATATCATTACCACAGCTAACAGCATACTGATATTGGTTTCCATAGAATATCCTGACATCATCAGTCACATGGTCTGACATAGTTTTTATTCAGATTGAATGAAAGCCTTCTGTGGTACTGTGGTGCCAGTGTGGGCATGGCGATCTGAAATAGACTGAATGATTCTGCTGACCAACAACTGGTGGTCAGCTTTTGAGGATGCAGCTGGGTGAATTACACTGGGTCATGACTTCCAAAAAAAGAGATACAGGGAGCGGCTCTGGTGAGGATTGGTCAACTATGATATTCACTGTTACATTCACTGTTAAAACATGATATGGGGTGGATTAGGGGGAAATTTTCGTTTTGCTAAATGGAATACTCCCTAAACCACACAATAGGTCTGTTTCTCCTCAGGAGCATCTTGAGTTGACAGTGTCTGACAGTATGACTGGTTTTGGCTTCTCAGATAGAAGATGTTTCTAGAAGAACTGGCAGTTCTTTGCTACAGTTAGATCACTCAGTCTGACCTTTGACCCTGATTTAGTTCTCTCTAACTTATGTCTACCTGGCAGCTTTATGTCAAGAGTGTTGCCGTGACTATGGCCCACAGTGTCTTTTTTTCCGTTGCATTTTGAAAGACAGTTCCAATCTTCTGTCTGCTCTTTTCTTTCTTTTTTCAGTGGGTCAGATCCAGCGCTGATATTTAAATGATGTTTATACCAAAGGAAAGACCTTCATGTGGGGAAAAGAACAATGCCATTCGTCTTTTATAGGTTATTTAGAGTTCTTTCAGTAAATACACCATCCACTGATTTTGCTGTTGGCCAGTTACTCCTGCCATTAACATGAAATTATATTTCCTTTTTAGCTGTAATACACAGAATTAAGGGTTATTCTCTTACTGGAGTGCTCCTTTTTTTCAAGGTATTTGGCAAATGTTTAAATACCAATGACATTTTGAAAAACTAGCTTTTTGTTTTATTTAGCCTGTCAAATAAAATGTTTGTTTGTTTGTGGCTGCATTCACATTTAACCATTGCTCCTCAGGTTTAGAGTGTGGTGCACTGATAGTAAATGCCAAGTATCATTATATGCTGTCTGTTGTAGTGGGTTATCTTCTAAACTCTTGTTCTCAGTACTATTTTGAATGTAATCTTGTTGAACAAGTCCGTTGCATGAGAAGCTCTGGTAGTGATATGAAGTGTGATGAGAACTTTTAAAGGTATTAAACAAATATTACCATCAGCAAGTGATACAGTGAGACAGCAAGTGATCAAACACGCAACATTTCTCTTCATTACCTGGCAGCTCATATTGTAGGAAGTAAAATAGAGAGTCAGTTAAACAGTCAGTTGAAGCAGTATTCAGTCAGGAGATGTTACACTTACACACGTACAGTGCAATTATATGTTCAGAACACACTTATCCATTAGGTGTTAGATGGTTATATGGTAACTAATCCCTTCTAAGACCGGCCTGAGATTCCTTCCATTGACCAGTTTCACCAGTGAAGTAGACATATTTATCTCCAAAGAGTAAAGGTTACATTTGTTTTTCTCCCTCTCAGATAACTTTTGTCATTGATTCCACTTAATCGAAATACTTCTCTAGAACCCTGGGGATACACAGATTAACAGAGAGAGAGAGAGAGAGAGAGAGAGAGAGAGACTAACAGCTACCAGTCTGTTGGCTCAGTGTGCAAGGCCTTTATCTGTATGTGCAGACAGACAGCAGCAGAAGTTTTTATGTTTCTTGTCTGTGTCTGTGTTTGTGTCTGTCACTGTAGCTATTTAATGTTATTTTATGTTTTGCTGGCTGCATTTTATAGAGATATTGCATCAGTTCTCTGGAATAATTTAGGTTTGTCCCCAACAAGTATAAACACAATAAGGCGCAAAATCATTTTCAGCAGGATTGTCTCATCACTTGGCAACAGCGAAATAGCCTGTTTCAGTGTGTACTTGTGTGTCAGTGTCTGTCCTTTTTTCTTTTTTAGTAGTGTGCTTTTACATATATTTAAATTTTTATATTATGCGTGCATGTGCACACACTGTAGACATCTGACCCTGCTGTTGTGTACATTCCAGCTGATTGCACGTTTGAAAAGGGAGATCCTGTCACTAAAGGAAGAGCTGGCCATGGTGACAGGGCAGCAGAGGGGTGACCAGCTAACTGTGGAGGAGATCGAGAAGTATGTCACCTCTGTTTCCTTAATTATTTTCCTTAACTATTTGTCCTTTGAGTCCAGTCAGACTTTAAATATAACTAAGATAAAATGTCTTGTGATCCTATGTCCTGGTGCTCAGTGTAATGTGTGTATCGGTTGTATTCATCTAGGGGTCTTCAGCTGTTTATAGTGCACCTAGGACCTTTTTGGACTCCCATTTGTATTTGTAACACTTAACCCCACAGATTTTTGTGAACATCTGTCTCATGATTCATAAATGATTGTGTGCCAACCTACGGTGCTGAACTGAAACCTCATTCAGTGAGGCTCAACCTCATCTAATGGAGTTTCCCAGGACTGTCATATCCAGGACTAGTATTGCTATTATTCTCAAGAGGCAGAAGGGCCCAGTCAGTCGTGGCCAGAGTTCAGGCCATAGGTTTCATCAGGACTTGGCAGGCCACCTCTCCAGTGCTGATGTGTTTCCCGTGCCTTGGCCCCCTCAGTTGGCCTTTTTATTATTTCCTCTCTACCCGGGTGATTATCCTCGATTTCCCCCTGTTTGTGGTCAAACTCACACTGGGAACCTTTAATGATGTCTGTTGTGACCACATTCATTGGATATACTAACTTTTTTGTTGCTGTTTTTTCTCCAGTCTGCATTGACTCATCATCTGTGCTGATTGATTGCACATATCGTGGTTTTATTTGTTTGCCACAATTCCAAACACTCATACATCCTCAAGCATGCTGTTTTTATACTTTCACAATACTATTCTGCTGTCTTTAGTATCAGTCTACTTCCATACAGTCAAATTCAGCCCACAAGTCAAATACATTTTTCTCTAAATGTAATGATACATTTGCTACATTTGTTCAATAACAGATCACTTAACCTTTTTATAACAACTTTTTGGTTTCGTATTTTGCTGTTTGAAAGATTATGTTTTTTTTTTCTCCTCTTAATCAAACTTTGTATCACAAAACCACTGATGTCTCACAGGTCCCTGAAACAAGACCACTACGTTTGTTTTAAGTCCTTCATGCTGTAAACCTAGCGTGTTTCTATGTTGAACGCGTAACGCAAATTGAAAACCGCACATTGTCGTGCCTACACTGGATCTGTCTGGACGGCTGCCTCCTGGTCTTTTCCAGTGTCCGCTTCCAGATCTCGAAGAACCACTGTTTGGACTATCCTTTAGTGATATTTATCAACAGGTTGGCCCAGTGGAACTGGAACACATGCTTAAGTAAATAGTTGTCTTAGATCAGAATCACATTTTACACTGCTCAAATATTGATCTAAACTGTTTTAGTGCCTGTTGAGTAGTATAATGGAGATAGTTTATTAGATGGGATGTGACACAGGTTTACGGTTTAATAGGTTATTAGCGAGTCTACATGTGTGTTTATGTCTGTGTTTTAGGTTGGAAGAGCTACTCAAGGCTTTTCTAGATGACCCAGATCCGGATGTCACTCTATCATTGGGACCAGACATGAGAAAAATCCAGCACTGCTTCTCCTTACTGAAGGTACTCACAGAACCCCCAATGCACAGAATCTGTATTTATGTCTTTCTGTGTAACAAACAGTTTGTGTCTATTTTATCTAGGCATCTGTCATTTCCTGTTGCTTGTTTTTTTCTGTTCTTCTCATATTAAGATTCGAATGCCAGACCAGGGTGAGTTTTAATTCTTTTAGTAGCTTGGATTCAGGAACAATAGCAATTCAATCATTGAGGTGCCAGAATGGATCTCATTAACCTTTGGTCTTCTGCTCAGCAGTGACCAGCTCACCATTCATTTCTTCTAAATAGCTCCCCCTACTGTCTTCTCGTGAGATGTGTTATTTTTCCCTGTGTGATTAATATTTTCTCCAGAAGGTTACTGTCTTACTTTCATAGAAATTATAGAATAATAGAAATATTAGGATGAGTAATATGATCTTATCCTCAGACTTAACCATAACCTAAATTTAATGCATGGAAACTTTACCGCAAAGATACTGAAATGTATGTGTAGAAAGTGAAAATATTTCAAAAACCAACAATGGATGGTCTCACTTAGAGTTGCTGATTTTCCCACAGCCTGACTGCAGTCTAGACTCTTAGTGTTTTGCAGTTATGTGCCATCTAATTAGATGCAAGGTGTAATGTTGACACTACTTAAAGTATATGTTTGAACAAGATCTTCTGAAGAATTTGCATCATGAGTAAAAAGTCTCTCTCTTAGCATTAGCCCTTCAAAGATGTGTATCTTTCATTGACATTTATAAACTAAATGACAGATGAATGGATATTTAAAATGATAAACAGACTAATCAATACTAGAGAAAATACATTTTAATTGCAACCTAACGCAGCGCTCAGATCAAGCTTGATCTACTTATCAATTATGAATTGTTAGTAAATCTAATGTTCATACGTGTATTTTCATGTGTTCTTCTTGGCTAAACATAAAGAGTTGAGACAAAATATTACACTCTGTGTGTTATGGCTATTTCTTAAATTCTGGGCTAGCAAAGAATTTCTTTGTATAGAATAAATGGCAATTACTGTGCAGCCTGGGTTGGTACACTTAAGGTCACGTTTCTGTTTCCAGTTTATGTTATAGCAGTGCGGCCTGGACATCATTTTGGTTTGGCACTCTACCCAATTTATCATGGCGAATGCCATGGAAAAAGTTTGCATTTGCATTTTGTATGTACAATGTTGATAGAAAACTTAAATACATAAAGTCAGATTAATTATAGATTTAATTCATCATTTCTCAAACACCAGGCGATGGCACACTGCCGCTAATAAGCAGAAGGAAAAACACTGCAATACACATACTGGTTCCTGGGCTCTGGTTTGGTTGGACTTGGAACAGCTAACAGAAGCAGTTCCAGATCCCACTTGAATGTCTGTTTATCTCTCCTTCAGTTTGTTATGATCCACAAACTCTATCTCCTGTTCAGTTTACATTCCTTTGAGCATCACCCCAGTCACACTCCAATTATCCTGTAGGAATTTGTCTGCTTTCAATTTGATTTACATCTTCTTTCTTCTCAACTTTGGCTACTTTTTCCATGCTCAACTCTTCTCTGCTTGTCCTTGTTTCAGGGTAAGCTCAATGACGTTATATTAAACTGTAGTAATTACATGAAATCGAAAATTTACTTGCAAACCTTTGGAATCTCAGCCCAAGTCCAGCGTCTGCTTTCATACAGTATATACTAAAACAATTCAGGGACAAGCCTCTGCTCTTCTCTGTACCTTACTCTGTACTGAAAGAATCCAAACCTTTAACATGTTTTCCACCTGGATTACTATTAAAATTAGAGTTATATTGCAGGCAGAGCAAGAGGGGACTTTAATTTATGCTGAGGGACTATCATGGGCTTTAGAAGTACAATACTTTCCATGCATGATACCACAATGTATGTACCGGTTTATTTGTGTTCATGCCATTAAAATTGCTATTTAGTTTATGTATACTGGCATGATTTTCTTTAAAGCACACCCAAAGGTAGTACCTGTAGTCATGGAAAGTCGTGATTATGTCACTGTATTTGTACATCTGTCTGCTTACATTTCCATTTTCAATCAATGACATGACTGTATGTCTAGAGTACTGTATATATTGTGATGAACAAAAAGTTGTGGCTCATACAAACATTCTGAAGGAAATGCAGAAACTCCTCAGTGGTTATCTTTTGAATTTGTTTGTTCAGATATTGATTCTGGACAAACAGCGCAGTGATGGGCAAGAGTCACCAGCAGCAACAGTGAGGAAAGAAGAAATTCAAGATGGCCACCACAGTGCAGCAGAAGTGACCAAATTAAAGGAGATGCTTAGGCAGCGTGATGACGAGATCAGTATCCTTTGACATGATTGTGTTTTCTTATGCATTGTGGCATTATGGATTGTGTAGGTAATTATACAAGTCAAAATACCAGTACCTTCTTTAAGACACATGGGATTTGTAGACTTTCACTGTAACTGTTCCATTTGAAGCACTGATTTTCTATACCTGTTCTGGGTTAGGTCAGGGCTCCTGTATTATCTAATGTATCTTGCACATTACAGGTTAGTTTAGGTATACTTGTGATACAGCTGTAAAGTTCCAGTAATCCATACTGTGCCTGCACAGCATTGGGTGGAACAGACATTACACTATAGCATGAACATTATAGGAGTAGCATGACTAATGCTTAAGGTAAATAACGATAAATGTTCGAAACTGTTGCCAATCCAAACTGAATATACCACCTTATAATTTAATTACACTTACTGTTCGTAGGATAATCTTCATTAGCAGGAAGACCTTTCAAAGAAATGTGTCTGTTATTAAGGGCTGGGATCACAGCAGTTCCATATACACATAAATAATGAAATATAAGGAGGCTTACATTCATCACCAGCACCACAAAAACACATGGAATCTTGTTTTATTGTGTATGCGCAGATAGATCTTCAGCTGATGACTGCAGTTCATCATAATTATTATTAATCATAATTATGGTATTTGTGTTTGAATATGATATTTCTAATGGGCTTTATGGGATTACTCTTCCCTCAGCCCCGTTTACTGTGGCTTGTCATTAGATCACTGCACATTAGTTGGAAAATTGAGATTTCTGCTTGATTATTTAACCAGAAAAACCTCAGCTCTCCAAAATAAATAGAATATTATCTTGGAGATATTTCACCATAGTATTTCTTGGACCAGGGATATGTAATGTGAATTCCTCTCTTTTTAGATTTTCCCTTTCAAAATGTCATACACTGGTTTTCACATGATGCAAATGTAATTGGTAAAATTACTATTGTGCGTGCTTAAAAGCGTTTATTTCATGAGTGCTGCACACGCTCTGCTGACCATGTTGCCTTTATGTTCTTTCACTGTGACATTTGTATATGTAGTAGCCTAAACTGCCAGCTCTTCAGTCAGGGTGGTCTGTCTGCTGTATGTAAGACTATAGTCTGGGTTGATCAACCCTGTAGGGGTGACATCATTTCCAGACAGATCCCTAATAACTATCTAGATTCAAACTTGTATCCGCTAGCTAATCACCAGGCTAAGTACCGAACAGTCCCACCCCCTCAACTCAACTGTACTAAAGGTGTATCTGAGAGCTTATGGTTCCTGTGCTACAAGCTTACTGTTCCCACACTGACACAGAGTTCTCGCTGGGTTAATTATGGTAGAGTTCCCTGTAAAACAAAAGGGTGTATCTCTACCCACTACCCCTGTGTGTTTCTATGCATGGTTGGCTCTGTAAGGGAGATAGAGCACCTGGAAACACTTAGCTGGCTTTGCAAGAATGATGACACATCCACCACTGCCATGATGATGATAGAGCAACAAGGAGAACCAACAAACAATCTGAAAAACTAACACAGCAAACACATTTTAATATCATGTGAAAATGTCAGGTAGCATTTAGAATTTCCCACATTTCATCACCGTTGTAAAATGTGGTGCTGCTAGTGCTGCCTGTGACATCAGTCTGTAGTAAATTACAAGCTGGAGCTGCATAGGAGGGATTCATCTTATACCCCCAAATGAGCCCCAGACGTTCAACTATGTTTGCTCCCATAAAAAGTTTTGTGACCATTTCTTCACCCATGAATTACTGAAACTACTGCCCAGTCGAATCCATGGGCCAACTGGTTCCTTTCTGTGTGCAGTTTGCATGTTCTCCCTGTGTCTGCGTGTGTTCTCTCCAGGTGCTCCAGCTTCCTCCCACTCTCCAAAGACATGCTTGTTGGGTTAACTGGTGATTCTGAATTGGCCGGGAGTGTGAGTGTGAATGGTTGTCTGTCTCTCTGTGTTAGCCCTATGCTAGACTGGAGACCAGTTCAGGGTGTACACCACCTCACGCTGATGACAGCTGGGATAGGATAGATAAAATTACACTTAATCAGTAAAAAAAATGCCATAATATGTACCACTCGAAAATATCTCTAGTGAAAAACATCTCTGAAACTCATAATTGGGATGTCAATTTTGGTTAGATAGTGAAATGTGTGGGCATCTAGCAGATCTCATAGCATTTCACACATTACCACCAACAGGGTACCATTTTCTGATTTACTTCTCAGAAAAGGCTGTGCAGAAAATAACGGTAAAAAATAAGACAGTCTTTCTTTCAGTTGCAGTTTAGTAAAAAAAACATAAAGTCTGTTTAATAATGTGTGAAAGGCGACTTCAATCCTGACTTTTTGTTTGAAAGCTGTGTCTGTATAACTACTGGTCGGATGAAAGAAGAAATCACCAAGCTTGAACTGTAACTATGATTATGGGACCTGTTATAGTGTTCTTGAATATGGAAATATGTAAGGCAGTGTGACACTCAAATCAAAGCTGGGAGGGTGTTACTGTGTGCTGATTTGGAACATTTGATTATTGCTTGTGATTGAGCTGTGCTACTCGTCCAGAATGGGTATTGTGAGACAGTAAAGCAATGCAGAGAATTTCAAATATACAACCATAGCTACAGAGAAGGGTTTAGGTTTACTGCCAGCTGTGAACTGCTTTTGGATATATGCAAATGAGCACTGATTGCATGAAATTGCCTAAATTGGTCCCTTTGCAGATTGGAAATGTTGGATTATCCTTATAATGAGTATCTATGTAAACAGTGTTAATGATTCTCATCCCTCACTTATCATGTGGTCCTTGTACTGGGCCAAGCCACATTTGCAACACACTGCCATTTTTTGAGGGTAGAGAATTGCGCATGATACTTCTACGAATAAAACTGGCGTAGTATTAAGATTGTTTCAGTTGCCACTGGGAATGTTTAGAGCAGATTCAGTACCATCAGCCATGGACTCCTAGTTTTTCTGCTTAGTCATTAAGCCCAACAATGTTTATTTTAGTCTTAGAGTGGTAAAGCTGTTTCTGAATTTGAGTTTGTTTATTCAGGTGAAAATGGACAGGAATTTATAGATACAGTGTGTAGGATTTAGGGTCAACGGGGTTCCTCTCTAAAGCCAGTGGGTCCAGCGATACTGTATGTACATGACTGAGCAGGCGTGCTTGACGGTAATAAAAACGGTTATTTTCAAGTGATTACAAATGATTAAAAACATAATTATAAATACTGTATTTCATGTCTGCCAATAAAGCCCCCTAAATGTTAGACAGTTGAGAATTACAACGGTTCAACTACTAAAGGGAATGATAACGACCAACGCTGTCTCCAGGTACAATACAGAAATTGTTCAGGAAGACTTCTTGCTCTGAGCCAAAGATTTGCATTGAATGATTGGCCAACATGACGGGGGACAAAGCTGAAGCTAAAGGTTTGGTTCTAATAGTTTTTACTGAACCTTCCCCAGTTCTGTAATTGTAATCTTGCATCTTAAGTGCAAGACCAGAAATGTTCCCTAACTTTTTCACGACTTATCTCATATGTTTATCTCATGTGTTTAGAGCAGTGTGCGGTGCTAAGATTGACAATGTGCATTTGCCATCTTTGATCATTTTAAGGGCATTTTCTTCATTCCCTGTGAAGTATACTTAATAAGCAAGTATAACAGAGAATGACAAGAAAGATGAGAAGGAGAGCACACCATGAGTTGAGTTTAACCTCTACAACCTCTGAATGTGAAGCAGCACACAGATCTTGCATAAAACCCCCTATAGATTGTTTTGCCATATACTTGAGGTCTGTGGTATTGTTTAACATTAATGAAGATATTACATGCCAGAGATTTTAATGATAAAAAAAAAAGCCCGGCGAACAGTAAAAACAATATAACATGGAACCCGCAGAAAGTAATTTTTTTCTGTAAAACTTGGCTTCAGTACGTCATTTGGAATTGTGTTGGGTTTAGCTTTTGGCAGTTTTGAGAAGACTGCATGGTTGGTTTCACTCGAGACTGTAATTGGAGACTTGGTTCCTTCATGTTATTGTTCCCGCTGACATCCCCTTTGTATTGGCTGACAGGAATAAAAATGAATGTCTCCTGCTCCTTCAGAAATATGTCCATTCATCATCCAAACTATCTTCTTTTTTTCTCTGAATATCCCAAATTATCTGTTGACCGCCACAGTTTCTGTCTGGCCACAACTAGATGTCTGCTAATCTCATATTAGGAAAGTCCTTGAAGGGCCGTCTAATGTGTTGCATGACTCTAAATTATGGGTTGTGATTAGGCCATCACACACACTTCCATTGACAGTGTAGTGGAAAAACAGGCATATATGTCAGGACCTAAATGAGACTGTAATATTTGATTTATATACAGGTAACACATACACAGTTCAAAAGTAGGCTGGAGACAGATGATTACCAAGGTTAATTCCTTATTGGAATTCTTAACTTTAGCTAAGGTTTTTCCCACTTTCCTGCTGAATGGTAACAAACTTTGTTTGCTTACTTTAACAACTCATAAGCAATCTTGGTGCCTTTCTATAAAACATCTTTTTCATGAGTTTTTTTACACAGTTGGGAAGGAGTGGTGTACTTTGTCATGCAGTTCTAGTTAATACAGTTTCCCTCTGCCAAACATTCTGATTGCCTCTGATAGCACCATAGTTTCCTTTATCAGCAGTGGAAACAGTATTGTTTCCCCGCAATCTACAGTTTTGTAAGTAGTGTGCAGAAGCATAGCAACCACGTCTCTATTTGATCATATCATATTTGAAAGAGCTCTGCTGCAGCATTACTGTTGAAAAATATATGTGAGGGCAGCTGTACAGAATAACACTATAGAGTTGGAAGCACTCACTCCATGGAGCAGAGAATATAGGAAATGCTGAAATTAAACTGTCAAAATGCATGGAGACATTGCTTGTGGCAAAGTGAAATATGTGTTGTATTTCAGACTGCTCTTGTAGCCACTTAGTTACTCTCTGTCACACTTACTGACACACTTACTGACACATCTACTCTTGGGCTCAAGAAGACAAGCGTATACATACAAACTCATCAGTGGGGGAAGAGTTTGTGAAATCTTGGCAGGGTCTTTGCATCCTCTCTGGCTCCCCTTCTCTTTGCTGATTCATCCCAGACCATGACACATACCCAAGCCTCTAAGGTCAGATGCAGAGAACATGTCGACTCTTTTTAGGGTGCTAACGTTTACTTACTGAATGTTGTCCGACTTGGCTTGTTTGATTGACACTTGATTCCAAAATGAACTGAATGAATCAGTTCATGAATGTGCACCTGCAATCAAGTGAACATTATGTTTTCCTTGCACTGCTTGGTCTAAAGGAGGGTCTAGTCCTTAACTCAGTCCTACAGGTATCCTAGTTAAAATGTTGAAGAAAGAGAAAAAAAGGGCCCAGGATGCTGCCGCTCAGCTTGCTAACGTCACCAATCACCAGAGCCTGTCCTCCCAGAGTGCCTCGAGTATGTCCACAGCACCACTGTTTAAAGAAGGGAGCACGGATGCCATCTCAGCAGACCATGGAGGACGAGCTATACAGCACATGAAAAGAGGTACCTGAGCAAGCTTTATTCTTTTGAACACTTTAACAATTTGCATCTTTGTGCATCTGTTATGTGTCCAGGTGACTTTGTTAGGTTAAACTAGCAAATCGTGGCCACATACAGTAACTGGGAATCCAAATAAAGACGCATGTCCTTAAATTTTCCAATTCCCTGAAACTCACAACTAGATTTTTTTGTCCTAGGTTTAATAATATCAGACACTGCCCCTCATCCAAACCAATAAGGAGAATATTTTTAGTTTCAGTCCTGCTGCAAGCTCTACTGACAACGGTGGAACCACTGGTTTTGCATCAGGGCAGGGGCAGAATTCTTCAAAACCAATATTTCAGGAGAATGGCAAATAAAACCAAACCTGTCTGCATGGTTAGCTACTGTGTTTTATTTAATGTAGTAATTTGGGTTAACCACGCACGATGGCTCATTGGTTTCCATTGTCATTTCACAACATGAAGTGGTTTGAACCCTTTCAGAGCCAACTCTGGCTTTACTGGGTGTAGTTAGCATGTGTTTCTTCTCACCCCAAAATACTTTTTTTTTCCAAAACACATATTTTAGTTAAAACTCCTCACAAAAGGTGTTGCACAATGGCTGCACATTGCTAGTAAATAGTAAGAATATTCCACAGAGCCTAATAAAGTACTGTATAAATAAAATAAAAATTTAACAGATGTTGACTCCATTGGCTTCCCGAGCAATGATTTTATTATAAATTAGGTGCTAAGACTACAGACAGGTGATCTCTCTCAACTGGAATGTGGGCTGTTGTTTTGTGGTCGTGCGGATTTTCAGTGTGCCTGTTTTGGGTGCTTGTGGGCCATATCAAATTCTTCATTTCAGGATTTTACTGCATGGTGAAGAGTCTGGCATCCCAGAACTACTTACATTGCGTTATTCCTACATTAGTGGGATTACATGTATTTAAGGGTTTCCTTTTGGAGGTCACTCAAGTGACCCAATCTAGTCATGTCAGCAAAGCAAAATTAGACAGTACATTAAACCTGTAATTTGTTGCTGATGAAAAACGGATGAGTTTAAAACCTGGAACATGAAGCACGGACCAAGAATGTTGTAATGTAACACTATTCACACATGACTGGGACCTACAACATTTGGGAAAACAATGTTTTCATTTAGACACAGCATCACAAAAAAATACAGTAAACTGCTGACTGCGTAATTTGTTTATGCTCTTTAACCACAATTATATGTGGAATTCATTTTTCAATCATTTGGACAGAATATGCGGAGGGATATTTGCTATGTTTTGTCTTTGCAAATATGTACAGACTCTCATGTGGTTTTGTGTGCTGAGTGTAATCACAGTGTTGCAAATTATCTTCCCATCCAGGTAAATCATAGAAGATAATAATAGTAATGATAATAATACAGTGATGATACAACAGATCCAGAATGCGTTGTATAGACTTCAGACTCTTGATTCCCTTTTTTGATAGCCAATCTCCTAGTAGTTTTTGTAGATATAGATTTAAATGTAACAGGAATGTCTAGCCAGTTGTGCTCTGTTTTCAGAGGCAGCATTTATTTGGCTTTTCCTGTCTTATGTGAGCTGATACACCTGAGCCATCTTGGTCATAGCCATCAGGCACAGGGGCTTGAGCCAGAAACTCATCAAACTGCGCTCCTGCCTATCCTGACCACATTTTGTGTAATGGTGCCTAGTACAGAAACAAGGCCAGAAAAACTGGGTTCCTGAAAGAAGAGCCTATTAAAAACAAACACATGTTTGAACTCTGTCCAGTCAGGATTAGTAGCCAAATCACTCATCTATAGAAGGGACAAAGAGCAGCGCTGTGAGGGATGGTTATAAAACAGTGGTTTAAGAATCACAGATAAATTATGTGCCATATGTGATCTGATATGAAGCTAACATTTATCATCTGGGGTGTCCCATTAAAAGGATTGTTTTCATCTAGTCCCACATGTCCTCTTTTGTCTTTCTTTGTCTGATTTTATGGGATGTCAATTCAGCTTCCACTTGGTTGACCCATGTGGCATCTGTTGTTTTACAACATCACACACTTAAGTTATGGCACTGCCAGTGTTTTAGTTGGCCCTCAACGCATTTTATGTAATCGTACTAAGGCAAAACACTGACATGTTGGATGTAAATAATCCTCCTGTTTCAGTAAAGAATGAGAGGACACGGGTCATTTCTCTTAGACTCACAAATGCAAGTGACTGTGAACTTCTGGCTGAGACCACAATGCTTGAGTTGAATGAGTTGCTTCAAGACTCACCAAAAACTCATCAATACTGCCTTCAAATTACATTTTCATTGCTGCTCCTCCCTGGAGTGATCCCACAAATACTAAAATAAATAAACTACGGTGGAAAATAATATCAGGGACAATAACTGCTACAGTTCATGTCATGCATAAATACACTAACCCCAAGATTTATGATCACCCACTTCATTCACCTTCATTCTTTTTTACATCATATTCATTATCACAGTTAGCAATTAAGGTGAAGCTCTACTAGAGCTATACATCTGTATATACAATCCTAGTATATATGATTCTATATAAGATTTTAAGAAGTGTCTTCTGGTTGTCATGTCAGTATCTTGACTTTCGGAAATTGTCTTAGTTTTAGTCTATGTTGCTAAAAACAAGGCATAACTGTTGTCTAAGTACTACTCTTTATATTACTGTGTAAGCTACTTTTATATTCAGGGACAACAGAAACGTCTACGAGGTTGTGAGATGATTAATGGGAGAGAAAAAAACAAAAGAACAAAGTGCGGAAACACAAATGTTTTTCATTTTTGGACTTTTCTTCAATCTTTGATTTTTGGTGAGATACTGAATCATTTGAATGTTCACTGAAATTGATCCATGAGAGAATTTTAGAGGGAAGAATCACTATTTGTTGTGAAATGTTACCCAGATGACAAAAAGACATCACAAGCCAAAAGGTTTGGAATCTGCCGTTTCATTTTAAACAGTGTAAACAGTGTATAACATAAAATCTATTATTCCCATTGTAAAGTGTAGTGCATTAGTGATATGTCCCTTTTAAAATACATACACGTCAAAATCAGTCCTCTTTGTCCTGGGAACCAGCTGTTAGCAAAACTAAATGAGAGAAACTTTCTTCAGAAGGCTGACCTCAAAGCCTTTGAGGCTTTGCCATAAAAATAACTTGGGAAATGGGATTTAGAGTTCACATTCTTTTAAAAAGGGAAAAGAAACATGACAGATATTAATTCAACAAGTTCAGTTCACAAACAACTCATTATCCGTGTTTGCAAAGGAAATCAATTGTCTGAAAGAGCTCATTGACAAGGGCATTATTATAGTCAGCAGTGGAATCAGTTAAGAATTTAACTCCAAATCTAGTACTTGAGTAAATGTGCTTTACTTTCCACCCCTGATATTGAATAACCAACCCATTTCATCTCTCTGATTGTGATCTGATCAGTCCTCTTTGTCCTGGGAACCAGCTGTTAGCAAAACTAAACAGGAGAAACTTTCTTCAGAAGGCTGCCCTCAAAGCAGAGATTTCCCATAACTTGGGAAATGGGATTTAGAGATTACATTCTTTTAAAAAAGGTACAGAAAAGGCTATTGACCCACATAGTTAATGGGTCATTCAAGGGTTATCACATTTGCCATGGTCACTTTGAATATACTACTTCATCTCATATTTTTCCATTTGTTATGATATAAAAATGTAAAGCACATTCAGAGTTTTGGTTATTTTGTTTGTATTAATCACGGCTGGATTGGGTTTTGTTGTCAGGTCATACTAATTCCAGTGCATCTAACAGATGACTTCACTGTGAAACCAGACTATACAATGACTCAATTAGGTAATTTTTGCCAATCATATTGCTACTGTCCACTCTGTTGTGAAAAAGTTGCTAGCCCCTCAGAAATTCCCAGGTTCCCTCAAGTCCCTTACTAGCAGTTACATGTAAACTCTGGAATGTCCAGCCGCTTTTCTCACACTTCATGAGAAAAGTCTGTCTCTTTCTGCTCTGTTTGCAACCAGCACTGTGAGCAGGACTCACTTCCAACTCCATCAGCTGTTAACCAGCAGGGAAAACTTGATGTTGTCCAGAGAGATTCTTTGCACTTGACACTTTGGGGAACACAAGCTTTTAAGAGCACATTGAGCAGTTCCAGGAGCATCAGAAAAGACACTTCTTATGCTCATAGTGTTTCTGACTTTCACTACGTGGAATTTTGGATCACACCTGGTCTCAATAATAATTTTAAAACAGCGATACTGTGGTGTGAAAAATGTTTGACTGTTGCATATTGCATTTCTCTTAAAAAAAAACAGAACGTGAAAAATGCTAGAGAGGCACTTCATTGACACACTTCTTTTAGCAATGCACTGCAGCATATAGAATATCATATGTTTCACATTTGAAGCTCCTATTTTCCATGACCCACTTGGAGATTCGTAACCAAACTGTATGTACATTAGATCATTGTTCTTTATTCTGCCCTAATTCAAAACAAATGCACTACATATATCCCCTTCCTCATGGTCAGTGGGTCACCGAATGTTTATGGATGTTTTAATTTAGGTTTAATCTGAGGGTTCTGGTGCTTGTAGCCACAGCTTCTATGGTTACGCCGAAGGTAATTGCTGTCCCCCGAAGATTAACTGTAAATATAATGATGATGTACTTTCCATGGAAACCATTTGTGCTGATTGAATGCCGTATAATTGATTCTACTCTTTCCATAATACCTCCTTCTGTACTGGGCCAGCACGGAATAAATGGACATAAGGGAGTGTTTTCAGATGACCACTGTCTCAGCAGTAGTATTCTTTACACATTTTCCTTGTGGGACTGGGTTTGTGCTGTGTGTGCTGTAGGTACAGACACACAATTTCTTTTTCTTCTGTGCTTACTAGCTGGTTTTACAGTGCAAAAAGATGTTGCTGATGTATGTACAAGGTGTCCATGTTGTGATTCAGTTTGCTGATGTCTGGTATTAAGAGAACCAGGGCTGAAAGGAGACTTGAGACATACAGGGAGATTGAGATCTTAATGTAAATCCTGCTTGCTTGTAATGAGACTCTGATGATTCTAGCAGGCCTTCCACACGTTCCTGTGACCTAAACAGAAGCCTAAACCAAACAGAGACACTTGAGTAAATGTGATGATATTATTTCCTCATGCAGGAGCTCAGTGAAGGATTTTTCATCTTCTAACATCCATACAACAGTATCAGTCATACTTGTCTTTGCTGGTGTTTAATTTCTAAAATTTGTTGAAACAGCAACAATAGTCACGACACATTCCTTCCTGGTAAAACCTCTGCGGTTTGTCAGCACTTGAAGCACGGAAAAGAAAAATTAGGAAACTTGGCCTGAGCTCCATGTGATCTCATTATCCCACAAATTATGTTAGTACAGCATAAGATGATGTCATATCATTCCTAGATATTCCTGGAATGTTGCTCTTTAGGAGAGTCGTGAGGAGCGCATTTCCCTCAAGAAACTCTAACACTGATTTGTTGAGGTTGGCTCTTGCAACATATGTCTGTGAGATGGCTGCTGGTTTTAATCAGGACTTTCCAAAAATAAAGAACTCAAATTCCTAACTGTCCTATCATTAATTTCACACGGGTTACTGTCCTATAGATGTCTTTGGTTAGAATGGCTTGGTCACTAAATTCCACACATTTTAGCAAGGGTGGAATTTATCAGAAATGATTGTGAAGTTTTGGATTTGTCAAGGTCCTGAGGAATCTTGCAAAATAATGCTGGTTTGTATAATAGGATTTGGTAATAGACACTTAAGTGCAGTCTTATATACACAAACAAAACATATACCATCTCTTGTCTGTTAGCATAACATGAACTGATTATGGCAAAAGGGCGGCAGAACATAACGTCTGTGTCTACATTATGTTACTTTTTTTTTTCAAGCTAATTGATCTATTTTAATGTGTAATCACAGCTGCCTTTCACTACAGTAGGAAAGTCTGCGCTAAGGCCATGGGGTTGTGCAATAGGGGTTGTGCATAAAGGCCATCATTTTCAATATGAGCAGAGTTTTGACGTGACATGTCAATTCAAAAATCTGTACCCACTTTTGTTACGTATTTGAAGCAGATGTGTAGAACAATAGTCAGAACAATGGTATGTCCAAAATCCTGTATTTTCCTCACATGTTGCGAGGTGCCAAAGATAAGCGGCGGGAGCGTGCTGACATGATCAGAATTGCTGTTTATGTTTGTGTTTATGTTCTTTCTAATCGCTGAACGGCAGTTAATAGTTCTTTATTTTTTTTATTTTTTTTACGTGGCAAGAGGTGGGAGGTCAGCAATATCAGTGGGACTCCAGCTCACATCTGGCCGCCAGATTGGATTTGAGTACCTGTGGATGTGGGAACATGGGGAACACGCACAGCTCAAGAATGACTGTTCAAGTTTGCGCAGCAGGACCTGACACAATTTCCCATAGTTAGTAAATTTGTTTTAGCAATGTGAGCATGTCGCCTTGTAAAGAAGGTGGATTTGATTTAACAAATTCATTTTAGCACACACCTGCACATTAACAGCGCATGATAGAATATGTCTCAGTGCTGTCTGTTATCTCCTCAGCTCCACAGCTGTCTATGGGTAAACAAGAGGCCTTTGAGATCTTTGTAAGGGACCACGAGGACCATCTGACTATTGAAGACAACAAGAGCATACTCAAACAGAGGTCAGTGACTAGTAGAACAAGTTGCTATACTTTATACATCCATAACCTGATTGTTTTCAAAATACAGGCAGTCTAGTTCAATATGATCACAGTTTGTACAGTGTAGCTTGATGTTAGCACTCACTTAGTGCTGGTAGATTTCAGAGGGAACCCCATCTTATAAATCACACCCAAATATACTCTACTCATGTATATCCATTTGTCTGTCACAGCCATGTGTGCCACATCCCCTCTGTGCCTAAGAAACAATACCACTCAAAAGTTCTCCTTGTGTCTGCGTGGCTTCTCTCCAGGTTCTCCAGCTTCCTCCCACCATCCAAAGACATGCTCATTACGTTCATTGGTGATTCTAAATTGGCCGTAGGTGTGAGTGTGAGTGTGAATGGTTGTCTGTCTCTCTGTGTTAGCCCTGTGATAGACTGGAGACCTGTCCATGGTGTACCCCATCTCTTACCCTTTTACAGATGGGAAGATGAATGAATAAATATTTCTTATCAGTCAAATGACAACTGAGTTAAAAATGAAAGTGGCAACTAAAGGATAATGTTCCTTTTCTGAGAATAAAGAGAGACTGGTACTCCTTCAGTGAGAGTTGTCAATAAAGCATAAATGGCTTAAGGGCTAGTGTTCTATTGTCATTAGGATTATAAGCACCTCCAGGGACTGAATCTTTTGTTAAGGGTCTTGAGCGTTTCTAGAATCAGAATACCTTGCAAACACGCTGAAGTGTTTTTAACTTTAACACCTGGATTCTTTTGAACAGATCAGCAGAAGCCAGAAGACTTAGAGAGCAACTGAATGAAGCCAGAAGCAGAATCAGTAAGTTGTCTCAACAGATGGAAGTTGACTTCCAGAGGTCACTTCACACTCAGGAGCTGGGAACACCTCAGTTCTGTAGTACACTGTCATGTTTCATTCTTGTTTGCCATTATCCTAATGTCAACCTCCCTATAAAATGTTAATGAATAGTTGTTGTCAGGGTTTTGTTTCCCTAGAGTGTAAATATCTCATTCAGCACATTCCTGAACTGTTCCAAGACCAAGAGGCATTCTGATTTCCACCTACCTAGTTTTCCAACATATACTTTTTACAATGCTGTCTCAAGCTGTTTTATGACAACTCAGTAAGCACATCCCCGTGTTCTCCTGGATAATGTCCTTGACAGGTAGTCTTACTACGCCAAAATGAGTCCTGGCATTAACTTGGGACAGTGCTGAGAGATTTTACCCTGGAAACCTGGGCTGGGATTGCTCCGTTTGGCACTGATCAAAGATCAATTTTCTTGAGTGGGCCTGAAGCTGTGATAGACAAAATGGCCCTGGTTAGTTTTAGGACTATCCAGTTTTTGGTTTTATTGGTTGAAACACGCCCCATACTGACATCCAAATGGCTTATACCATACTAACATTCTGACAAGGACTGAACCTTGCTACGATACCAAATGGAGAAACTGTGGTTTGAGCATGGACTTCCGGGTGTGCTATGGTGTGTCAGGGTTCTGACGCAATCGATAGTCCATTCATCTGTTTTGTTTTTTATTTTATAAGATACAAAAGATCCTTCAAATTGCCTTGTTAGCAAAGCGTGCATATTGCTTTGAAGTCCAGTAACATGTCATAATCCATTGCCTTTCACAGAAACATCAGCGTCACCAGTGGCAATAAGTTTAAATGATTATGTCTTGTTGGTAGAATTTTCCAGTAAACTCAGAGCAGTTAAAGATGTGTTATAAGGGCTGTATCTGGTTCGCATTTACTATCGCAAGCTACATTTATGAATTTCCCTGGCCTGTGTGTGTTTGTGGCTCATTTCACATGCCACTGAAATGGATAGGTTTCCACCGGTGCCAGGCATCTCTACTGCCTCAGATCACGCTTGGTGGTTTGGTAGCATTTGCCTGTTACCCTAATAGGTGCCAGCATACACTTATCACCGTTGGAATTTTCGGATTTGTCTTTTTTTTTTTTTTTTTCAGCATTTACTCGACAAGGTGCTGACGCGGCTCTCTGTGTCATATATCACATCAGAAATCAGCAAAGACAGCATGTAGAATATTAAATCTTTAAATGTGTTCTGCAGACATCTGCACTGTGTGGCCCACACCGTGCAAATAAAGTGAGGAAGAACTGGATTTCGACGATTTTAACATTTTTCTTATTTGAGGTTTAGCAACCAAATTCCTCATCGTATTCAAATTTGGAAAGATTCCCCAGAAACATCTTGACGCTGTCAAATGTTATTACACTGTTAGGTGCATGGAGCTGCATTCTTCAAGGATGAGAGACAGTGTTTTTAGTGGAAGGTGCTTGCCTTTGCTGGCTGGAAAGTAGTACTATAATGTTTAGTTCAGTGTGTTTCCTGGCCATCTTGGAAGCCCTGCTTGGAAATTTAACACCACCTGTGTCTCATGGTAAATGCAGAACATGGAAACAGTCAGCATGCCTGGCTTTTTCTGATGGATGTACCCAGCATGAGGGTCAGTAGCAGGGGAGAGGTGGTGGCTCGAGGAACCTCCAGTGTCAAAACATTTGCCCGGTTTACACTATTGTTCTTGGCCACAGCATATGGCTTCGGAATCTGGTCCCACTAGAGGACTATACGTTCTGAGCTCTTTGGTCCAAAAAGTGCAAGGATATATGTTTATTCAGAGGGATCGGTGGTGCGCATCTTCTGCAGTATGAAAGGTGTAGGGCAGCTGGACTTGAGCGCCATCCCTGGATTGCTCTGCCAGATGTTGGGGGATTTATGCAGTACAGTCTTAGGTGGAGCATCTGGTATCTGCTTTGGTATCCCACTGTCATCCTCTGCTAACCTTTGCTGAAATGACCCAGAGATTTTGACATGAATTGCATTAGAAAGTTTGAAATGTATGTCATTTACCAAGAAGGTGGTTCCAAAGCTTTTGAGAAAGAACACTGCAGCATGACTCAAACAGGGTTATTTCTTCATGCGCGTCTTTTTTGCCAACCTTTAGCTAGATTTTACACGGCTGTTGCTATGATTTATTAGTGGTGCTGATGTTATCAGCTGCTCATTAAAGTGGTTTATGTAATGTCCCTGCTTAGCTTATGGCCTCAGTCAACACTGTCATGAACACAGTTGTCCAATAAAAACAGAATATGTTTAGTAAAGCCTTCTGTTCAGTGTTAACAACCTCTGTTTCCTTTATTTTCATTTATGTGGCACTTGCAGTGGCTCTTTATTAGTCTAAATATTTATTGTGAACCTGCTACCTTTTTTCTTCAAGATTTTATATTTTTGACGATGTACAGTGTTAATTCTTCATGCACACATGTGGACACCCGCTCAGAGGTTGAGAAGCTGGATCACATGTGTGTTGCTTGAACTTTGAGCTCACCCTGGTATTTATGCGGCGTATCGCATTTAATCTCCAGGCCACAAAAATGACCAGATATTTATTGAGGTTTGTAGCCTGAAACCGGTCCTTAAAGACGACGGCACGTCTCCTGATGGTGTGGGGGGGAAACCCTGTGCGGTTTGGAGGAGGTTGTGTTGTCGAGCCGGTCTTGTCCTGAAAGAAGGATAGGAGCACTGAAGTGAAATTAAGTATACCGGTAAGCACACCGCACGCTACTATTACTTGACACGTATGCAAATGAATATTTTTCATGTCTGCTTCAGTTTGCTGCACTGCTAAATGTGTAGTTGTTTTTGGAGCTTCCACAGTTTGGCCTGACCTTAAGTGTTCGATTCTTCAAATGTATATTTGTACCGCTCAAGATTTTCTACATAGACTATAAGACAGTTGCATAAAAATGACACAAACCATCAGCACATTACAGTCAGTCTGTTCAGATGTTTTCCAGTGTTCATCAGACTCAGGTCTTGTTCAGTGCCATGGTTTGTTAACAAAAACATGTTTGTGGGAGTGAATGATGACATGAACAAAGGAGCTTGTTATTGCTCATCAGGCTGGAAAAGGTTACAAAACCATCTCTAAGAGTTTGGAATCAACCAATCCACAATCGTTTTTATGCACAAATGTACAAAATTCTAAGGATCGCAAATACACATCTCTCCGAGTTAAATATATTTTTAGCAGTTTGTAATTTACAGTTTCCCATCAGCAGCAGAAATATTTTTTTAACCATGTTTAAGACTGCTTGAGCAGAATATTCCCTAAAAGGCAAATGAGGGACCAGGGCCCTAACAAATTACATATTCATCATGTGTAAATGAATGGTGTGGATCCTCTGCAGAGTGATCATGATTGTTTTTTGTTTTTTAAAGCATTTACTGCTCATTAGCTCTCTCAAAACCCAGTACACTGTCTGTGATAATAGCTGCAGCTGCTCCACCGGGCTGTGCTCTATGAAGCTGTGATTGTGGATATGGGCAGTGACAGCACATTTATCACTGAATATGTGGTGCTATGCATATCTCTGTCTTGTAACTACACACTACTGCCCAACAATGCAAATTCAAGCATTTGCATCCATGGAGCTTCTATTACATAGAACAGATCAGTTCAAGAAAACAGAGACTCCAATACAGCTCTCTGTACAAATACAATAAAAGACCAGATAAGACTACTATCAAAGCCACTGCTGCAGTCTGTCTCAGTCAGCCTTGCAGTGGTCAATGAATCACTAGGTGAACTTGCTCATCTAACTATTTGTCTAACTGCTGTTTGATATAGACTTGTGCTCTGAGCAGCCATAGCTAAGGATGTGCTACATCACGCTGTTGCTACAACCACTGCTACAAAAGATATACACAAAGGTAGTACAGAAACATATCCCACCCTGACATTGCTGTTCCATTGCCCGGTCTTAGGTTTTTGAAAAAGCTTCACTGCATGCAAGGACACACAGATGGAGTTCACTCCATTTCTTTTTATGTTGGCTTAAAGTGCTCCTTGCACTTTGTCATCCTGTCATCATAGCATCCTTATAGCATAAATATTTTTTAATCCCCTCATGTTATTATGAAAGAAGACTCTACATCAATTAGCTGTGGGTCATGTCTGAGGGAGTTGTGTCAGTTAGAGAAGACTCATGCTGTCTACCTGACCACAATGTGAAGCCACAGGGCGTCTCAGTTCATTTACATTCTCAGCTCCCCAAACACATGCTATGTGAGAAGTCCACAAACCCTGGTTCATGCTCCAGAGGCATTTGGAAAAACACTGTCATCATGGGCACAGTATGTCCATGTGTGTCATTTATACTGTTTCACATCATCCATTCACGTCTCCACTGTCTACCCAAACCCCAAAAAGTGGTTCACTTTGAAAAAGTGATTGTGACGAGCTTTAAAGAGATGAGCTGGTTGCACGGACAGTTTGCAAAAAAGTAATTTAAGCATTTTGCATGAGAATGCTAGTGCAAACCACTCTCAGAGAACTATGTCAAAGCAACACTCTTTTATGGCAACCTGAAAGGTGTTGCACGAAATGGTAACTCCCCACACCCTTTTTCTTTGTTCAATATAATACTTTATCTGGATTTGTCGTCTTTGAAGCCGCGACCTCAGCTTTTAAATTGCCGATAGGATCAGTTACAGAAAGAGCAGCTGCACAGCCCACATGTATGAGACCCAGGGGACTGTAATGGAAACTCACCACAGAAGACGCTGGCATTCAGTGTCCATTTCATGCTTTTTTTCTGCCTTTTAATTACACTGGTCATTTATTGCTCTCATCTCGGAGCTCAGAGTAAAGTTATCTCCTTTCGACATCTATTGAAAACCTAACAGAGTTCCAACAGTTTTATATGAGATAGAAATGGCCTCAAAAACAACCTATATTATGCGTTTTAGCCCATTTGCTTAACAACAGGCCTCTGCTCTTCAAGCCTTTCATCGCAGATTCACTGGGTTCAGTGGGGGTAATCAACTACTTCAACTATGGGAAGAGAGAAAGAGTAAACAGAAGACCAGACATAAATTACTTACCCATATGTTAACCCAGTATTAGTGCCACAAGAGAGCCAGTGACCCAAAAGCCTCCGACATGTTGTTTCCTGGCTCACTGGAGTCACAGGAGTTCATTCAGAGGGCTGTGGAAGCTAATACTCAGCAGCATGTCCTGACTGAAGACAATGTTCTGAAAAAGAAACATTGCATGATTCATGAATTGGTTCATCCCAAAGAACAGATCAAGACAAAACAAGTGTTTACTGTAACATCAGAGTACTAGGCCAAAGTCCAGTTTTCTCATCTTGAGGAGGACTTGCCCCTGTAAACCACTGTATGGGATCCTCTGTATCTCTTTCTGGGGATTTACATGTGTATCTCAGCTCAGGAAGTGTTGTATAGGAAGTATTGGAAGTACAGGATCCAGTGTTGTTTAGAAAGTGTCCTCATTCAATAATTATTTGGTCTGATCTGGCTGATTTTTCATCTGAATCCCAACATCTCATCTTATTTTCAGTGTTCGTATCAAGCTGTTTCTCAGTGTGTCTCTCATAATATTAGCCAGTAAATTTCTTTGTCACACACAAATGCTCAAACATCCTTCGTCTGTGGGGGTTACAGTTTGTAGTTAGGAAGTGTGTATGACCTTCACTGGGCAACACGTAATGGTATGTTACGTATGTTATGTTATGAAATGTTGAAGTGGAACATACTTAGTGGTTGTTCTTTGGTTGAACTAACTTGCTCTGACATTTTGCATCTTAGAAATGCGTAATGTGTATTTGTGATCAGGATGAAAGGCCTCTGAGTGGTTTAAATCTTGACCTTTATTTCAGTGTGGCACTCCCTTGATGATAGTTTAGTTTTGCAGTAAATCAAGATATCTCCTTTGTTCTTTTAAGTCCCTTCTGATTAAACCAAGCACTGGTGCCAGATGGGAACTATAAATGTCATCCTTTAACACAAAGACAGCTAAAATACTGTCTTATATTGGTACAAAGATGAAGAGGTGGTTAATGTTACTTATTCCAGTGGACTGAAGGAGTTGGATTGTTTTCACGTTTGTCAGGAGCAGTGTGTCATATGTGTAATAGGATGGGCTACATGAGTCGGTGCAAAATACACACATGCACTTTGTCTTATATTCTATGTATATCTTTTGAGAAATTACCTGTTTCTCTCTCTCCGTCTCTCTCAGCTGAGTTGAAGAAGCAGTTAGAGATGCGGAGGAGGCAGAGGGCCGCTCTTGGTAAGATCAAGCTGACGAAGGATATTCTCACAATAAAACTTTAACCATGTGTTTGTGGAAGCACTGCATCATTTCCATCTGCCCACATGCATCGCTTACATCTCCACATGTTGCCCGTTTGTAGAACTTAAATTCAAATTTAAACAGTTGACTCCTCAAGTGTCTTTTTGATACTGACCTCCTGTCAGAATGGGATGGTAAACACTGAACACATGGTGGGTGCTCTTGTACTGTGCTGTGTGTGCACCAGTGGCCACTTCAAAGCTTTTTCAGTAGGCCTCAGTGAGTGGAAGCTCAGTGACCATAAACTGGGCGGCACAACTTTTGGACTCCTTCATTTACTCTTTTCTGACTGTTTTGATCAGTGACATAAACGCTTTGATGAGGAAATCTGGTTGTAAAGCACACAAACATCTCCCTCCAATCAGGCGCCAAAGGCTTTTGTTGTTATTTTGAGTCCCGCATCAGAGAACACTTCCCAGCAGCCTGGCTTCTATTATCCACTTCCAAAAGCTTAAACTCTGTCTTTGAAGGAAATGAACTCACGTGTACAGACACTTGCTAGTTTTTGAACATAAAGATAAGATATATAACTTAATTTGTAATAATATGAAAGGTATATCCATATTGCCGTTTTGAAATTGTCATTCTTTCTGCCTGTAGGTGTCATGGGGAATGACACAGATGTTGAGGAAGAGTTTGACCCAGTGGAAGAGAACTTGCTCAAAAACATCGAGCAGGAAAAAATGTTGTAAGTTACAGTGCATTTTTATAAATTACCATACCAAATAGTTTCATAGTTTTTTTCCAAGCTCCTGCTTGGATTGATTGGACACAGCAGATGTAGTCGAACACGGACCAAAGATGAATTTGGTGCTGCTAATATCTCCCGTCAGTTACAAGAGTACCATTGGCCGCCTAAAAGCATTGAGGACAGAGATTGAACATCTGCAGCTGCTGTTGGAAAGAGCAAAGGTCAAGCTCCAGGAGGACTTCCATAAGTGGTGGAGCCAAGAGGCCTCCAGTTTGCAGGTGACTGACCTCACCTTTCTCTATCTCTCAGTGTGACTAGACATGAAGCTTCTAGAAGCAAGATGGAATGGCTCGTATAAGTTTCTGACATTAGTCTTGTCTCATTATTTTTGTCTCTGTATTTATGGGTGTTTTCTTTTGTGTAGTACCGGCCCCTGTGGACGTGTTAGTGTGTGTGTTTGTAAGCTGAAATGCATGTGTCTGTGTCTTTGACTTCGGATTCTTTCGTGGCACCAGTGTGACCCTTGCAGCCTCTGTTTGTCGTCATGCTGAATGGGCCCTGGTGGGAGGATATGTATGAAGCAAATAGACAGAAACATATTTTTCCACGTGAGCCAAACTAGAGCCAGGAGAGCAGCTGAAAGACAACACAGCAACAGTACTGATACATCTCAGCAGTTAGTCTTAGCAAGAACAAAACGTCCATGAGCTTTCTCAGTAACACAGCGGGGGAGAAGTCAGTGTCGACTTCAGAACAATATTTTTATGTTAGTACTTAAATACTTTGCTCATGCCGTAAAGAAAATTTGACAGTATGATGAAATAAAATGCTGCAAGAGCTTAAAATAGGCCCAGGTCACATATAACGCTGACTTACAAAGAAGCCTTACACACCATCGATGGCTGTTGTGCACATTTCGGAAACCAAAAGAATATGTTAAGCAGCAACATCTGAGGAGCAGACACTGCTGGTTTCTGCTCTTGGTTTTGATCTTATGAGACTAATATCTCACATCCGAGCAAGGTTTTGGGACTGTATCATTCAGTGTCAAATGTTAAGAGGAGGAAGTCTAACAGACAGCCTTACATCTGCAGTTTTGGTCGCTAAAGCAGGAAGCGGATTGTTTTCCTCGCCAATATATATCCAGTGCTTTGTTCATCCATTTATTGTTCTGTTGTTGTACAGCACACATGTAATCACTTAAAGTCTGAGTGAGACATGGTGGTGATAGAAGACCCAAAATACCTGAGGTCCTCTCTTGCCCCTACATGTAAAATACATATGGCCACATTGTGTTTGACTCTCATCAGCGTGGAATGCTGTTTTTGTTGAGCACTGTGCAATCATTTCTCAATAAATGCTACTAGGAGCCTGAGTCAGCGGCCACAGCCAGATGTCACGCAGGGTCACCGAATGGAACCTTGCAGCCATCTTCACCTGGCACTCCAGGATATCGGTGAGGCATTTCTTTGGAGTGATGTAAAGGCAGCCCGACTGCTTTTTGCCTTGCCTCCCTACCCTGCAGCAGATGTAAATGTACACCGACTGAAAGTGTGGATGATTGCTTTTACATGTAGCGACCTTGTCATTAGGCATACATTGGGAGTCTTTACTGGGCCCATTGGTTACATACAGGAGCTAGACAAGCAACAGAGCACAGTCCTCTCACTGACTCATTTCTGCTCAATTCATTAATGTTATTTTTACCCTTTCACCATCTGTGCTTGAGTAGCTCTTGGTTACAGGCCCACCACCTGTAGCTCCTCAGTACTTGTTTCCATGGAACAAATATTCAGTGTATGTTCAAATTTAATGTCATCGTGTTTGTTTGTTCGTTATTGAAGGCAGAGGCTTCCATGGTGACACGTAGAAATCAATTATCTGCCAAGATAAAGGCTTTAGTGACGATATTGTACCACATTCTCAGAAAGACTGAGTTCAGTACTTGTACAGGTTGTGTATAGATCTTGGCCATACTGTTTGCTCAGACCCATTCATATTATTTTTTCTTCATACTGTGGCCAATAAATAATATCAAACTGCAGGTACTGCATCAAATTGCATTCTGTCTTGCATTAAAACATTTCAAATATCTGAAGTTCAACTCAGTGAACCCTCCTGAAAGCTTGTGCCTAGACTGATAGATTTGTATTGTAGCTCCCTCTTGTGGTTTCAATAAGGACATGCATGTGATGATAGAAAATATTTTCACAGGACTTCATGCAGTAAGCAGTGTAAATACAGGATGATGCAGTCAGAGTGATCATAAAACTGTCTCTTCACTCATACAGTGCTTCAGGTCTGAGCAGTACTGTGAGAGACTCTCCAGCAGGCCGGCTCCCAAAACCAGACCCTCCCGTCTCTCCTGTTCAGGATCTCAGGTCAGCCCAGCGACACTTAACCTCTTATATGTTTCCTGTAAGGTACTTCTGTTGCATGCCACCATACGTCCTTGTCACCATTAAATGGTAATCAGTACATTTGTGTGAATTTTAGAAGCACTGGCCACAGAAGCACACCTCCATTCCCAGCTGTGCCAGCCTGGTACAACACGTCCCTGGATGAGAAGGTGTCTGGCTCCTCTCCATCGTCTGAGTGGAGGTACGTGACACATCTGGACATTCTCAGGGTTCCTAGAGGCATCCAGACTCTGAGCTCGGTGTCGTTTGTATGTAAATAAATTCAGCCATTAATGGTGACCTAGAAGGAACAAGATGAAACCCCCTCATTATGAATTCACCGTTTAACATGTAAATGAAAACCCTGTGATTGACAGAGCTGTTAAGAGCTCCGTCATTTCTCTGACATCCTGAGCTCAGGCCTCTGTGTCGTTTGATTATTTACCTCAGGATACGGCACCAAGAACTTCAAACAGATGATCTTTGAATTTAGAAACCATGTGTGTTTCCACATATGTCCAGTGCACACAGAACAGTGGCATACTGTATCCAATAGGTTGGCAGTAGCTCTTAAATCTATACATACAGCCTGGACGTGTAGATTTTATAGCTGTGCAGTGTTTTCTCTCCACTTATGAATGTGCTCATAAATCTTTATGTCTTTGTGAAGTAATGTCTACAAACTCTGTTCACAAATCAAACACTCAGAGTCTCACTTGGATACTGCTGCCGTACTTACTTTTTTACAACCGCAGTAAAACACTACACATATAGGCCTTTGTTCCCCTTCAGTTCACTTGCAATACAGAGATGCTATTGTTTAATACAGAGGCTCTATAATATGAGGAGCTATTACCTGGTTAGGCTTTTGGAGCATGAACAGTAGAAACATTTTACTGTTGTGGTGTCTAGAACGCCACAAACGCAGTTTCAAAGAAGTCATCATGTGCGTCTCTGTGTGAATAGTAATACTGTGTGTACATTTTAGGGCCCTGGCCTCCACCACAGTCTCTTCCTCCTCTATTCCGCTGACTGGAGACCAGCAGGCTGATGCCGACATCCTGGCGTTTGTCAGGGCCAGGCAGAATCTCCTCAACAGGACAGGTAACACTGCCATCTGGTGGTGTGATGCTTTACACATTGCATCTTATTAGCTTATTAGAAAAATGAGCTGCTCTCCAACATCTTTCTTTCTTTCTCTCTCCACTTGGACCATTTCCTGCCTCTCTAACTTACTACACTACACACTACTACAAAGCTGTGTAGCAACTTAGTTTTGACAGGGAAGCCCCTTTCCTTGGTTGTTTGGTAACCCCTGTATGGTGCAATCCCTTACAACTGCATGCTGGGAAGTGTAGGAAACATTGCAAAAACGAATGGATCATAATTTCAAAGTGAAAGTGGTTACTATATAGAGGGATTGTCAGTAAGAGCTTGTTCCTGAACAGAACATGCTTTAGTTCCTGATAGAAGAGCATTCTCTTGTCACGTATTTGACCGTTTTCCTTTATCTTTTCAGGCCCATCTAAGCAGTGATATGAAATTCTAAGGAAGTTTGCCGTCATTTGACCACTTATTGGACCGCCACGTCTGCCAGGTGAAAGAGTGATCTAGTAAATATGTTAGACGTGTGATATTCTTCTGTCCAAAGCACGCCACACATCCTGTGTTATTCTCTCATGCATACACACACTTAGTGACCTCCTGGCGATGGGGCCAGTGATATAAAGAGCATCAGTGTAAATCACAGCAGCCTGCGCTGGCCATTTGATCTGAACAAATGTTGTCTCAAGATATCAGAGGAAGGAGCGGACGGTCGGAAAGCTGTTGGTTCCCGTAATTTGGTGTAATGTAATGAACAGGTTTTTTTTTATATATTACTGTGTTTTCACTTTATTGTAGATAACACACTTTTGTGTAAAATGCTCTAAATGCAAATAATACTGTCTGTAAATATATATATATTGCTTTTATTTTAACTGCATACACTATTAAATCAAGAGGAAATATGTTGTGAGATGCTGTTATGTGGATTACTGTTCTGCAGTTACGGAAGACGTTAAACACACCACTCTACTCTGTACGTTCTGTATGACATAGTTCACAAAATATGTTTCCCTTTACAATAATTAATGCTTGATCTCCTTTGCAGAGCATATACTTTACATTTCCTCTCTTGCAAATGCTGTGGCTTCTTTTCCTAAGGGATTCAACTGGAAAATGATCAATGAAAATTCATTTCAACACCATATTCACAATTGACAGCCATTAGGATATCAGTATGGAAAATACTGTCCATTAGTAGTCAAATGTATTCCACTCTTAGATACATTCTAAAAGCTGTACTAGAGCGTTGACTGTGTCTTTAAGCTCTCCTTCAATTTGAAGCTATTGTAGCTTATATGAGCAAAATGACTCATAGTGTTTTACTAATGGATGTTCAAATGTCCATCTGAGCACAGTGCTGTTCAGGAACACAGAGAGGTGGAGTCTGTCCCAGTGCTCTGAGCCAAAGGGAAACACCCTGGAGAGGTGTAATGGTCTGTACAGAGCTTTCTTTGGTTACATTTTTTGAAATGACAGTACTGTAACAGACATGTCTTTGTACGTGGTATTGATTACTGAACTGAGTAGTGGCTTGCTTTTGGTATCATGTCATTGGATAGTTCAGTGTAGACAGTCTCAGTGACACTAAAATACATAAAGAAAACTAGTCAGTACAGTACTTTGAGTGTTTGTGCGTGACTGTTCACTTTTAGCTTATGCTCGGTCACGGTGTCCATCAATATCAGCTGACGGTCAAAAGCCATCTATCCATTCACCATCATTACATATGGACCAGGCAGAGACAACCTGTCAAGCTGTTTGCATGGCTTTGCATTGATTTGTTTGACAGATGACAAGCAGCTGCACACTTTGCATCCAGGCTGAGTTGCCTTGGAGAAAGATCTTTCTTTGGCCAGGTTCTGATATCTGTTATTTTATCTAGTCACTTATCAGCCCACTCAGGAGTACATGGCCAAGTTACCAACAAGTCACTATTTAGTTTTCCATTACACATATGTCTTAGATTGGCAATGTGATAAAAAATTATAAGAGAGTTATTATATAGCTATACATTTGAAAACTTATTATTAAAATATCCATGTGGGAATGATGTAAGAAAGAGTTGTAGTAACTGATTCTTGGAGTGCATTAGAGAATTTAGAAGTGGTTGACAGCTTTACTGTTTCCATTTAACATAGATATGGCTCCTAGAAGTTGACATAGACCAAAACCAGAGTCAAAATAGACTTGGATTCTCTTCACAACTTGATTCTGCTGCCCCCCAGTGGCCATCGTTTTTGTTATTGTCTGTTGAAACTTGCAGCATTTAGATCTTTTAATATGTAATGTTGTGTTTAACCCTTATGGAGTTAGTTTACACTGGTAATGTAACACAAACAGAATACCATCATTCAGAGTCTGCATAGCCCACTGCTGTAATTGTTGGCATCTGCTCCTGTGTCAGTGCTTTCCCTACATCCTGTCAGACATTTTTACATGCTAGCTTTATAAACAGTGAGGCCATAGAACTCGGCTAGTCTCTCTAGAGGCTCTTTGGTTTATGGCACTATCAAGCAGTGTTCTCTACGCCTCTCCAAAATGCCATCTCCTCCTCCACCCGACCATTCACAGATCTGGTTAATGAATGAGGTGGAAAACGCTTGATGATTGTTGTAGCAGACAGTGATGAGCCAATCATTTGTGGTCGGCATCCAGTACATTTTAAACATGTTTCTAATTCATGTAACAGGAGCTCTGTAATGCAGGCACACTCTGGCATCAGCACGCCACGTCTGCGAGCGCACCACCAACGGCAGTCAGGTAAAACATTAACGTTTGTTCTGCTGACTAGATGCTGTCGCTGCTTCCTTATTAGTGGAAACAGTTGAAAGAGCCTATGTGTCCAGATGTCACACTAATGGAGGTGAGGAGTTTGATCGTTACCCAAGTAACCCATAAATCAAAGCTGATGGTGCTCTGGCCAATCAGAGTGAAAACATTACCGATCAGGTCAGAGCAACACAGAGGCTTTACCAAACCTCAGCCTCGCTTGATGTTGCCTCCACGTTGTCTCTACTTTAAACATTTTTTTCTCAATTTCCTCAATTTCCTATTCTCTTTTTTGGAAAAGAATGCCACAGTCTACAGTGACGGATATTTTGTTTAGAGAACTACACATGACATCTTTGCGTTTGACTTTGACTCTCAGTCCTTTCTGAAGCCAACGAGTGATCTTTGGAGTTTGAGCGTCAGTGTTGGTGTCCTCTCTGGAGGTGGGGGAGGTTGATGGCTACGTTTCAGTTGGTCCCGCTGAAACTGAACTGGACAGCATTTCTGGCTCTGGCCTATTTCACGTACCTGCTTGTAGGGGCCATCATCTTCCAGATACTGGAGCGAGATGCTGAGAGCAACAACCGGAACCACTTCCAGTTGGAGAAGTTGAATTTCTTGTCTAACTACACGTGTTTGGATGGACCAGCGCTGGAGAAGTTTGTTAAGGTGTTCCAACCTCAGTTTTTAAGGAAATTCATGTTTAAGTCTGATCTTCAATTTGTTAAACTGAACTGAACTCATTAGCATATATATATATTTTTTTTTATCAGGATGCTAACAAATGCTAACATGCATGACCAGTCTCTATAATGTATGTGTGTATGAATACAGATATGTGCATAGAGTAAATATGTTGATGGACAGGGCTGATCAAACAGAGAAACTAAAAAATCAATTTAATGAGAATGATCTTTCAGTACGCTGACATTTATAGATCAATGAACTAAAATATTGACCAAACTAATTACTGGGTGACTTCAGTGACCAGATGTGTTCACTTCCTCCTCTAAATGTTCACATGGAAAATCTGTGTCTGCAGGTGATTTTAGGCGCCTGGGAAAAAGGAGTAAATCCCTCAGGCAACTCAACAAACCCAAGTAACTGGGATTTTAGCAGCTCCTTCTTCTTTGCAGGCACGGTAGTCACAACTATAGGTGAGCATTTCTAAAGAACGTTTCACTGTCCCAGTTTGGAGTGTCCTGTGCTGCTAATGACTACTCCTCACTGCTTCACAGGCTATGGCAACCTCTCCCCGAGCACTGTGTCTGGCCAAGTGTTTTGTGTGTTTTACGCACTGTGTGGGATTCCACTGAACCTCGCTTTCCTCAAACAGCTGGGGAAGTGTCTCACCATACACCTGGGTCGACTAGAGAGGGGGATGATGGCGGTCGTTTCTCACAAGGTAATCAAACGTCCCTCTTTTTTCCTAAGACAAGACAGAGGAAGATGTAGTGATCACATTTGTAGGCCATGCTAACATATGGGCTACATTGCCTTCCCATGTGTCCTAGCAAGCAGTTGAGACTTTGGCCGTGAGTTTATTCTTCATCACTGGCAGCCTTCTGTTTCTGGTCGTCCCCCCTCTGCTGTTCAGTTACGTGGAAGGCTGGACGTTTGGAGAGGGCTTCTACTTCGCCTTCATTACCCTCAGCACCATTGGCTTTGGGGATTATGTGGTGGGTGAGTAGACAGTGCAAACAGTCACTAATGTTAGAGAAGACCACAGTGCTAGCCCCCACCAAATAAAAATGTGTCATTCTCCATATCTATTGTAGTGTATGAGGACCAACTCACTAGATATATACTAACAATGCAGTGTTGATCCCTGTAGGGACAGACCCAGGGAAGGAGTACATCTCTCTGTACCGCTGCCTTGCAGGCATCTGGATCATCTTTGCCCTTGCCTGGCTTGCTCTTATCCTCAATGTGGGAGCCAGAATCATGGAGAAGGTGGTTTTCCTGACTCATTCAGGCTTTAAGAAACAAGAGGAGGAAGATGACGTGGCATCCAGTAAACCAGAAGACACGTCAAAGGTCTGACAGTGGACTGGAGATATGACCATCTAGAAACAATATTGACTTGCTGCCATATGTTTAGAGCATTTGTTTTCTGTACAGGCTGTATTACCATGGAGAGCACAGTAAAAAAAAAAAAACCTGATGTAGCAGCTATTTGACTATCAGTAAAGCTATTTTTGTATGATGTGTGCCCATGTTCATATATGTACTGTGTGATGCTTTGACTGGAAACGTTATAGATGTTGTTTTGCATTTCTACCTCAACGAAGCCAAAGAGTACAGTCTGAATCAGAAAATCTGTTTAATCAGGTAGGAATCATGTATTTACCAAAAACATTTTTAATTCCCACATTTCTAATTAGACGATAATAGAGAGATAATAGAAGTGTCAGATCTAAGCTTTCATTTCATTTACATAATGTCACACTCGTATATTTTATGTGCGTGTGTATGTGTGTGTTTGCATGTGTCTGCAATATGCTTGTGTACTGACGGTAAACTCCAGTGAATTGAGCACCGAGGGCTATCTTAAACAAACACATTAATCAAGCTGGTGATGTGAGCTGGAAAAAAGGAGGACAGCTATCACCTGTCACGTTTTTTAGTATGCTAAGACCCAGAGACCCTGTGTCTGATTAAAAAAACATAGTTTGTTGACTACTGCACTACCTAGACTTATGTCTTTTATACGGCGGCTATAAAGAGTCTTTAAATCATCTGCTTTTCTTGATTGTGTGTGTGTGTGTGGGGGGGGGGGGGGGGGTGACACATATCAAGATGTTTCTACATTCATTTAAAAAAGTGACAACCTATGTAATGACACAGTGTGACGGAATTCAGAGGATATGGATAAAAATCAAAATAATCCTCAAATAATCTAAACGACTAACTGTATTCCCCCCTGAACTATTACTTGGCACCCTTGGATTTTATTAAAGAACTCAGTCAGGTTGGATATGAGTCTATGAGCTTGGCACATCTGCATGTGAAAATATTTTCCAATCTTCTTAGCAAAAATGGTCTGTCAGACTGTGTGGGTATCTCTCAAGAATCCTTCCCTAAACATTCTTCTTTTACTGCTGACGTTTGACTGTCGACCTGCATGTGTGCTATACATCACTGTCATGTTCAAAGGTTCTCACACGACAAAAGATTCCATCTACTAGTGCTTGGAGCTATTTATGTTTCGTCACTAAAGACCCACTTCTTGCTGACAAAAAGCTAAACCTGTTTTACCAGTTTTACCTGTTTTAACAGTGTGTTTTGTCCACTGTGTTCGTTGCCATTATCTGTATCTTGAACTAAGACAAATAATATCTTGGTAAACACCTTGTGTTTAACACCAACAGTTCACCGATCATTGATCACCATCTTCAGCCCAAGCTGTGCTGCCATTTCTCTCTCATCTTATTTTGCCCTTTTAGATTTGCATGTCAAGAATGGAGTGACTGAAACAGTAGTGCAGAAGGAGGTTCATTTGCCTGTGGTGCTAGGATGACAAGCCAAGCAGGCAAACCTTCATTCTTCTCAGTTCCCAGCAGCAGACGTAGAGACGAAGGGCTTGGTCGGATCCGTATCACAAAGTTCAGACCAGAGAACCAAGATGGGAGTAAAAGAAATGTTAAATTTGGCGCGGGTGCCCTCCATCCTATTGCTTGGCCTTTGTTACGTGATATATGTGCTGATCGGTGGCGTGATTTTTTGGAAGTTGGAAGGAGATCTCGGAAAGAAGGACATCGGTTTGTTACTGTGGCGCAAAAACAACCTGCTTACAGCGTACCCCTGTCTAAGCCAGGAAGGCCTAGAGGATGTGGCTCAGGTGAGGTGTTAAAGGCTTTTAAAACTCTTTATGGTGACTATTTAGATTGTGAGGGGAGCTGGATGGTTATTTTATATTACTGATGAATGTTATTACTGTAGTGCAATATTTATAGCATAGATGGACTAGTTAGCACTGATACGTATTCCAAAGGTGTGTATGTTATTAGTTTAAAAATAAAAGTTACAGCAACAAAATTCACCAATTTTAAACAACAGAGGACAATTATCTATCACAAATATTTAACACAAAGGTGAAATAACTCTGATTACTACTTGAAATCTTGTTTATTTGTCAAGAACTTCTTCCATGCAAATACCTCATCCATCCTTTTCAGCACTGCATGCTCTACTTTGCCTACGTGTCAGACTTGATTTATACAGCACCAATGTTGTGCAATCTTCTTCATGGAAACTTCTAATGAAACTTGAAATTCACCTAGGAGGACACACATAATCTTGCACTTTATTCCTCTGGTTAAAATGATAATCAAACCATAAATAGCTCAATGTTCTGGCTGGTAATTTGAGAGAAACTGCTTTGAATTTGCATCGTGTTAAAACAAATACGAGGCACGCAGCAGTAGACGTGCTGGGGTTGTCTCCTGAGTACACATCATAACATTTAAATTTACATTTACATTTTTGAACTCACCTATGTGGGACCACTGGTGCTCTGAAAAGTGCAGGATTTCGATGCGTCACAACACCTGTAATTAATTTACCTGACTAACATGACTAGCAGAAAGAGCTGAAACAACTCTAAACATGAGTCAAACTCACAGGAGTTGCATCACTGAGTGATATCGTCTGATTCAAATCCGTGGAAACTAATCTTTTATTTCAAAAATGTGTGGGAATTTACAAAAAAGTTTATTTTTAAAACAATCATTGTTCATTTTCATTTCAGGTAGTTCAAGATGCGTCAAAGTTGGGCCTAAGTTTGAAAAGCAACTACACCACAGACGGCTTCTGGAAATTCACCAGCTCTGCTGTGTTTGCTGCAACTGTGGTCACAACTATAGGTTAGGAACCAGAGAGGAAATACAAGAGACGTTTATCATGTCCCATGATCACTAGTAAGATCAGTATAGGTAGCACTGATAAAAGGCCAGTCTTCCTGATTAAAAAACCACCCAGTGCAGTGGGTTGTTTTAGTGTAGTAACCCAGCAGTAATATAGAAATACGACTGCTACTAGGTCAAATAACCCACTGCTACTAGGTCAAATAACCCACTGCTACTAGGTCAAATAACCCACTGCTACTAGGTCAAATAACCCACTGCTACTAGGTCAAATAACCCACTGCTACTAGGTCAAATAACCCACTGCTACTAGGTCAAATAACCCACTGGTGAGTCCTCACTGGAGGGCGCCAGCGGTTTCTAGAGTCATTCCACACTTTCACATTTCTTTGAACTTGTTCAGCAACCTGTCAATTTAAGTGTAAATTACTAAACCACTGCACTGTAAAGTATTTTGTAATAAACAAACAGTATCTCAAAAGTGCTACTTAACAAACGAATATTTCCGTGACAGTAAAAGGGCCCCTCAGTTCACCTGTTATGAGAGATTATGCTGCATTTTTGCAAACAGTGATCAACTAATAAATTAAAGTTCATCATCAGTTCATCATCATGAGAAGTAAATAACATTGACTATCTTGTGACAATACAATGTCCAGAGTGTGAGGTAAATCAGTTCAGGTTGTATGTGAATAACTACATAACTAAATAAATAGTTGGACACTTTAAGTGATAACATAATAAGATCTATTCTTCTCCAGACAGTTCTTCTTCTACCACACAGAGATGACATACGTTTTACTGTTTTGCAGGTTATGGAAACATGAGTCCCAGTTCTACAGCAGGACAGATCTTCTGTGTGTTCTTCGCATTATTCGGCATACCTCTCAACTTGGTGGTGCTCAACAGAGTAGGAAAGTACATGCTGGCGATAGAGAGGAACATCTCTGACTACCTTGAGGGGAAGACTGGGCGGAAGGTGAGAAGATCACTAAGTACAGTAGTGTGTTTAGGATTAATGAAGCGGGGAAGCTATTCTTTGGAACCTGACTAACATCACTTTTCCCTCCTACATCTCACTGCAGAAGTGTACCCGCTTTTTTGTCCATCTGGTGTCTTACCTCACTGGAGCAGTTCTCTTCTTTATTGTGCCCATGATTGTGTTCCAACTACACGAGGGCTGGACCTTCTCCCAGGCCATCTACTTCTGCTTCATCACTCTCAGCACCATTGGCTTTGGAGATTTTGTTGCAGGTAAAGCCCCACTGATTAGAATCTTTGCTAAGATATTATTTGTTTTGTTTGTATCATGACTATAAGTTTAAGGTTTTATGTTGTAAAACCAACAGCAATATTCTGCTGTGCTTTTCAGACAACAATCCAGACAATGTATACCCAGACTGGTATAGTTTCCTTATGGCCTCATGGATCTTCTTTGGCCTGGCATGGCTGGCCCTGGTTATCAACCACACCATCGACATCCTGGAGCGGCTCAACACCCACTTCAAACAGAAGTGTTCGTGCGGGGAGAAGCAGGAGGAGGAGGAGGAGACAGGCAGTGTAGAGACAAACAGTCCTGAGACACAGGTGGAGGAGGTACAGGAGAACAGGAAACCTACACTAACTGAGTAATCTACAAACCAAGGTGAAGGATATAGTGTTTGTCCCATTTAATAGAATTATCTGTCTCTAGATCAGAATCAGAATTTTCTCTCTGTGTCTGAGTCTGTGAAGATTTACTTAGCAATGGTTTGTTATCTTTGCTATACTTTCTTTTTAACTGGCACTAAAATACTGACTCATTTTTGTTGAGTCAGGTTTGTTTGTTTGACAGCATGCAACATCCACATGCTGTAAACAAGTGACTCTTGTTAATCAATCTGCTTAAAAAAGCCTCTGAGACTGAAGTCTATGGAAGGATACATGCTCAGCACACACTTGTTTGCTTATGTGTCTGAATGTTAATGGGCAAAGGAAAACTATGGTCAGTTGCTATGCCAGTTGCTCTTTGGCCTCTCAGCATGTTGCTCACCCTTTTGACCCCCACATTTGCCAGTTTTGTGCAATTGATTGTCCCAGACCCAGTGGGGATTATTCACCAGGTAGGCTTTTACATTTAAATTACCCGCAAAGACCATCATTTGGAATCTTATGTAAATAATGTGACTTGCTTTGCATAATATATTTACTTAAATGACCAACAGAACTCTATAGTTTACCACAACTTTTAAAAACCTACACTCAAAAGCACTCAGTCAGAGGTATATTATCCTCAGATTTGAAGGGATTAAAAAGGCATGTGTTAAAGTTGTGCATTTTTGTTTTTACTTTTAATTTTGTCTTAAGTATTGTTCTAACAATACGTGATGATGAAATGTCCAATTTCTACATAATAATGTTTCCAGTTGATATTAATTATGTGTATTTAGAATATTTTTTTAAAACTTTTTCTTTACACCTTTTGTATAAAGTCACCCATCTGCACTGACATTATCAAAGTATCCACTAGGGGGTGGTATAGCACCAGCAGAGAAGAAATCATTCAAACTAGAAGCAAAGCAGCAACTACACACTGTATGTTTTTAGAGTGATGATCATACAAACTGCCTGTCCTGCATGCACATTAATAAAAATATAAACACCTACAAACACAATACTAAGCAATAAAGCACATTCTGCAATGCTGTTTCTTATATTTTACATCATTAATTAAAAGTGTACAGTTATAGTTTCATAATTTCATCACGTGTTTGTTCTTTTATTTCTTGACAATGGTCCACACTTAAATAGCACAATGCATGAGACAGTAGCAGTTAGGAGTACAAAAATCTCTAAGGGCTCATATATCACTGAGCAAGTCAGGCAACGCTGAGGTGGAGTGAATGACAAAGACAGACGACAAGCGGCAGGCACAAGACTGTGGAAAATGAGAAAGTGCTGCATAGATGGAGAACAAGACAGAGGAATGAAGCTGGTTAAAAAAATAAATAAATAAAAAAAGGAGACGTTTGAGAATATGTGCAAAATTCCAGACAGCAGAAGAAGTCAGTAAAATGGTTGTTTTTTCTAAGAGACTAATGGAAATAATGAAGAGAAAATAGAATGAGAGTGACTGGGCTGTGACTTGGAACAACCAAACACCACATGCCTGTTTGGGCACGGTTCAATGAGGGCTGAGTATGTGTGAGAGGACTGGTGCCTCTCACTTGCTCCTGTCTAATCAACTACTGGTTTAGCCAGCCTGCTGTCCAGAAGGACATACGAGCAAGCACAGATGCCAATGATGTGTGCTTTGGATGTTGCCCTATCATCATTATTGATCATTGATCTATTTGTCCTGTTTGATGTACACACGGGATGTATCTTAAAGACACCTGTCATCAAAAAATCCAATCAACCAGGAATTTCAACTTGTTTAAACTTCCAAAGAAAAAAAATCTAACTGTAGTGATCTAAACTAATCCAGCCATATGTCCATTAGAAACTCTGAATGACAAGACAGATAGTATCATAAAGTTTGTTACGTGAGGTAAAACAGTTTACACAAGATCTATTTTGTATGCTGAACAAAAACACTCAATGTGTATTATTAATCCCATGACTGAGTTTAGTCCCCAGAAAGTATTATCTGAAAGCTACATTAAATTAAAACATTCAAATGAATAACAAACCATCACCATGTGATTTTCAACTTGCATAACAAACCCCACACTGCACTCACTGTAAACTCTGCGGAGAATTTTTAAGGTATGTAGGTGTGTCTGCTTGGGGGAGTCTAGTGTATATGTGAGCATGCATAACTGCACCGCTAGATGCAGTTTCACAGCAATGTAGGCCAGTATATTGAGAAATCTGAGATTATTAATGCATCCAGATGAACGGCAGCATACCATATATAGCAGACAACAAGTCCAAGGGCTAATGGTTTTTCACTGCCCATAAGCATATACTCAAAGAACTGTAATCCATCTGCACTGACGGGAGTGAGTAAACATGTAAAATATAAAATCTCAACTGGATTTCTATCATGTCTTGATGTGCATTCTCTGGCCTACTATATCAATTAAGAAAACAGTATTGAGGGATGTTGTTTTTGAAAATCCAAATACAACACTTTTTAAAGCCTTAAAATGGAACATATTTTTTCCAGTAAGACTTGCAGCACGCCTCCTTTGTTTGAATAGGAAAGATGCCAGACAGCTAAAGGCTTGTGCAGACTTTACATATGGTTTTGCTGTTACATAAGTATTATATTCTTTGCTTCAGCATCAATGACTTAAGCCTTAAGCCTTATAAATCATTTGCTCTCATTGCTCTTCATAGTGCCAATGAGTGATCACAATCCCACGGATGGAACTAAAACCACATGGAATTAATATTAAACCTGCATTTGTCATGCCTCACACACAAACTTCTGCTTAGATTTTCCCCCTTTGTGCAACACGTACAATGCATGGAACTTTAGCAGCACACAGGAAGGGACACGCTTTACAGCGCAGTAAAGCTAACAATGCAGTATGCTGCAGCTCTGTTCAAAATGTTTGAGGAATCTGAATACATCAACAGTTAATTCCAAATCACTTGAGAGATGTTTGACATTTCTAAAAGTCTGTCTTTTATATGCAGCTCCAAACTGCTGAGCATGGCACAGTGAAGAATAAGGGAAATGCAATGTTGTGGTTTCTTGCTGTCAGAATTCAAATATTTTGTCTCAGACACAGTTTCACGCCTTGTCAGCAACTCCCAGTTTCATCACATTTCTGTGGTTATTAATCATTGACAAGTAGGCCACAGGTTCTGATCACTTGGGAAGAGAAAAATATCTAGACTGAGATAACTGTGGACAATAAAGCTAAACTAGGACTGTAATTTAAAATATTGCTGCTGTAAAGGGCTAATGTTTTAGTGATAAGTCTAGAGTTGTTATTACAGCAGGAAAGACAGCTCAGGCTGCTGTTACTCTGGTTATTATAGAAGGTGTGTCCATTATAGTGTTATTAAAATATCTACAGGGCTAAACTTATTAATACCCACATTCTTAACAGTCATACACTGTATGTAACAGGTATTTTTGTCTCTTTTAATTCAAGATTTCTATCAATTTCACTTTCACATTTGTCTCTGCTAAGAGTCAACTGATATGTTTGCCTTATGCGTGTCCCTCTACATCCCACTCATTGGGGCTCAGCTCTGTGTTCTGAGCCAATGAGAGGACAACATGCACATTCTGCCTCCAAAGTCCTGTGTGTATTATTTTCTCCTACCTCCTCCTCACCTCACATCTGCCTCTCTGTGACATAGTTATCACTCTGAGTTGACCCTCTCTTACCCCTCTCAGATCTGCCTCACAGTTTAACCTCCGTGTTTGTGTATTTTTGAACCTGACTGATTGGCTGACTGGCTTTTTGTTTACTTTTCCTTACGAGGCATCGACTGCACTTCACACCAGCCTCTACAATTACTGTAATCAGGAGAGTGATTGCGCTGAGTTGACAACAGTGTACATGTGCTGCCTCAAACTGGAGCGCAAAGGCATAGCTAGAGAGGACAGCCCGAGTACACATTAGCTTCATGACATGGGGGAGAAGCAAACTCTTCTAAAGTCTCTTCTACCACACAGTTCACAGACTGCTTCACATCCACTGTCACTTACAGCTATGACACACAAGTGAACACCTAGAAGTAAAAAAGCAGAACTGAACTGAAAAACAGTTTATCTGCTGATTCAGTGAAAACAACAGTCACGTGTCTGTACTGTATGTGTTTGTCTGCTGGGGGTTGCCGGCTCTCTGCTCATCTATGTTTTTGACTTTACTCTTACGTCAGTACACGTATAAGAGGATATGCAAAATGTTGCTGTCGTGAACATGTAGGAACAGGATGTTTGCCAGCTAAAAAGGTCATTTGACTACCTAACAAACACAGAGCAACATGCAGCAAGGACACACTGGGGGTATTGCACGAAACTAGGATAAGGGATTAAGCCGGGATATGTTGATTATCCCGGCTGAATTAGCCAATCAGAGATAATTTAGCCTTCAGATAATCAACATATCCCGGCTTAAATCCCTTATCCTAGTTTTGTGCAATACCCCTACTCATACTGTCTAACTAACAACAGAGCAGAGTAAATAAATAATAATCTCAGGCCACAATGACCTGCCCAAAACACTAAAAAAGTTCACCTTGCCCAAAGCACTTATTAACAACACGTGCCCAACATGTGTACATGTACATGATCATATGAAAGCCATGCAGTGTGTACCTACCCACTCCCAACTAGTTCCTCCAACAGATAATGTATGACAACAATGCACACAGATAAAGTGAAGCAGAACATCAGCTCATGTCATCCATGTGAGCATGTCTTATTACTTGAATGCAGTTTTCCAAGGTTTCCACTATGCCAGACGCACACATTTCATTTGTATTCCTTTTTCATCCATCATTTTGGTTTGTGTGTTTATATGTGTGTTTAGTCCTGAACTCCAGAAATGGAAATATGCAGGATTTCACATTTTGGAGGAGATGGTTTGTGGACATACTGGCGCAAGTTGAGAATTTGATCATACATTTCTGTCACAGAATTATGCTGCAGGCTGTCTTTGGTCATCAACGCTCAAAACTGTCAGTATATGAACCAAATATGCAATCTCGGACCATTTCGGATTGACCACCGAAAAAAATCACAGCAACTGTCAACTTTTTTTCTTGGACATCCAAATATGCTGTACAGCTACACTGAAAGCTGGTCATCAGAGTGAAGAGCTGGCCATCAGAGAGAGAGGGGAGATGTGATGCTGTTTTGAAATAACAATAAACATTTTCATACAATCTCCACATGAATACAATGATAGTTCTGCATTGGGCTGTACACATTAAAATTCCAACACCTGAAAAAAAAAAAGATTTAGTAAAAGCTGTGGGCTGCATGAACAGACTCGAAACAAAGCACCTATCAAACGTCAGTATAGTGTAGGAGGAATATGTCATATTACAAAATGAACTAAATGTGCTATTAAGTTAGATGTGGTGTGTTGCATGCCAAATTAATACTCAAATGCAAAATCAGTTTGTACTGTTTAAAGATATTAAAGATGTCTTCATACGTGTATGTAAATTTGTCTCCTTACACCTCAGTAGGTAAAAAGTCAGTGAACTGGTGAGTTTGTGTGTATAGAAACCTTCACAGATAAACACACAGCTCTGCCGCTGGCTCACCGGTGTTACCAATACTGACCAATCACCATATTAAAGTGTAGAGAACTAAGCCCTGATCTTATCTGTAGGAACTGCTCTCACCCAGTTACAGGTACATGCATGACAACTGGGTCAAAATCAAAAAACGTGGAAGTGGAATCCTTCACAGAACACATGAATACAACGGATAGGTACGTCAAGCACACTCTGGCCTTCTTGAACAATGAAAATAATAGTGAAGTCTCAGCATCCAAATATACAAAAGACACAGGTTACTTGATTTTCAGTACCAGGAGACACACGGTGAAACACAGGTCACTGAAACAAAATCTGGCAGACACACCCAGGCCACTGTTTCAGCTCAGTAAAATATGTTGAAATCGGTTAACCAGAAAAATTTTGAAATCTAAGGTTGTTGATTAATAGCACATAAAATAGCTGTTTATGTTCTGTAATCGACAAATGACTTTATGTGTGACACAAACAATACTTTTCTGTAATGTTCAGTTAAAAGGGGCAGTAAAAGTCATTGAACCATTTTCACACTGAAGGTAGCTGGACTTGATGGAGTTTCTTGAAGACTTTAATACTTAATAAGTCAAAAGGCATCTCTATTTCTAACTGTCTGGTGGTAGTCCCCGGCATGACTCACTGACCCACCTGGCCTTCATGTTAGGGTCACACAGGTTAAGGTGTGGATGTGTGTTAAGGCTGTTACATACTCCGCGGGAAGCAGGAAGATTGTTCTTACGCCTAGGGCTGTGAGACCAAAATGACGCATTTTGTTTTCAGACCTTTTCACATGTTAATGCGTAAAAGAAGAAAAGCAGAAATGCTAGTGGCCACTCTGTGAGCTCCCAGAGGCTAATATTTACAGTGTGACTGCTGATCTCTTCTGGGTAGAGATCAGGATATTGCGCGTGGGTGGATGAACAGCGTGATTCACGTCCGCAAATAATAAAAAAAGTGCCTCTCATTGTCCATCTCCTGCATCTCCCAAAATGCTTAGCGTGTGTGGGTATGCTGCAGTGGGAGGGCTTGGCCAGTACCAACTTGTTATTGTTAAATTAAAACAATAAACCATAAAACTGTTTGGACACGAGAAACTCAAGTGCCGAACTCCAGGAAGTCCTCAACAAATTTAAACCATGCTCAAGGAAGTACATGCAATTGATTGAGATGATTTTAATTACATGTAATTCACTGAACTGATATGTATATCAGTTGAGTTGTCAGTCTGCATTTGAGAAGGAGGTAATTTAAAGAACTGCTTCAGGAGATTCCCCAATAACATACAAAACTAATTACTTTTTTACAACAAATTACTTTTGACTTAACTGTTAAGAACTGTTAACTCACCAACAAGTGGGTACATTCTTGTTGACAGTCCACAGAGCTGAGGTGTCTGTCACGCTGCATAGTCCTGGAGTGTAAACTTGTTTTTCTGACTTCCTGAGTTGTGGTCATTGACTTCAGGGTCTTCTGTCCTGTTAAACACACAAACAATGCTTTGGTACATTTCTTGGAAACCTCAACCTCAAAAAGAGATGCATATAAAAATCTGAAAGTCTGTCCCATACTGGGCATTTAAAATGGCGAATCAGGTATCGGAAAACATGACAGACGGCAATAATATGAGCTTCATGTACAGGCTCCCTTATACAACATTGTAAACCCAAGGAGAACTGAGGTCCCATCCCCACCCTGGTTACCAGAAACAATCAAACCCCATAAAATTGATTTGAAAGGTTTTATTAGAGTGAGTTTACTGCTTTAACACTTGTTTTATTTGGAGTTGCTGGTAAATGTAAAAGCGACTAAATCAACTAGAGAGGCGCTAATAGTTTACAGAAGCTACAGTGTTGTGTCCTGATATATTTCAGCACCGTTTCTGTAAACAGCACTCTCCTCTCTCCTCCCAACCTCACTGAATGTCACATAACTCTTTCAGGTTCTAAATACAGTACATCACTGTATAATGATTTTCTTTTTTTAAAAAACGTAAAGGTAAAGTGGATTATATCCATAAAGTGTGCTCGTCAGGCAGCTGGCTCGCATGTTCATGCCAACTACAGAGTAAAGGGCAAAGATTTGTAAAAATGTCTATATACTGAATCACAATAACAGCTCTTAGGCTTGTAAACTCGTGACTGTTGTCATATGAGCCTGTAATAAAATGCATGCTGTGCTTATAATTTATGGTCACTGCTGAATGAAGGCTTTGTATCTGCTTTTTGTGACCAATAAAATGAGGTTGTCATTTCATGGAAAATTATTTTTTAGCATTATATAATGAGCCTGAGAGATCTACAGGAATGTAGAATAAATATGAATTACAACTGGAGTCAGGCTTTTGTTTTTTTCTGAGTAATTAGTTACGTAATGTTGCTATTAAATGATTTAGCTACATGATGAAACACAGTGATAAAGTTTCATGATAATGAAGGTAAACTTTGAACTCTGACATAAAGTCTATTTTGATATTGCAAGCTTGTTCCGGGACTTCTCTGCCTCTCATACACTGAAAACTAATCTTTGTTTGAGGACAGTTGATCTAGTAAAGGCACCGATGTACCACCAAGTTAGAGATAAAACGAAGAGCCAATGGAATGCCTTTGCTCATCTCACCGCATTTCCTCTCTGGCTTAAACCTTCTCTACACCACAGACAAGCCTATACACGAGAAGAGAGCAGCAACATAAACAATCTGCTGCGTTTAGTCAGCAGCTCTGGTTCCCAGTATTTTACTGAGAATTCGTAAAGCTTTTAGGCAATTAATTCATTAACCCAATTTAAGAATTTAAGAAAATTAACTTGTTACTTGTCAAAAAACTGAAACAGTTCAATACTGACATTTGAAAAGTGTACATGAGAGCAGCATCATACCTATATCCAGTTTTCCATGTTTTTTCCATTGCATTATCTTCGGAAACATTTCGGTCTTGTATTCTTGAAAGAATACATACACTACACACACTGACCTACCATGATCTGATATGTAATCACAGCTTTTGTCTTTCAGTTGACCAGAAGAATAACAAGGGTTTTAATCTAGAGCGCCGTGGAATATGATATACATCCAAACGCAAACAAGAGGGGCTTCTTCCTTGCTCTTTGTACGAAGACAGGGTTCAGTTAGCCCACAGTATAAGGATGAAAGGTAAACAAAATGCAGCTAGTTGCTATCAGGGTTAGGGTTAACCCTAACCCAGAAACAGCTTGTGTTTTGCATCGTTCCCTCTCTGTTATAAAAAAAAAGCTAATACTGTCACGATCATTAAGTATTTGTGGTTCAGATAGAACTGAATATTACATATGTTTGCTATAGACCACTTTATTTATATTCCACCAAAATTAGTTTACAGTTTGCACGTTTTCTACATTATTTAATAATTCTATTTGTCCCTACTGTTGTCATGAATGAGTTAAGCTCCACCAACAATGGATCTTATGAGTTTATATTAAAGACTGTCTATTGTCTGTAAACAAACACTAACATCATCCCAGTGGCTGATTTCATTTTTAGGAAGCATCCCCAGAACCACAAAGATATGTTATTTTCACAGACTCCTACTGCTTATGACAAGTTGGATGGATCTTGGCTTGTGAAATTAGTGGAGTTCACACTTTAACATCTGCAAAACAACATTTATTTACAATAGATTGGGACATCATCAATGTCTGTAGACCCCAAGTCTCCAGCAATAGGGCTGAGATACAAAAAGCCACATCTCATTTGCACTGGACCAGGCATAGCAGTCTCCTTTCACAAAATAATTAACTGCAACAACATGCAATCCCCCAAAAAGTTTACAGAAATCCACTGATATAATTTACTGCTAAGTTAGTATTAATGAAGTATGTTCTCGAAGTCTAATTTAAATGTGTTTTATAGAGGAACTTATTGGTTCTGCGGTTTTATCCTCTGCAGTGCAGTAACATAAAGAAACCTCTGCAGAAAATCAGTTAAACACTTTGCCTTGAGGTTATTGCACAATGACACCTAATCAGCTGGTCACACTGGGTTTTAGTGTAGCAGTAATGGTTAGTTTTAAAGTAGAAGAGAACAAAAGGAAGATAATAATCCTACATCAGATAACATAGGTTTAATTAGCAGTTACTTAAATACTCTGGGGTGATGAATGGAAAGTGGAAGAACATTTCCGTTTCTGCTTTTACCTTTTTAGTGCATCCTGCACTTTAAAGAAGGACACAATGTCCATAAAAAAGACCCTTAACATATTTAAAATGAATTAGTGAATTATAATTCCGTATGTTTATAAAAATTACAGCAGTATTTGTTCTGTCGGTCCTTTTACTTTCACGTTTGGGAACACATAAAGATGGACACCCAAAGAATCACATAGCGACGTCAGGCAAATCATCTGGCTGATTGTGCGGGGTTTCCTTCCCAGCAAGAAGCTCGGAAAAAAAAACACAACACAAACATAAAACAATGGGACTAGGAAGCAGTTCTTCAGTCATTCACATGGTCCAATCACTGAACACACCTACCCATCCTAAAAATATCCCTTTACAAAGGGTTGGCATACAAAATGACTTGGCAAACAGGAAGAAACAATATAAACAGAAAGTCATTTCAGTCATTGAGAGAAAACTGGTTATTTAGCATTGGCAGGTTTAAACTCAACTTAACTACAAACTCGGCATTGTTCAATATTGGCATGATTTAGTTTCTCCACTCAAAAAAGTTACCAATATTCATATAGGATTCGAAGGCATTGAGGGGAAACTGATACGTAATATGTAGAATTGTTGACACTATTCTACTGCCTGGACATTGCTGAGCCTTTTTTTTTTTTCAACATTGTGAACAAGACAGTTTATGTTTCTCCAATCATTGTTTTTATGGGGATAAGAATTACATATTGCTGAGTAGCTGCTCAGATGTATTTGCCAGCTGATATATCCAACTTTGAAATGGATGTTATGTTTAGTGTTTCTCTCCTTGTTTTTTGCAGCCTGAATTTCTCAAGTTTTGCTGCAAATGAGAATGCTGCACCCTTGTCTAATATACCTATCTGTATCAGCCATGAAAAACAAATAGCTAAAATGTGTTGTGTTAAAAATGTAACAAAGAAGACAGTGAAGCCATGAAAGGCTAGACATCCAGGAAAGAAACTGCTAACAACATTTGTGTTCATTATAAAATCAATTCATATCTGTAAGTACAGGCAGCAGCAGTTTAAATAGCTGGAATTCTGGATTTCCCAGGATCTCGTTTGAGACTTTTGGTCACCAAGTGAAACATGTGTTAATGCGCCCATGGTGGATATTGTGATATCTGATGTGGCTCTTCCGGTTGTCTTATCTGGGCTGCCGGAAAATCCGACGTCCCCCCTGTATCCCACTGGCCTTTTCACCAGAGACCACCATGATGGCCATAACAAGCTTTGTAGTATATGCAATGTGGTATCTCTAAACATCTGCTGTTGTTTGGCTTGCTTATACAGACAGCCCAAAGGGACCAATTGGCCAACATTTAGAATAGATTCATCTCTTTAAATTTCTGGAAAAACAGTCTTGACGTCAGAATTAGTGGGCTGCGTTGTTTCTTCACAATTTTATTACGGCATGTGTAAACACTGAACTTCTACTCCTTAGATGATTAAGTGATCCATATGTATGTGATTCAAGAGCAACAAGTCCATAACACTCTTTGATTGCTAATGTAATGTTTTTGTAGTTTCTGAACTATTATTTTGCACAATAAATATTTTTTATCAAATAATGTGATAATGCTAGATGGTAAGAGTGCAATGTTAGGAGTTGCTTTTGTATTTAGTATTTCCAGTGTGCACATGCTGTTAAATTTACCCTGCACTGAAGTTAAGGAGGATTCTATTGGGTGTTGATGTCACAAAGGAAGAAGGGTTGTTACATAAGCACTTGTGAGAATCGTATTTAGTATGTTGAGCTGTCTCACTGTTGCCAGCGCCCCTGAAACCACTACAGCTGACCCAGCTGTTTTAGAACATGTGTGCTTTTGCATAAAGAGCATTTTATCTGTTTATGCTACATTGCATACTGATGTTGAAAAAGCATGTTACATTTAAATGTAATGGAATAGTTTCCCATTCTGGGATATAGTGTTATGCTTACTCTCTCACTGAGTCAGATAAAAAATAACTTTGTGGATAATAATTTGCTTAATTCTTTCTATTTTATCTTGTCTTACCGATTGTTTTTTGGATGTTTGAAGCAGCAGGTTTTAACTCAATTTTGGTTGATTTGGTTATACTACAGCCCACAGTATTCATGCTCACTTTGTAGTTGAAGTTGTATAGCTAGTCCCCTCTTCAGGTGTGCAACGGAACAGTTCTCTGTGATTGCTCATTCTTGTCCCTAACCCATGAGCTATAAATGATTTGGCATTCCCCATATCCATACATTAGTTTATAGTGATTACATTAGCAGTAGCCTAATACAGCATTTTTTGTTTTTTACGTGACTACTAAAAACAAAATAATAAAACAACATTTAAACGCAGCAATGCTTTCATTAGTGAGCCTTAGGCTAAATCAACATGGTGTTCCCTCATTCAGTGATACAAAATGACTTGACAGGCATTTATTTAAATGAAGATCTTTGGATAGCCACAACAAATTAAATATATACATGTTAGTGGGTTGGCTTTAGAATGCTGGTAAGTGTTACATCTGAACAGAGCCAGAGTAGCCATAGGCAAATCTAATGTAACCTACTAACAGCTTGATTGACATGTGTTTGAGTTGCATTTTCTCCTGCAGTCACTGGCAAGTATGCATGTTTTCACATGTTTAATATATGCAGTTAGCAGGGTTGAGCAAAAACCTCACGGAACATCAAAAGCAAATTGTCAGATTGTCTTGGTAATGAATTTGAATGACTTTGGGAAATGTATCTTTGTCATAATGGTGTTTATGGTATTGAAGAGCTTTACTTACTTGATTTGTTAAAAAGAGTATGGGTACAGTCCAAAGAACCAGCAAAGCCTGTGAAGATGAAAGAATTTCGTCATGAACACACAAAATTACTGTTTTGACGCAAGCCTAAATATTTTAATAAAGGAAGTTGTTGTGTATAATTAGTTAAACTGCGCTGGCATGTTAATGTATGCTACCTCTGACTCCTAAAAAAAATAAAATGTCAATGGTGTCCTTAGACAAAGTGAAGGTGTTTTTTGCTGTAAGATATCCAAGAGAACTAATAAAATCTAAGCTTTTCATCAGAATGCCTTAACATTTTTTCATTCCATCGGTATGTTAAAAGAACAGGTTAACACTTGCACTACCAGTACCTGCACACTAACTTTACAGTAAGTCTAGTTTCATTTTCCCTTCCATATTCCCGTAAAGAGAAACAACATCAGCACTTGCACAAAAAAATGCATAGATCCGGGTTAGTTAACGGCAACTGAGAAAAGATGCCTTAGGCAAGTAGCACAGGACTGATCATGATGCAATGTTTTAAAACCCTGCATACCAAACTCTCCCTCAGTCACAGACTTATGCTCTTAGTCCATCAAAGTCTTGTGCCAGTAAGGAATTTGGCAGTGTAAATCAATATGATTTTTCCTTTTCTCACACCTTCGAACTGAAACGATTGAATTTGATTGTTCATAATGATAACACACTGTGCTATCTATGTCTGAGATAATGTGGTTCTACTGAAACACAAATCAATATCTGTTCCTTTGTTTGATCTTTGCTCCTCACAGTATCGACAAAGAAAACAGAGCGCATCACTTGAGCAAACATTTGATTAGTTGATGCCTGGACATTGACACATAATACCCTTTAGATGCTCCTCCTTTTGCAATTAGTCCCTGTTTCAGTTCCACTTCTTCAGTTGCAAGATTGGCGCATATTGATGGGCAGTACCTTTCCGAACACCCACACATATACTCAGGCCGCAGGTTGTTGACGTGCCAAACCGGCTGAGGTGTGTAGTTCATTTATTGATATCAGTCTTTTAGCCTACTGTCGGTGGTGGACAGCGATAACGTGTTCCCTGAACAATTTGACATCTCTTTATGGCTTTACATGCTGATGAACATAACGGCCAACAAAGGGGCTGACTCAGTGGCAGAATGTCCTGCTAAAATTAAATAAAATTAGTTAATTATCTGGCAGTGTAATTATCGAAAATTCTACAGAGCTATAATCAGATCTATAGGACTGCATTCTGTTTGCTGTTGGATACAGTATATATGACTATGTTTGCAACGATTGAACACCGTGTTTTGAAAGTGTCTGAAGAGTTACACACTTACTACAGAGACACAGAAGTTGTGCACCTGTAACATATAGTAAAAACGATAGAGAAACGAACGCACAAACCTCTGAGTAGGTGACTCCCCTCCTCAACTCTGGGCGGTTCCCTGCGCTTCTCCACTCCCCTGCTCAGCTCGGTATTTCAGCAGGCAGTATTTCTCTGGCCGCGCACGTGTAAAGATTACTATTGCGGCTGCGGTACCACGCGCGCTCCGCCACGCTTTAAACTTATAAACTGTTATGTCGCGAGCCCGATGCTGTGAGCAGCGGCGGCACGTTACACTTCTTTTTTTCTGGGGCCTCGCGCGGAAGAAACAACATTTTGTAAACCTGCAGACTTGCTGAGAATGAGCCCTGCATAAGTCCGGGTATTGTTGTTATCTACCCCCTCCTTTCTCTCTTTTTTCCCCCCCTGTCCCGCGGTCTCCAAGTCGGGTCATTGTACATAAGTATGGTAGATAAAGGCCCTTTGTTGACCTCTGCCATCATTTTTTACCTGTCCATTGGGGCAGCAATTTTTCAAGTCCTGGAGGAGCCCAATTGGAAGCGTGCTGCACAGGAGTACAGTGACGAGAAGGAGCGAATACTTAAAGACTATCCTTGCCTGTCGAAAGATGATTTGGACAGGATATTAGAGGTATGGACACATTCTTAAACTGAACATTTTTCCATTTGACTCCATGAAATGTATAACTACTGCACGTTTGTCACGTGAAGATGATTCCCATATTTGTTTTTAATATTGTGCTACAGTGTCCTCTCACTCCAAAGAGTTGACATATGAAAGCTTAATGAGCCTCAGCTGGTATGTAAGCTTTCACCAAACACTAACAAAACTCTAGAGGAATGAGATGTTGTCAGCCCATGGTTCCTCTGTGTGGGTCAACACACCCACCCTTGTGTATCCTGATTTACCAGCATTTAAAACCACCAAAAAAAGTTGTCATTACATTCTGAATTCAACTAGTCTTTTATCTTCTACAGTGCTTTTATCTTCTCCCGCCGGGTCACAGTGCCCATTGCTAATGATAACTATTTTATTACTGCTATATTTAGGTTTCTGTTGTAAACTTGACAGACTATCTGTCTGGAGAAGTGATTACAATATCGGGTGTGGAGGGCCAATACTCAGCCCCTAAAAGTTGCAGTACTAGGTGTTCCATTGCCAGTTTCTTGTCAGGACGGCAGTTTCTTAACCAGTAGTAAAGCTGGTGCCATTGACCTCTGCGGTTTCACCTCAGCACTGATTGAACACATAGCAAGTCAACACTGCTGTGATTTTGCATGTGTTTGCCCCCGACAAGCTGTTTGTTCACTTGCTTGAAATGTAAGGTCTTTATGACCTTGATTCTTTCCATTTGTCTGAGATGTTTGAGTATGACAAGAATACATGATCTTCGCATGTTGGGTGCAAAGCTTTCAGCAAGCAAGAAGAGTGCTGAAAAAGCATGGATTTATCTGTTAGCAGCAACACACTATGTCAGAGGAATTTCACTCTGCACTAATAACGCTCAACATGGTTTATATCTGTCAAGATAAGGTTTCAGACAATATTGCAATGCTTATGAAGTTCTTTTTGTGGCTGCTAGCAATCCCAGAAACATGTCTCAACCTGTACCCCGTTTTGGGCCCAGTATTGGGGAGATTTATTACCCCCCACCCCCACCCCCTTCTGCTTCCCTCTGCTTCCTTCTGCGTCTCCCTTTTGTGTTTAGGGGATATGCCCCATTCATGGTACAGCCAAATCCCTACAATGAATCCCTACAATGACCAAATCTGTTTGAATATAGGAATCCAACAGATGGTCAGGAATTTTATGAGAAAATTTGGAAAAATTCCCATTTGCTACTATAAACCAGAGAGTAAGTAGAGTAATTTATTTTTTTGCTTGGACTCTTAGAGGCTGCTCAACTGAAACTGAAACGCTTTCTGCTCTCTCTGAGGGACAAAGGCAACACAATGCCATTTGCAGGGCACTTTCAAAAGATCATATTATGCTGCCTCTTTGACAACTTAACCCGTTCCCTAACTGCTATGTTGTGCTATTATAGTACTTTTCCTCTGTTACTGTTAACCAAGACACCTGCTGGAAATGCACTGTAGTGGGTGTAATAAAACAGTGGGCATGACGCCCTTGAGTTGCCTTTATCAGCCTTGATTGTGTTAGCAGCAGTGATTCTGTTAGATTTCCATTATGGAAACTTTGCTCTACTGTATATAAGCAGGCTTAACAAGTGAAGGCGACACTTGTAAAACTTAGTCGCAGCTTTATTAACAAAAAGTTTACTATTAACTATAGGATCCTTGAAGTGGTCACAGTTTATAGATTGGATTTTATGGACCATCAATGTTGGCTCTTGAGAAGCTGTTATAAAACTTCAGTAGGGGAGTGCTTGTGTGGATGTTATCTATTCTGCAAATAAGACTCTGGTTTGTAGCATGGCGTGTTAGCACTTGTTGCGTGTTTTAGCATTGCCCAGAAGTGCTGTGGTAAGATGAGAATGCAGAATAACGTACAACACTTTGCAAATGATATACACTGCCAAAAAACTGTTGCATTGTTTAGATAAACTTCTGCAATGTCACAAGTTTTATTTTGATCCAGAGTTGCATTCACATTTCACCAAGATCTTGTATTGATGATGGGAGTCTGACCACTGCATAAAGCCTTCTCCAGCATATCCCAAAGATTCTCAATGGGGTTAAGGTCTGGACTGGTCATTCAGTATGTTCAGGTAGTCAGCTGACCTCATTCTTTGGGCACATAATGTTGCTGAACCTAGACCTGACCACTTTGTGCTGCCCCCATCTGCTGGTACAGTAGGCACTAGGCATGATGGGTGCATCACTTCATCTGCCTCTCTTCTTACCCTGATGCCCCCATCACTCTGGAACAAAGTAAATCTGGACTCATCAGACCACATGACCTTCTTCCATTGCTCCAGAATCCAATCTTTATGCTCCTTTGGAAAGCCTTTTTTCTGGTTATCCTCACTGATTAGTTGTTTTCTGAAGGCTACACAGCTGTTCAGTCCCAATCCCCTGATTTCCCTTCACATTGTACGTGTGGGAATGCTCTTACTATTAAACATAGTTCTACTGTTGTTTTTCTTCAACTTGATTTCACCAAGTGTTTAAGTGATCAGCGATCACAATTAATCAGGGTTAGGGTTTTTCCAACCACATTTCTTCTTTAAAGACAATAGATCCCCACTATCCTTCCAGTTTTTAATAATGCGTTGGACAGTTCTTAACCCAGTTTTAGTAGTTTCTACAATCTCCTTAGATGTTTCCTCTGCTTGATGCATGCCAATGATTTGACCCTTCTCAAACAGGCTAACATCTTTTCCATGACCACAGGATGTGTCTTTCAACATGGTTGTTCAAGAAATGAGAATCTACTCATTGCATCAGTTGTTGGGGTTAAATAACTTGTCGCCAGCTGAAAGATGATCTCCCATGCAGTAATTATCCAATAGGAGGCTTGTACCTGTTTGATTAGTTAAATCCAAGTGGCAACTTTTTTTGGTCAGTGTATGTATTAATCAAATATTTGGCTATAAAAAATATCTGAGAATGTATTAATTTATCTATTACCTCTTTAGCATAACAGGATGTATATGCTCAAGCCATGCACTGCAAACTTTCCTCAGAATGCCTTTCGTAAATACCCTCTTGTCTTTGGACATCCTTCCTAATTTTGCAGACGACCTGCATTGAAGTAATTGATTTTACTTTATTTGCGTGACTGCAAACGTTGCTCTGGTTGTTCATGTTGCACATGACACAAAGATCACATTTGTGTGGCTGAAGAAGCTTGCAAACACAGCTCAACACTATGCTGTCACATGTTTTTAAAGTAAAACATGGCCCTTAGGTTAAACTGAAGGAGCACAAAAGAATGAAGTAGTTTACTGTTTTTGCCAATAGCTAACCATGTCATGTGCCTGACATGCTCTCTAGGGGCTGTGGGCTTTAAATAGCCTTTCTTTCACTTTTGGAAAGTTTAACAAACATTTAAAACACACTGAAGTCATAAAATGTAGCCATGCACTTTAATTTCAAGGGTTTACTGGTAGTTAAAAATTACAATTGGTATAGTACAATGCAAGTCAACATTTAAGCCTGTATACTAACTACAATCATTCAACAAGCACAGACTAAGTTTCATTTGCTTAAATATTAATCAACTTGAAAAGTGGAGGTTAAAGGATAATACCTGCATTTGGTGTCAATAAAGTAAGTCCCGCAACTTCATGGAATCGTAAAAGCTTTGTTTATATGACTTGAAAATCGGTTAATGGTGCAATAGTCAGTGCTCAACAGATGTAAGATGTAACTTCATTTCAACTAGAATTTTAGAACTTGCTTCTTTTGTGCATTCATTAAATTCAGAAAAAGTACTTGTCCTAACTGTAATGTTCATTTTTCACTTTTGAAAAAATGCTTTATTCCCACCCTTTGTGCTGGATCTTTGATCGGTGCAGGCGTCCAAAATGGCAGTATTGTTTCCCAGATGCACTGTACGCATCCCGTCCGCCTCTGTATCAGAAATCAATACAGAATGACTTGGAAGGGCTTGAGTGATTTTATTGTTTGTAACTCCCTCAATCCGGCCCAATGGCAGCTGTTCTTGTGCAGTGCTGGAAGTGGAAAAATACAGAGGAACTGTAGTGGTATGCTGGCCCACCAGCTGTCCTGATAACAGTATGTCGTTGTGGTTTTTCACTGTTCTTGTAGTTATCAGCGTGTGGCAGTTGCAGACTGCTTAACTTGCATTATGGTAATATTATCAGCTCTACAAAAATAAATGAAGACTGTGGCATAGATTCTGTTTTTCTCCATGGAATATATGGTGTTATGTCACCATATTGTAATTTTCACTGTGGATGACTCTCTCCACTGCATTCAGTCCTTGGCAGCATGTTGGGCCTCTCCCCATGACAGATTCATCTGATTCAGCTGTTGCGTCACAGTTCTGCTCGAGGTGGTTTTGGGTCTCCCAGGTTTTTTCTTTCCTGGTGGTGTCCTTTTTAGGGCTACCTTTGGATAGCGCACACCAATGACTAATGATCAGAGGGGGTCATTTTTCTGTTTGTGGATTAACAAATTTTTATCTTGTTTGATTTGTCACACACTCACTATTCCTCTAAGGCCCTCTGGAGATGTTAATTTTGGTGCTTTGTCAAGAGTTTATCTATGTTGGTAGCTGTGGTTGTGTATGCAGTTGTCCAGTGGTCAGGCATGTGAGGGAGCCAGTTGAACAGGACAGTTGAATAGTAACTTCCTCCTGAGCTGGTTTGGCCTCACTTTGGTTCTTTTATCTTTCTTGAAAAAGTGTTTGTGCTTTTTGGCTTGTTCTCAGGGTCATTTGTGACCTGAGGCCACCATGAGTTGACCAGTGGCCGACCTTTTAACCATTTAAGTTTTGCATGACTGAGCCTTTTAGTCTCCATGGACTCCATGGAAACCATCTTCTCACTGGTTACCACTTGTGTAGCTGAAAGTCAATTCAGTTATTTGGTACTAACACCAGATATTTAAAGATCTGCAAACATACCTCTGAATTCTACCATTGCTTAAGTTATTACTTCCTCTGTTTGAATGACATACACTTTGAATCAGCATTGTTTTAAATGTTTCAAACCTCAGCAGTTTTTATCTGGCAGACAGACTGTGAACATGTTTAGATCACCCTTATTACGCTGGAATAAGGTGCAGAGCTGAACGCATGCACAGACCACTGACATGACACACAAACATAAAACATAAATCTGTTTTCCAGAGAACAGAGAGACCTGAAACAACTCCAGCTTGTGGGGTAAATGTTCATATTGGTTCTAGTAGATTAATCTTGGTTAGTAATTAATTGTCTTATTATTTTAGGTTTTAAATATCTACTTTCATGGCGTGAAAGTTGCAGCTGTGCGACTTTCCGTTAGTAAAAACAAAGTGAGTTTGACATACTGCTGTGGAGTTTTCCTGTTGTTTTCCACAAGACAGGAGCAATTTCTGACTAACGGGGAAACGGTGCTCAAGATGTTCTTTTTGCAGGTAGAAACACATCATCAGGTATATGTAGTTACCATGTGTCGAATGTTTCTTCCTGAACATGGCCAACAAGTAGTTTTACCCCATACCTGTGTATGTAGCCAGTTGAACAGATGCTATGGACTGTGGAGAGGACTAATAAAGTAATAGTAGTAGTAAGTAGGTTTTTGCTCAGTCATGGATTGAACACAAAACCGGGTCATGACAGCAGTCATCCTAAAGCCTAACAGGCCAACAGAGGAACTGTGTTGTTTCAAAAGACAAAACAATGGCCTTGCCTGGTCCTGGTAATTACAGAGCAGAACTGTCGCAGACCTATCATTATTAAAGAACCAAGCATCTTCCAGTACTTTAGGGCTTATGCGAATTTTGCCAATGCCTGCATATTTCCCCCCTCTTCTAGCGCTCTAGGAGAAAGAGTGTGGGTTAATGCATTGTCCCGTCACACATGGCCGGGTGTTTGCTTATTCCCAAGAGGGGCAATTCAGTTTTTGTTGTGGCTGCTCAAGGACACGTGTGGTTGGGAATGATTGATTAAGCGTGTTCTGTCTCTTCCCTTGCATTTCAACACTAAAATGTAATTCAAGAGGGAGATGAGGTATGTCAGGCTCAAATGTTGTTTTATTTTTAATAATTCATACTTGGTGAAAGTGTAGGTCTTTGTAAAAGAAAAACAAGCTTATGGAAGAGCAGCTAGTTTAGAACTACCTGTTCTCTTTAATCCATGTATCATTATGTGCTTATGAAATAGCTGTTTGGGGATGAAGCACTTGCCTTCCTGTTTCTCTGTCAAAGTAAGCAGTGGCTAGAACCAAAAAGCCCTCAGGTTAAAGGCAAATCTCCGGAGTGTCTGAGTGTCGTTTCAGCTCATCAGTACTACTGGAGATATCATCAACATATCACAGGAAGGATGTTCTGGAAGAAATGGAGCTTACAAATAACAAGCTCCCTGCCTTCCTTGTGCTTAGCTCTTTGGGCTCTTGTACTATTGCAAATTGCTGATGTCCCTATATTCTGTATTTATGCTTGTTTTAAGTTAATTCTAGCCTTTTCTCAGTTGTCGTCTTTATTGCCTTTGTCCTCAGGTGGTGTCAGATGCTGCAGGCCAAGGAGTCACTATAACTGGCAGCAAGACGTTCAACAACTGGAACTGGCCAAATGCTGTCATCTTTGCTGCCACAGTTATCACTACTATTGGTAAGAGTTACTGATGTTTCAGGAGTGGCAGTGATCAGACAGCACACGTTTTTGTAGTATGCAAAACATTTTTAATAAGACATTGCAATATATAATCTACAAAAATCTTCACCAAGAGGTCAGGCTGCATGATATTTGTTGTTTTCCTGTGTTTCCGTGCCTTGATGTATCTCTATGTCTACTAGCCAAAGACAAGGATATATGCACTGAGCTGTTTTTCAAACCAATATGCTATTTCAACCTTTTTTTTTGTATTCATCTTTAAAGGATATGGGAACATTGCTCCAAAAACATCAGCGGGCCGTGTATTTTGCATCTTCTATGGGCTGTTTGGTGTGCCTTTATGTCTTACTTGGATAAGTGAACTCGGAAAGTTTTTTGGTGGCAGAGCCAAGCACCTGGGCCAGTTTTTAACTAAAAAAGGATTTTCACTAGTAAGTTGACTGTATTTCTTTCTAGAATTTCTGGGAAACGTTTGCATATTTTGTTAATCTAATTAACATGTGTTTGTTCTTTTCTTCTCCAGAGAAAAGCTCAGTTTACCTGCACAGCTATTTTTCTCCTCTGGGGTGTGCTGGTCCATTTAGTCCTTCCACCTTTTGTGTTTATGTCTCAGGAGGGTTGGACATACATCGAGGGCTTGTATTTCTCATTTGTCACCTTGACCACAATTGGTTTTGGGGACATGGTTGCAGGTAAGCTAGAAAATAAACTGTTGTAATTTATTAATTTAATCTGGACAACCTCTATTAAAAGCCTAAATAAAAAGCACCTTTTGATTTCTTAGACTATATCACATTTCCAATCCTTATCCAGGGCAAAGTTTTGGATTAAAACAATTAAAAAATGTTTTTGTCCTTCTAGGAGTCGAACCAAATACAGAATACCCAACTCTGTATCGATACTTTGTGGAAGTGTGGATTTATTTGGGGTTGGCTTGGCTTTCTTTGTTCTTCAACTGGAAGGTGCGGATGGTGATTGAAGCACACAAGGCACTGAAGAAACGCCGCAGGCTGCGCAAGCTATCTCTTGATGAGCTCCGGCACTACAAAGAGTCTCACAAAGCTTCCCTTCGTTTGCCACCCACTCCTAATGATGTCAACATTTTCAGCTTCTTGTCCAAGAAACAGGAAGGCTACAACGATTTGATAAAGCAGATTGGTACCAAAAAAGAAGGGAGGACCATTGACCGCACTGGAAAAGGCAACAATAAAAGCAAAGACATCGGCCGCTCCAAGAGTTGCAATGACGCCCCCATGTTTAATGGCCACAGTATCCTCAGCCTGGACCGCTCACCACGCCAAAAGAGACGCTACAGTTTCAGTGACCGTGTCACTGTTGCTTTTTCAAAGTCCAAAAACTACCTCCTGGGCTCAGACAATGGTTTACTGCTAACAGAGGACCATGTAGAGGGTGACCTAGAACTTGACCAAGACCGAATGTATGAGAATCAGCTTGACAAGGACATCGACCTTGAGAATGCAGGCGTGGGAGATTGTGGAGCAGGTGGTCGAAGGGCATGGGATTCTAAAGAGTACCATCCGCTAACATTCCAAAATGCAAACATTACTTTTATTGATGAGGAAAACTTTCTCAGTAATAACTTGGAGGAGCTGGAGGATGATGACAACGATGATGATGATGATGATTCTAAAGCAAAGCTGTCTATTACTACATGTGACGAAAACATTGAGACAAACTCCAAGGAGGAGCAGGGCTCTGAATCTGAAGAATCGGTTTTTACTAGTGACGGTTCAGAACACTGCCACTCCTACGAGAAACTTGTAGAGGAGTATGCAAAGGAAGACAATACAGAATCATGAGAGCTGCTCAATGTGAAGTCAGCACACCTCCTGGTCCATTGTTCTTGACTTGTTTGGCATTGAGGTAAATGTATTCTAATGTGAACCATATCAGTAGGGTCTGATAAGAGACTGCAAAGCCAAAATCAAATTTCAACTACATTCAAAAAATCCCATCATATTGAATAATTTTAATAGTTGATATTTTTGTAAAAACAAACGGTGCCCTCCCTCCTGCTGAATATGGATTCAGAGTACAACACATAGGCCTGTTCATGTCTTCCTTTTTATACACTTTGAAAAACTATATGCCACATTTTTTGTGTAATGCCAAAAAAACAATTATTGTCCATGAGTGAATTATTTTTACTCATAGGTTAAGGAATTCTGTGGAAGTGTTTTTTGATTTCCCATACGTTCATCTATTTATATTCACCATATTGGTGTTTTTAAGAATATTTATTAAAATGAAGGACATAGTAGCTTTTATTCAATCGCTACGTGGGTTTGTGTGTCTCCCATTGCACAATTCCAACAAATGAGGTCAGATCAATGTCCATTCCAGGGGTGACTGTCTGTTTAAAACCTGAGCCAAGCCTTTGTCTTAAAGTAATGAAGGGGCTTAAGGGCCAATGCTCCTCTTGTGAAGTTCTTAACTTGTGTGTGAGGTTGCCACTTGTTTTAACTGCACGCAACAGAATTGTCCTTGCAGTAGCAATCATGACATATTAAACATCCTCCTAGAACAAAATCATGAATAGAGACACTCAAATCACAGTTGGTGTTTTTTTTTTTTTTTTTTTTTTTTTCTACACATCTGCTCAAAGCCTTTTGTTTTTACCTCAGAAAATGAACACGCTTCCTTGCTGTTAAGTGCATGATGGGAACAAACCTTTGACAGCAGCAGCATTCTTGCGTTCTGTCTCTTTAGCACCCTTTCACTTGATTGTATTTGCCATGTAAATATTGGCTGAAAGCCCATCAGTAGCCACAAACACAGCTCTGTTCAGGACGTGGCCTTGCTACTCGTATTTGCCTTCAGGGGGCTCGCACCGCCATAAATGACTGAAGTACCGCTTACGACAGGCAGCCAAGGTTAGCTCGTTGCAGATCAATACTCTCTTGACGTATGTTTCGGTCATGAGACCGGGTCAGAAGTATTGGTCGTCTGAACTGCTGTGTAGTGGTTCCTTTTTTTTTTATTTGTGAACACAAAACTCATCTATTGATGTCAAGTGCTTTTCAGCCTCACTTTTAAGAGGGCCCTCAGTTATATTGCTAACTCACTGCCTTTTGCACAAGTTGCCTTGCACACTAAAACTTGAAACGGTGTTACTTTGAATGGTTAAGTGGCAGCGATGCAGTGTCACAAAGGGCGGCTTTGAATTCAAAACCAGCCTTCTCATTTAACAAATTCCATTTAATAATGTACTATAAATATAGTCCAAGATTTTCTTTTTTAAACACAAAATGCACATTGTGATTGCTATTTCTGCCTTACGGATGATTGCCATCAAGTGAATAGCCTTAAATCCACTGCAAATCAGAGGGTATACAATACAATAGAACATCTTTTGAATGTACTTTGCAGTGATTCACTGAACATATGTAATCTGTCATACTGGATGGATACTTGTTGTTCCCATTCTAGTATTTCATTACAGGGTCACCACTTTTGTAAATGTGAATAATCCTCTCATTTTCACTGGGTTGCCTGGATATGTTATAGCAGCATTGTTGTGTAGACATGGTACTCGTGCAGACTGAATTTCAAACATGTCTCTAGATTATTATTAACTAAGAACAGGTTAGAGAAGTTAAAGCCATTGTCCAAAGTTTTACTCTTAATGTTGCTCCATTGTGTAAAAACTCCAGTATAGTTGTCTGTATAGTTTTAGTTACCTTTTTTATGATTAAATTATTTATGTTTGTAAGTTTGTATTTGAATTCCAAACAAAACTGTATATTTCATGTAAAATAAACATTTAATAAAACTTTGAGTGTTGAAATTATTTTAACATTGTGCTCCCTACAGTTTTGCACGTTATTTATTTCAGTCGTTGTGCAATTCCTTCTCTGGCTCTGGAACGAGTTTGGAAATGTCATCTCATGACAGATATGAGATTTTGGCCATGGTTCCGTAGATGGCAGCAGGTGCTTTCCATTAGGCTCAGATGGTTCATTCATTACGGTCTTCTTCATGACTTGACTGAAGAGTTGGGTTGTGAGAACAAGCTGCAAACGTGGAAAAAATGTAGTGCCAAAAAATGCACTTCTTGTCATTATAAGAGTGTTTCAGCTGTGTACAACAAACCTAGAACTCTAACAATATGTACAATTGCTGTTTCTACAGATATTCTGAATGTGTCAGAAAACAATGGGTTCAAGGCCTCTGGCTGTTCCCTTTTTCTGTCTCGTCAGATGAGCTGACTGAGCAGTAAACGCGTCATCCTTGAGTGATGTAGATGTCCTACTTACAGAATAAATAAATAAATAAAATCTGCATTGGAACATTCAACTAGTGAATCCTTTATCTCTGGAAAATATGGGATCAAATGATCTTGGGTAATTTTGCAAACTCTGTTGAAGACTTTGACAGTAGTAGTTATTTGGCGTCAGCAAGTTTGTGTGTAAAAGTTGCATAGTATATCGAGCATGTCCCACCATCAGCTGACGCTGTTATATACACAAAATCCAAGGTCATGCAGTCAGGGGGTTGAACAAAACTGCAAAGGTAGCAAAAAGCTGAAATGTAAACCTAGCTGTCATAATGAAACTAAAAATCAAATAACGACAGAGGAAATGAAAGCAGGGAGAGTTCTTGCACAACACGTCATCTCAGTTTCTTTGAAATTTCCCTCTACCTTTTATTATGCACCACCTATTACAGGAATAGGAAGATTGATTTAAAAAGAACCAATAGAGCCGTGGTGGTGGTGATGTTGAAATTTGCTGCTCTGCTAAAAGACATGAGATTAGCATAACAGTCAGTGATTGTTGGCACAGTTTAAAACTGAACTCCGGTGCCTGGAGGGATTCAGTAGAATAACCTTCCCAGGTTCCATCATGACTTTAGGAATTCACCTCAGAGATGTGTCAACATTAACTTTTAGAAAAAAGGAAAACTGCACAGTAACACACTGATATTTTTATTCCCTTCTGCAGAATGTAGAATGTAGAATGTTTTAGCTTGAGCTCATTCTGATTGCATGTGAAGCAGATTCACAATGTAAAAATCCGCAACAGAAACACATTTCCGCCATCAATGTTTCACCAGAATGGGTGGCGCTAGAAAACCTTCACCCTTCTAAATGTTAACTCATGATCTTCACTGATGATGGTTACTGAACCAAACTAAAGAGAGGGCTCATTGTGAAAATGTGCTGAGTCTGGTGGAAACCAGAATGTCTCCTGTTACTGTGGGATTCCAGACACAACATAAATCAACCCTCTTCAGCGTCTTCAAGTTCCTCACTCCAAAGTGTGATCCAATACGTAAAGATAAATACTGAGAATAATGTTGTTTAAAGAGCCTAAAGCTAACCCATTGTTTTTGTTAAGTCTGTTGAGGTCATTTTAGTTGTTTTATTAGAGTCATGGAGATAGGACCATAAAACAGGAAGAAAATGCCTGATCCTTGACCTGATTACAGCGTGTAACAGCAGTTTTAATATATCTACATTCTGACAATTTATGAGAGCAATTAGATCAAGGACATCATCCACTCATTTTAATAGAATCACTACTTGCTTTATATTTTTATGTCAAGTTGTCCAGTGACAACTTTACTGTCAGTGTAATTTTCTGCTGACAGCTGCCATGAGTGTGTAGTGTAGTGTAGTGAAACAATCTCAAAAACCTGATTACCACTAAACAAATCAAGCAGATGTAGTTTTTTTCCTTACTGGTGGAGCAGTGGTACATATACACTGATTAGGCACAACATTATGACCACCTTCCTAATATTGTGTGGGTCTCCCTTGTGCCTCCAAAATTGTTGCAACTCATCAGAGAATGGACATGGTCCTTCTGAGGGTGTCCTGTGGTGTCTGGTAACAGAATGTTGTTAGTGGGGGCCTTTGGGTCCTATGGGTTGAGGGGAGGGGCCTCTGTGGATCCTCCCACAGAAACTTGATCAGTTTGGAATCTAGTGAATTTGGGGGCCAGGTCAACACCTTGTGCTGTTCTTCATGTGTTTGTGTATGTGCCTGTGCCAGGCTGCATCCTGCTGGGGATGGCTGCTGCCACCAAGGAGTGTCATTGCTATGGGGTGGGGGGTGTCTGGTCTGCTCTAGGTGGGTACTACATGTCTAAGTAACATCCACATGAATGCCAGGTCGAAAGTTTCCCAGCAGAACACTGCATTGTCCCAAGATGGTCAATGTTATTTACTTCACCTGTCAGTGGTTTTAATGGTGTGGCTGATTGGAATCATGACTGCAAATAAATTATAATTTACTTGTTTGTTGTCCAAAAACATCGGTTGCAAAAATCTTGCAGTTCTTGTTGGCCAATCACTGATTTCATACTCTTACACAATCAGTTAAGGTCAACATATTACGAGACAGTTGTTGCGTTTCCAGGGCTTTCAAAAAAAGCCTTGCAAAAAAGCCTTACCAAGCTACACCCACCGGGGCTGACATGAAGCCTTAACACTTTATATCAAGGCTTAATGCTTAATTTTATGCATAATTAAGTGACAGGTGGGAGGCCTCAGAATTTTCTGGCCGGCTGCCTCAACATCACCAGGCCTTCCTTGCCCACACATTTTTTGTGGTGGAAAGTTGGTCTGATTAGGAACTGATTATGCTCTGAATAAGATTTGACCTCACAGGCAGGCGTTGTGGAGCTGTATGGCCTGAGGGACAAACGACCTCCTCAGCCTGTCAGTGGAGCAGGGCAGAGACACCAGTCAGCCACTGAAAGAGCTTCTCTTTGTGATTATGATGTCATGTAGAGGGTGGTGGACTTTGTTCAAAGTCCTTGCCTCTGCCACCGATGCCAGAATGCCAGAGTATTCAGCTCTGCCCCACCACAGAGCTACCTTCCTCCTTATCAGAGCTACATACCTCCTTATCAGCGTATCTAGCCGTGAGGTGCCCTTCTTCTTAATGCTGCCTCCCTTGGCCTCGACAGTCTGATAAAACATCCTCAGCAGCTTCTGGCAGATGTTAAAGGAAAAAAGTAGAACCGGCTCTGACCTTTCCTGTACACTGAGTCTGTGTTAGCCGACCAGTCCAGTTTATGATCCAGCTGTAGACCTAAGTCTGAACTATCTCCACACAGTCACCCTTGACTAATCATTAGTACTTTGTGAGAGTATTTATTTTTTTATTACATTAATTGACAAATAGCTTGGCAACAGAAGCAGCTGTTATCAGATTCTGATTTGAATACTGTTAATTATTATATCCAACAAAGCCTTGTCCAATCGAAACTAGTGAGGCGACCACGAAAACACAAATGCAGAGCCCCTTTCAATTAAATATCCAGAACTACTCAGTTTTTCATTCACGATGCCACCTCCTAGTAGGATGCCAGTCAACAAAATAGACCTTCAGAGCCTTTAATCACAAAGACAGATTTAAAAGCTGAAAACCGAATTAAAAAATAAAAATAAAAATGCTGTCCTCTGTGTGGCAATATTGAATTAACTAAAAATAAGCCTCACTTCCAGTCCCTTAACTTGTCAAAGGAGAACATAAACCATAGAGAAATCATAGAGTCAACTATGTAAGAGCAACATCTTTTTTTTTCTTTTTTTAAATTGCATATTATGTTGTTTATTGGGGCCATAGTTAACAGGAGGTACTTAGCGTTCAGTACATGCCCAAGGTCACAGTGCATATGTTGCCAAGGGAGCTTGTACGGCTATTCTCATCATCAAAAGCACCTCAGCCAATGAATATCCTTCTCGTCGTCAAAATAATTGCACTCTAAAAGAATGCAATTTGTTAGGCTTGGTTTCACTAACTCTGTGAGCGATGCTGCCTGTTGTTCAGCTCAGAAAGGGAGCAACAGTATATAGACTTGTTTAGTGGCTGTTTATGCCTTCTTGCTAATTTTGCAATAAAAGAGGATCAGAGAGCCTTGTGTCTTCAATTTCACAGCACTTACACTTCTCACTTTTTACCACAGCGTCAGCACTGGTCGGGTTTTTTCCAGTGAGATTAGATCAGGGTTAGAGATCAAGAGACGCTTCTCTTCAAAGATAATATCCCTCCTTTTAGCTTGTTGGCCCCTGTCCTGATCATAGGGACTTCATTGTATCATTTTGCCAAAAACATAATATATGAGGTAACACAGGTTACATTTTATTTATTTTTTTTATTGAACACCTGGAAACTTTGATTGCAGAGTTCGGAGAACAGATTTTATTTGTCAGAATAAACAGTTCGACCTTTGGATCTATATTACTGTCTTCTCTCCAGCTATTCATTAGATGATATCAAACTATGTAACACACAATAAAACTTATTCACTTATTAAAGAAGCTACTTTTTAGTAGGTCTTAGCATAAGATTAGAGCTATCTTCAAAGAATGTTTTCCCTTTTGTAGTATGGACTACAGCATTATGTAGTATTCTCAAAAGTCTCAGTAAGCTACTTAATATTAGGTCAAATTAACAATGTTTACATATAAGAATGCAAAAAATGTGACCTACACTTGAAGTACAGTAGAAGCACAGTGGAAAATTTGCCCCTGGTGTGATGGCCGACTGAAATGTTACACAGACATGTTGAATGGAATAATGTAGCCAGCAACCATTAGGCAAAACGAACACATTATTTTACATTTTTATCAGAATAGTCCAAAATGATTTCACTTTTTAAAATAAGTTTATGTCATCCTAATTTGTCTTAGCTTAACTTTAATCTTTTTTCTCCTGTAAATATAAAATATAAGGCGTTTCACCCCTAGTGACCTGTATTGTTTTCAGACTGTGTGGGTGCATGTCCCTGTTCTTTTCATTTGAAGAGTGAGATTATGCAAGCCCTGAGTTCATAAACCAGTCAGAGTAGCGGCCTCCTTCTTTCACACTGCAGTACTTCATACAAAGTTTGTGTTTCCTAGATGTGGAGTGTACTTGTGAAGAAATTACAGCAAGGTGCCATTCAAGACTGTTTGCAAATACTTTAAGCCACAACTCACAGTAACCTAATCACATTTATGTAGTTTGTCATTGTTTCTTACTTGCTACCTGAAGGGATTTTCTTAAAGCGGCCCGAATTGCATCACACCTTTGTCTAAAACCCAGCAAAACAAAAAAACCAAGGTCTTATGAAGGTGACGCTCAGTGCGTATGAATGAATCAATGCCATATCTCTTTGTGTATTAACAGCACAGCCATCCTGAGACAGAATGATGCCAGCTCAATTCCTTGTCAACAAAGGAAGAGGGGGAACCAGATGGAGACTTGTTTCTGTGGCCTGTAAAACAGCCAACACAACAACAGTTCAATAAGCAGTGGCCCAGGACGGGGAAATGCGACGAGTCCAAGGACCTCTCTGACACCCAATTGTTTCCTGAGTTTCTGTGTCCGGCCTTCCGGATCGGAAACTTTTGGGCACCCCCCAGAGGTGAGTTTGTATTTGTGTGTTCATGCGTGCATCCACTATACTGTATGTTTAAATAAGCGTGTGTTTTGGATGTGAGAGCAGGGTGGGATTGTTAATGAAGACGTAAGAGGGACACTGGCAGATTGCCCATTTCTTTTTAAAGAACGTGTATGAAAGGATGGGAAAAAAAGACAAGGAGCAACGTTCAACAATGCTACTAACAGCTGGCCATGTTGACCACAGGCCTTATTTTCCCAGGAAGGAAAGTAGTAACATTGAACTTTGACCTAACAAGAACCAACCAACAAGACTCTGAGGACCAGATGTTCTATAACCTGTTTTAAGAACTCAAGTGTTTTGATATTACCAATTCAACCACTAAGTAGGATTGCACAACAGTCTCTTTTAAGCTTATTCCATTGTCACTTACAGCTCCTAGTAAAGTAAATAAGTTTTCTTATTGCAAATGACAAACTTCTGGCCCTTACATTCATGCATCTAACTTACACATCATCTTTCCTAAGCAATCATGACTCAAAATACATAAAGTACACAAACAGACTGTAGGAGAAAGAAAAAAGCAAGACACGGATATGCAGTGATAGGCCAGTAGTCTAAACACTGCCGGCCTACATAGTTTAATTAGTTGATGGAATCAGTTGCTCAGAAAAAATAAATAAATTAGATTTCATCCCACTGAAGTGACCTACATTAACCCCCATGTTGCACACAGGGAGTAATTAAACAATATCCTAATACATAAAAATGCACCTTTCTGTAGGTCATAACCACAGAACCCCCCCCCCCCCCCAAAAAAAAAAAAACCAAAAAAAAACACTGCCTGTCCAAAGCTCACAACATAATCAAAGACCCCATCCGCCCCCACCATGTCCCTGCTAGCCCCTGGGAAGAGGTTTTGCAGCATCCGGAGCAGAACAACGAGGTAACTGTAACAGCTTCATCCCACAAGCCCTCAGACTCTTGAACTCAAAATAATGTCCCCAGATGGACAAAAACAATGTGCAATAAGTGTCCAGAACAGTTTTTACACACATACCTGCAATATATACATTTCCGTATTCAGTCTGTGCATAGCTGCTGTTGGAAATCAGTGCAACGTAATTTCATTCAATTGTGCACTGGTGGTGTAGCTTTCAGTGACAATACAAAGTCTAGAGGATGATTCGTATTTGACTTTCCGGCACACACAGACCTTCTGTATAACAACACCTGCACAAAACTACAAACTAAAAATATAGCATTACGTCCTGGTGTGACCACGGGAAATAAAAGTGGAACATTAGTGGAAAAACATATGTCAGACCTGAGAGGATGCCGAGGCACAAGAGCCAACGAACCATTTCAAAATGTCCCTCTTCCGCCCTCTGGTGAAAAAGACACAGCAATGCACTTTACTTTTCAAATACCAAATGCATTCACTTGTAGGTTTAATGTTTACTTTATTTGCTGTCTATAATAGCACTGTTATTTTGTCATACTGCTTTAGATAACTTTTGGAAACAATCGCCCCTTATGCTTTTATTTTGAAACTTTCGACGCAGCTCTAACCCGGAAGCACACCAGTGTTATTATGCTAACGATGTGTCATCAACACATTAGGATTGCACGGGTGGGAACTGCCAATTCCGAGGAAACTCAGAGTACCAGACAATTATTAATAATTATTTAGAGTGCCGTCTAAGACGAGTGATAAATATCGTCTTTTTGAATAGGTTGTCATAAAGTTACCACGATAATAAGACGGAGAAATCGACTCAATTTGCAAAGCTACGTAGATTTTCCACAGCTGGACTGTTAGCAAGGAGGCTAACTGATTAATTCCGTCTTCTTTAGTCCTGACGGGACAGGAGAGTGATGTCCTGCAGCTTATTGGAGTTTTGTAGGCTCCAAGAGCTCAAAACGGTCCGGGATTTCTTGTTCCAGACCCGGAACACCGAGCCAGTCGAGGAGAAGAACCAAACAGGTAACGTTACCTGCATTAAATGGTAAAGGCAGACGTATACTTGTAGCATGCTAGTAGATATAACTGTAAACTAAAGTCACAGCTACCTCTGCAAATAGCTATTCGTTATAGCGTGTCAAACAGAACAATTCCTAACTAAACACAGGGCGATGCCTATTACTAAATAAGGTTAGAGCTAAATGTCTCTGGGTTGCAGGAATAGTTTGAAAGTTAGCTATGTACTTATCCACATCCATAAATGTTTACTCTCAGTTGAGGAAATTAAATGTCTTAGATTACAGAGAGTAACCATTCCCCAAGTGATGTTAGGAGTTTTTATGGAGTGTGCTATATACGAGTGCGGTAAAGCCTGGTAAAATACATCCAAATAGCGTCGAAATAACGGTTTCTTGAGGCCTTGGCTTTGTAATACATTAGATGTTAAATTGTCACGGTAAACGCCCATCAAATGTGTTTGGCTTTATTGCTTTACCAGTAGTCTTTAATGTAAAGTGCGTGATGGACGGAGCTTCATCTGCTCCGTAACATCAGCAGGATGCAGAGAGGGCGAGAAGGAGGAGGTGCAGGCTCCCTGTCCTTTTGCTATGAGTCATCTCACATGAAGCACCTGAACGCAACACTGCAGGATGCACAACAGTGGGGGATAGATACAGAGCACTTGTTGCACTTAGACTCCACACTAAGATGAAGATGAAACAATCTAATTCACAATATGCGTGTTGGTGGCCATGTGGGAATAGAGAAGAAGATTTTTGGGAAGGACATTAACTACAACCATTAATGTACATGCAATAACTATGGACATTTTTACTGTGCAATACCTAAGGAATTAAAAGTGATGTATCTAGGACATGTAAAGGATTGTGTTATTGATAAGGATAGATATTTAAGTGCAAGTAGCCCCTAAGGCAATAGCAAGAAAATGGTATGAGGTGGAACATGGCTAGAAATGATGAGACTTATGGAGAAAGTGACCTATCAATTAGGACTGTAATGAAGTTCATTCAGACATCTTCTGTAACCGCTTGTCCTGTGAAGGGTCACTGGGAGGCTGGAGCCTATCCCAGCTGTCATCAATTGGGTACTGTGATGAGAAGTGTTGTTGTTAAAAAAGACAGATTATTCATAACTGAGTGAAAGATGTTTTTTGTGCAAAAGCTATGGATGTGTATTTGTTCCCATATGTGCATTTGTTTGCTCTGAGGAAAAACCCAAATATCGCTAAACATTATTAACAACAACAACAACAACAACAAAAAAGACTCCATGCTTGACATGTGCAGATACAGAAAGTGTCAACACATCAGTCTTTTAGCTCAGTGACATTGACGGTCCCACACACAGCAGTGAAACGCGATGCATTATAAATGTCCCTGGCAGCTGGATTTTGACCTGGATTTTGATGTTTGGGCTGTCACTTTGTCTTCCACCCACTCATGAATATTTTTAGATTGTTTCCCTGTAGCAAAAGCTGCTTCAGCCATTCCCCAGTTGTCCTCTCTAAATTTGTTTTTATGGTTAGCTAGGGTGACATTTGCATTCATGTGTTAATGTATTATATTCATCATCTGGCTGTTGCGCTCCCATTTATCCAGTTCAGAATTTAAAACCCAAACAGTATAATGAGTAAACCACTCACTTTGATCTCTACCAATCTGAATAAGGATGGGCCTGGTCATATTAACACTTAAGCTTGAATTTTCTCGTTTACACTTACTATTGTAATATGATCACAGGGGACCAAGATTTAGGCAAAGAAAGTGTGAGAATTTGCCAGCCACGCAGAAGCACCTCTGTCTTCCTGCATTCCAAAACTAAAGCATTTCTTTTCCTGTTTGGTCTCTTCCAGGAGATAATGAGCTGTCTTGGGACACCTCTGACTGGGAGTCAGCATGGGATAATGGCGAAAATAAAGAAGAGAGATCTACTCCTGCCACAGAGGTCTGTCTGTCATTTTTTGTGTGTGTATTATTCTGAAATTGTCCTTTTTATGCATTTTAACTCTATCGGTGTCTATGTCTTGCAGTGTACAGTTTATACAAAGATCTCTTCCTTCTTTGCTCTGTAGGTGGAGGAAGAGACCACGGGGCAAAGTGGACCCTGGCTGCAGGACTGTGTTGTGTCTCTCTCGCCTTGCGCCGACCTGCTAGTGGTGGCACGTGAACAGAGGGCAACCTTTCTCTCAGGTCAGATATTCAAACACACACACACATGTGTCTCTGTCTCGGAGGAGTTTAGTATGTTTGTTAATGTTATGGTTTTTTACAGCTAAGTGGCGTACAAATGACAATGGCAGAGAGGAGATGACTCTGGCTGTGTCCTGGTCTGGAAGTCTCAGCACTGAAGAAGGGTGAGAGAAAACTAGAAATGAGATGAAATGAAAATGCTGAAAAGTGGACAGAAATATTCATGATGTGTTTACAGCACATGGCAACAATTTCCTTAGATGCATTTACTCAGAACATGTTAAGGTCTTTGGAAGATCCGTTGCTCTGTGTATCGAGCATGTTGGCTCTGGATGTCTTAGTTACGTTCTCCTCACTCCATGGTGTTGAGATAAAGGATATTTTGGGGTCAGCTACAGGACTCCTTGTTCTTATTGTCACTGCAGATTGTTATTATGAATGTCTGTTGTGCTGTTGTCCTGACGCACAATGAATTTGGATGCCTTGACTGATGGACAAGACTGGGACATCCCCTAAGAGACTAAAATGTTTTCATGGTGCTGTTTGTAAGATAAAGGGATAAATATGAATATGTGCATGACAGAAAGCTGTATATGAAGATGATAGGATTTGAGAAATTAAATATGAGATAATGTTAGAGTAAACTCATAGACTTTACATTCTACTTATTGTTTGTTCTTCTCTTCAGAGAGTGTGTGAGCAGCACCATCTGTATCCCCTTGGCAAGCCAAAAGAGGTAAGAGTTACCTCTACATGCAATAAAAGACATGTCTGAGGAAGCACCAATAACAATATATCTGTGTTTTTTTGCATGTATGTAGGAGCTCCACCGGGCGGCCTGACTGGACATGTGTAGTAGTTGGTTTCACGTCAGGCTATGTCCGCTTCTATACAGAGGTACGTCCATAATCCATTGTACCCTGCACTTTTTGAATGCTCAGCAGAATTTAAACCATCAGTATGGTCTGTATATAAATAGAAATGGCATTACTGTATTTAATGTCCTATTGATTGTGTGTGGTCAGAGTGGCGTTCTGCTCCTGGCCCAGCTGCTGCATGAGGACCCAGTTTTGAGGCTCAAGTGTCGTACCTATGAGATCCCTCGTCATCCTGGTGTCACTGAGCAGGTAATGTGCATCTCAGACACCTGACATAACCATCTACAAAAAGCATGTTCAAATTGAAATGGGAAAAATAATTGAATCTTTTGGAAATTAGCTTTATTGCTGAGTTTGTAATGAGAGTACAGTTACAGACATTCAGCTGTGATCAATCTTTAAATTTAATGTTGATTAAAAATTGAATTAGGATTTCCCAAAATGGAAACAAATCCTAGAACTGTATGATTATTATTACTGGACAGTCCTTGATGATGGAAACATTGTGCGTAGTCTTAAGTTTTCTTCAGCTTATGCATTAACATTAAATTTCCTCTTCTGCAGCATGAGGAGCTGAGCATCCTCTACCCTGCTGCTCTGGTCACTATAGATGGCTTCAGTCTCTTTCAGTCTTTGCGAGCCTGTAGGAACCAGGTGGCAAGAGGTAATGCTACTTTGTGCATCTGTGTGTATTTGTGTGTCTGCATGGACCAGAATGATTTATGTTGTGTGCTTTCAGTAGAAGAGCATTAACATGCTCTTGTAGGAACTGTTACAGTATTGTTGCAGTGTGTTAACTGCAGGTGTGTTTTTCCACTGGCTGACTGTGTGGATAGTGTTTGCCACAAGGCATTCAGGTACTAAGAGACATAAGTTATATATAGCCTTTAGATGTTAGTAGCCAAGCTTCATCAGCATTAGAGCATCTAGTGATGCTCCATGTTTGTGTGTGCTCTTACTGAATCTAATATGCTTCATGGCCTAAGGCAGTCTAGGCAAGTTGCTATAGTTTTAAGTGAGCCACATGCATGGGGGGTACTATGCAAGCTAAAGGCAAGAAACAGATAATGCACCTCCTGATCAGATTCTTTAGTAAAGCTGTTGTTTGTCACATCATCTACTCTCTTTCTACTCTTCCACACAGCTGCAGCAGCTGGTAGTGATGCCATCCCCCCTCCTCCTCTGGCCTATAAGAAGTGGGGTCTGCAGGACATGGACACAATTGCGGACCACAGCAGTGTTGGTAAGAGACTGTTTCAGAAAATACACATGATTTGTGTGTGACATAGCAACCTTTTGACTTTCCACTATATTGCAAGCTTACTGACATAACAATAATTGCCCCAAGCAACTTTTAATTATGTATGCAAGGATAAAAAGGCAAATTCTAGAGCAACTAGAGCAAAGTTATTTCTTTTCATTGACTTTATTCATGAAATTCCTCCTGCTTTTAGGTATTATGACTCTGTGTGTGTTTGACCAAATGAAGAACGCGTCTATCCTTGGTGGGTTTAATGCTTCAGTCAAGGGAAGCCCCCCAGCCATGAGCCAGTATGTCACCGTAGGAGCTGGGCCATATACAGGCTTTTACTATGCTGTAGAGGTGAGTGTGTAAGAGAGATGAAGGACATCTGTTTATTCCCAGTTTGAATGATGGTAAAGGCAGCATGGTTGTACATTAACAGGATGTTAATCATTAAGTGTTATGCACCTACACATATGGTTTACAAAGCACAGTACAGGACGCAAGTTTGCAAAGGAACTACTTTTTTAACTGTAATTTCAGCTTTTCATTGTGCCTCTGTCTGTCTTTAGGGAAGTTCCCAGCCACTTCTGTCTCATGTGGCTCTTGCTGTGGCCAGTAAGCTCACTTCAGCTCTCTTCAGTGCGGCCAGGTATGTGTGTTTGTGTGTGTAAAGTACATTTTGTGTATAAATATGAATAATTTATTATATGAAGACCAAAAGTAAATAGACAAATGTGGTTGTCCAGTCTATGTTCGTACAGGCACAAAATAATTGTGGTCAGGCCCACCCTTGGAGAATGATCTGTTGGCCATCCTCTGCTGCTGTAACAGCACAAAGCAGCTCAATCCATGATCTAAATTACAGCCTGCTGTGTACTCAATTCCCACTTTATACATACAGGCAGAAAGAGAGATGGACCAGTTTTCTCATTATCCTCAACTCTATGACTTCACTACCTTGTGTTTTTGTTGCTCACCTTTTCTCTGTTTGTTTTTCATTGTCTTTCATTGCTTTACTCTCAGTGGGTGGTTAGGATGGAATAAGAACAAGACTGAAGAGGAGGCTGTTCAGAAACTGAAGCCCAAGGTGGAGCCTGCCACCCCCTTAGGGATCAGGTACCAGTCGTGATATCACACACACATGCAGCACCAGTCCCCTATAGTGTCCTGTTGATATTGGCAACCTGATGTTTGGATATGTCTTTCGCTTGTATTTAAACCCGACTTGTGTGTTCTAGATTTGGTCTCCCAGACTCTCGGCGCCATGGCGAGACTATCTGTCTGTCCCCATGCAACACACTGGCTGGAGTGACAGATGACTTTGGTCGTGTCACATTGCTGGACTTGGCCCGGGGCATTGCCATCCGTATGTGGAAAGGTAAGGTGACAGGACAGAAATGTGGTGCCCTCTTTAGGCTGCTAATTTTCATTAGCCGTATCGTCCATATCAGTACAGATATCAGCAAGATTTGTTTTTTTTGTTTACCATTTAATTTTGATATGTGTTCCTTTCATTTTTTTTAGCAGTATATATGTATGTATATACACACTTTGAGTTCAGTATATCAAAACGTTTAATCTCATTCAGGTTACAGAGACGCCCAGCTTGGTTGGCTGCAGATTCCAGAGGAGCGTGGAGGTCGAGAGTCCTCTCCGTCGTCTTCTCTCCCCAGACGGCATGCTCTCTTCCTAGTCATCTACGCCCCCCGCAGGGGGATCCTGGAGGTGTGGGCGATGCAGCAGGGGCCTCGAGTTGGTGCTTTCACTGTGGGAAAACACTGCAGGTATGCACAGTGCAGTGGTTATTTACTGTTGATTGGCACCACATGCTTCATATTAGGTTGGCTACATAAGCACATACTGTCAGTCGATAGTCAATGATACATATACTGGGAAATAATTAACAATAGTAAACAATGAAATAAATGTAACATACTGTATAATGTGGTGTGTGCGTGCTCCTCCAGGTTACTATATGCTGGCTACCGGCTGATGGGCGTGAACAGTGTGACTAGTCAGGGCTGGCAGCTCCATACCCAGCAGGTGTGTCTGCTGGATCCCACCACAGGAGCACTGAGGACAGTGAACATACCCTTCCACCTGGCCCTCAGGTTGGTGCAGACTAACAGAAAAGAGACTAAATCTGCTGACACGTGGTATTTTAGTACAAATGTCTTTAATTCTTAAGGGTGTTTTTCCTTTAGGGTTGCTTGCAGATGTTGGTGGGTGCAGGGGGTACTTTCCATTCTGAGACTCAGATTGACTCACAAAGTGTTGGTTCTTGTATGTAGGAATAACAGACTGAGTGACTCTTGGCTACCTCAGCCGGACATATATATTATTTATTCAAGAATGTCTGGAGAGCACTTATCTTTAGCACTATCTTAGTGGCATGAAAGCCACCCAGCATGTCTTAAACTCAAGGGGCTAGTTGCACCCCCAGCAAAAGTTGCGCCACAGCAATAGAGAGCGCAAGAGCTATGATTGGTCCGCCTGGTACTAGTGTATTAGCCACAACTGTCACGTAGATTCAAAATGACTGCCAAGCTAAAGAAGCTAAAATAAACAAGAACATTTATTGAATTTTGCAATCTGTCACAAGGCATTATGCCAGACACACTCACCGCACTTTCCCTCAGGATGAATGAGTCATGAGCAGACTCCTGCCACTGTGTCATCACCACATCCTGCATCCAGCACACATCCTGAACCTTTGTTGAAACAAAATTTCTCAATAAGTTGGGTCTCCTTATAAACTGGCGTAGTCTCTCACTACTTTTTCATACCTGAATGCCTTCCAATCTCTGCACTTTACACCCACCTCTGAGTAGGAATAATGTTTTGTTAAGGTCAGGATAATATATGCTAAGGATACTAAATTTATGGCTTAATAATAGTGTTTAACCTCAAATGCTTGTTATTATCTCATTTAAAAAATTATGTTCAAACACAAATTTGAGGCTGTGATGTCTTGTTGATGCGTGACATAACATGAAGCTACTAGAAACTGACTCAAGCTGCATTTTTATGCGTCTTCTCTGTTTCAGTGACAAGAAGAGTGAGCGAGCCAAAGACATGCACCTAGTAAAGAGACTGACTGCTTTACTCAGAAGCAGAGAAGTGGAGCCTGGTAAGGGACTCAAGAGTGGGAGCTCACCTGATACGTTGCAGGATGTGTAGAAAATGAGTGAGATTTAAGTCTGTGTGTTTGGGTATTTGTTTATTGTCTCAGATGTTTTGGAGAACGAAGCCAGAAGTATCCTGCTGGATATCAAACACCCTGCCATAAAGAAGCAGGTACAATCAAAGATTAGAATAAATTCCCCATCACACACTGATGTATTCAACATATAAATGTATCCTCGGCAGACACAATTTTAAGTCTTTGCATTTCTTTTCAGGCTTTGGAGTCTCTGCTTTCAAACAAGAATGCTCCGGTCTCTTGTCTTACTAACATCACATGTGCCTTAAATGACACACTGAAGCAACAAGGTGAAGTACAAGTAACTTGGTAGATAGTCTTGAGATTTGTTCAAGATATATAATTTAATTTTAATTTAAAAAAAATTGTATCTGCTCTACAGACCCAGAGCAAGTGGACGCTACATTACTCCAGCTCTGCTCTTCACAACTTAAACTGCTTCAACTCTACACAGACATCCAGGAGCTGCACTCTGCTGCAGACATTGAGGGCTGCTCTGAAAATGTGCGAGGACACTGCAAAGCATCTTTATGTTTGATCATTTAAAACCTCATCGCCATTCCTCATAACTCTACCATATTTATTTTACGTTTTCTCCACCCAGCAGGACTCCCTTGAAGGCATTGAGGATGAATTGTCCCGTGTTGGACCCACTCTGCAACGCTATGCCCAGCTCTCGACAAGACCCAGTGTTTCCTTTGCACAGGACTCTCCAGACTTACCCCTGCCTGCCCAGAGTTTCCTGTCCCAGATTGAGTGCACAGAAGAAGGGGAGTTGAAGGTTATCTGCAGATCTGAAACAGAATGGAACCAGCTGGGTATGGCCAGATAAATGTACCCAGTATCTCAAAGCATACAAACATCACAAAGTATTTGCCCCACATGTAGTATATTGCGTGACCATTACATGCTATATGCTCATATTGTGAAATGTTAATGCTGTGCAAACTTTCAGACTCAAACCACAAAACTTTGGTATTGTATGTTGGTGTGAGGGTGCACCACCTATCCAGCTCACAGCACCCACAAGATTGTGTTATGTTTGCATTGCAAGTGTGGATGTGTTAGAGTTTGATTTTAAAAAAAAAAATAGCACAGGGAATTTTGCAATACAAATATTTCTTCTAACACACAGAAATATCAGTGCCTTCACACATACAGTGAGAACACCGCACGCATCCAGACTGAGGACTGCTCTTGTGTGTCTTTTGCAGGAAACTTTATGTTCTGGGCCTGTCTGTGTGGAAAAAGCCAAGCCATCCATAAAGTGTGTGATGCGCTACAACAGGCTGGCATCAGTCCACAGCAACTACTGGTAAGATAAAGGACAAACGTGATTGGGTTCAGGAGGGGTGAGAATGAGGCTCCACTCAATTATGTTGACTGATTTGGCATTGTGACATGAAACGGTGACGTGGCACCATGTTCAGCACTGATCACAAGCTGTTGTTGAGTCCAGATGGCATTAGATTCAGGTGGTTACGCTGGTCACTAGTTATTGGTTTGGAAAGTTAACTTCGATCCTACGTGGATGCCGGATGGAATGGGTAATGTCTGATAATGAGCAACTTTGCATTTCCTTTTTTAGGACTGATTTTTCTCCCTATTAAATGTTTACACCCTCAATCATTTCTGTTTCTCTTTCTGTCAGTCTTTGTTGCTCAGCGTGTGGTTACAAAGAGAAAAGGACGTGCTACAGAAACCAGCAGAAATGGTTAAAAACCTACACACACTACTTGTTGCTCTTGGCAACATGAAAGGTATGCGTTCTTCTTCCGTGCATGCTGTCCTTTTTGCATGTGTCACTCTGGTTTTGGTTACATCTCAACCAGTGAAACCGCAGGAAAAGTCGAGCAGGACCACTTTTCTTCCTCTCATCAGGTGCAGTTGAGGAGTCATGGGACACGCAGTCTATCTCCCCCTGGTGGCAGCAAGTACGCAGCACATGTATCCAATCCCACAATGCTGCAGCGGCTCTGCTGGCTGCCTTAGTGGCTCACCGTGCTGCTAAAGCTTGCATCACAAGCCGGGCCGACAGTAAGGTAGGGAAGTTTCATGTATCTTCATTGGGCAACAAGGAATTTTATCCTTAAAGTCAGACTTACTGGCTTGATGTTTTTCCGTGTAACAGTTGCAGTCAGAGTGGGAGACCGTGTCACTGGAGCTGGAGCAGTGGGTTGTGTGTGTTCGCCAGTTGGAGGATGTGTTGGTGCTGCAAACACTCCTGTTGGTGCCTCCTCCTCAGGGAGCATCAGGGGGCGCTACAGCTCAGTGCTCCATCAAGACCCTGCTGGAGGGAGGCACAGGTAGGCTGTAATTATGGATCTAATCTCTCTGTTGTTACTTTTTTCTTTCTTTAATATTTTATTTTCTAATGCATAATTTGTAATCATTCGCTGGTTTGTCCTTTCATTTAGTTTTTCTTAACCTCTTTCTCCTCTCACTTTGCCCACTTCCACAGCATGGTTGTGGTCACTTAAATCAACTAAATTACTTCTATTCTTATGGTTTGCCGTCTGTTAAGGTGGTATTGCTGACAGCGTCTCCAAGTGGGTGTTTAGGCAAAACCTATCTCCAGAGCGACTGAAGGAAATTCTCCAGAGGACAGAAAATAAAGATGCAGAGGACGAAGTAGAGCATAAAGAAGAGGGAGAAAAGAACGAGATGAAGCAGAAAACCCAAGAGGACACAGACAGGACAGCAGGTGGGGAGTAGGAGATATCAAACCATTGATGTAACTGATGTAAAACATATTCATACATCAATTATTATATTAAATAATATATTAATTGTGACATAAAGGAGATACAAAGTTAATAAATAACCCGCGTTCATACATATAGGATTCAGTGTATTATTATCACATTATCTGTGTTTCCCAGAGCTCTTGGTGGCAGTATGCCAGCGGTTCCCACACTCCCTTTCACCTGACCTGCTCTTTGCACACTGCTGCTGGGAATACGTGGTGCAGTGGAACAAAGACCCAGAGGTTTATACACACACACATATATCTATGTATACACTACATGAACATGGACAAAATAAAAACCTTCTTTATTTTACTCAAGGAACTGACCGTCCTTATTCTTAAATCTGAATTCACACCTGCTTCTCTTCATAGGAGGGTCAGTATTTGTGCTGGTCTGTGGAACATTTGAAGCTGGTCTCCAGTCCCCATATTCAACTAGGTAAGAGCTATCTGTGACTTTTTTACATGCTTGCTTATGTTTGTATGTGTTTTATGAGTCCAATAATATTGTTTTTGTCTCTGATGTAGAAGAAGAGTTTTCATTTACTTTAGGCGTGCATGAAAAACAACTGATACTGCACTACACTACCAGTAATGCTGTCAGTGTCTTGTAAATCATTTGTTTGTTCAATTCTCGTAGGTATTTCTACAATGATGTGGAATACATTCATTGTCAAGCGTTTCTCGGCAGCAGCTTTCCTCATGGAGAAGGTAAAGCGTGCACATATAATATTACAGCAGGCCTGAGGATCTGTAGGAGGTGTTTGCTGAGTCTGAGGCTTTTTATATTAAATACCTACCCTTTATTTCCCCAGGTGGGGAAAGCTCCCAAAGATCGTTTATGTCGACGGGTAAGAATGAATTCTAGATCAGTTATGATACCACTTTTATGTTATATTTCACATTCACAGTATTTCCATGAACATTTTGAGCTGCATATGACAAAGACACATGTATCTGTGCGCAGGACGTTGGGATGGGAGACACAGCCATGACGTCTTTCCTGGGCGGCTGCGTCCAGCTGCTGCAGATCCTCATGGAGGTGACTGGAGTATTGGTTAAGAATCACTGCCCTTTGTCTTTTATAAATTACTATGTAAGTAAAGAGTTTGCAGAATAAAGCATGGAGAATGACCGATGCCTCGCATAAATCCAGCACCAAGCATGGACTTTGAAACGCAGCAGACACAAAAAGGAAAGCAGCGTTGAATACATCACAGGGGAATTTAAGCTTTTTGTGGCAGATGCATGAGAGCAGCAGTTACACAGTCTTAAGCCTTGATGCGTTTGTTTTGTGCTGTTAGTATTACAACTATTGCTACTAATGTACTACAATTGTATGAGGAATAGTTATCTACAACTATTACTTAAACCACTAAGCACCTATACTTGATATGCATGTGCAACAGCCCTGTCTCCTCACTGGGTCTCTGGCTTCTTTGCCATGCAGGCGGACTCTGCGGTGGAGGAGGTTCCTGCACCAGAGCTGTCTGTGGAGGAGGCGTGGAGTGGAGCAGAGGGCCCTGCGTCTATAGCTGAACTTGCCCTGGAGCAGAAAGGCGTCCACTACCCCCTGGTGCAACACCACTGCCTGTTAGCCTCCCTGCTTCATGCTGCCATGACCTTCAGTCTCAGGGTCAAACCACTCAGCCTGTTTGATAGCAAGGTGAGAAGATGGGCCTATAAACAGACACACACAGACAAATACGAATATTAACTGTGGAGGGACACCTTTATCCTCTGAAATTCTGTATTTCATTGAATGAAACCCCTAGTCTATGAAAACTGGGTCTACTGTGGGTTTTAAAACTCTCCATACTTGCAGTTCTCTCAGTGATAAGGCTGTAACTGCACCTACCTACAAGCACTGGTGGTCAGACCGGTAATACTTCTACTGGTTGTAAAACATTTCATCTCATCACAGTTTTGTAGGACGAAGACTGACGGCAAACATCCGTGAAGTATGTCTTGTAATATGAAATATTACAGGGAGTGTAATGTTTGTGCATACATCATAATGCTGTACATTTAAGGGCTAGTCTCTAATACAAGGGAGTTAAAAAAAAGTACTTTACCCTGTGCAGTTAAAGTAAATAAGGCCTTGGTCACTATTTGAGGAACTCGTTTAGTGTTACCAATGTTTTCATTTTGTAGGGTAAGAATGCTTTCTTCAGAGATCTGACAACCATCCAGCTGATGCCCAGTGGAGACATGGACCCAGGCTTGGTCTCGCTCCGACAAGAGGTGAGAGGTGGAGCTCAATAGAGAACATGAGAAGAAATGTATGCTCAAAATGTGTCGCCTCATATCTCTCTCTCTGTCTCCATCAACTGTCTCAGTTTCTCCTTCGGGTGCTGACTGGCTGGGTGCAGGCCATAGATGATCCCTCCAGCTCAGCGTCTGCTGCTGGGTCCACTCCTCTGCCTTCCAGTGGACCCAAGGCTGACTGGTGGCCCTCGCTGTGTCAGGACCTGGGCTCCCTGCTGCAGGTTAACCCAGACATCCTGCGACGACACCTTGTCTGTGAGCTCTACAATCAAGGCCTGGACCTGCGGGCAGAGGAGGTACAGGAAATGACAAGGCCCACTTTAGAGTCACAAACAGTATTTCCTTGTAGAAGGTGGCGCCACATCATTAAAACCCCATCAGTTTGATATTTGGTAATGACAGAACTTTTGTTGCTGATGACATCCATGTGCTTTGTTGTCTTGACCCATAGGTGATGTTAGAAGTGGAAGATAAGGATGTGCTTGGCTCGCAGCTCTTGGTTCTGACAGGTCAGAGACTGAGCTACTCACTCCTTCACAGCCAGAGCCAGACACAAGCTGCCATGGAGCTGCTGGCCCGTCTGCCCCCAACACTGTGCACATGGCTGAAAGCTATGGTGAGAAAACATGCACTGACTTCTAATGTAATACCTGAGCTAGAAAAGCTGATGAATATTCAGGATTTTTTTCATTTTAAGGAAAAAATAGACAGGAAGACTCTACAGGGTGGAAGTTTTAGGACCTATGGAGAGAAACAGATGACCTTAAACTGACTTGCTTAAATTTGGAATATGGTTCATGTGCCGCAGGACCCCGGTGAGCTACGGTGCCCTCTGGTCCCTTTGTCCCAGACCAGCCGGCTGGTCGGCCGTCTGATTGAAATCCTGCCAGAAAACCACGCGCAGTACAGTCTGGCCCTGCACCTTCTGGAAGCTGTGGAGGTCCTCACCGATGAGAACTGACCTTTGGGCTGAAGACGGATGGGAGGTTTTCAGGGACACTGCAGAAAGACACCTCCCCCAGCATATGCAGCATTTGTGAGAGAGAAATAGTTTCTTTCTGCATCGTCACAGAGGTTATGTTTGTCCACTCATGGAATATTGATTAATTCGTCCTCACACTTTAATTGTAGACAGCAGTGTAAAATAGAGTGGATATAACAGGCTTTTAACCTTTTTTAATCCATTATATTTTGTGCATGTAACATATATTAAGTATTTGTGTTATTGAAGAGTATTGTAAGGGTTTGTTTATGAGGTGTTATTAAGGAATGGATCGTGTCTCTTCACCCTCATTTTCCTTCAGTTTGACTTTAAAATGTCCTGTGTGCCATATCAGACTTCTGTTTGTCCTACCCTTTTCCTGCAGTCAAGAGATGTACCATAAAGAAAGATGGACCTTATTTTTTATTTATATATGCAGACAGTACTGTACTAGCTGTGCCTGTACGCCTGCTATTCTGTAACACTATGTCCAGCTTCTCCCACTGGGCTTCATGCAGAATAAAAAGGTTTCTCAAAAGCATAAGTGATGCGTTGCTTGGCTGCTTCTTCCATTCTGCTGACGCACTCGGAGAAAAAGTTCCATTTATTTCTTTCAGAGACAGTTCTTCCATATACCATCAGTTTTAAGGAACAGTTTACAAGAAACTCAATTTATTAAACAAAGGTATGTGTTGTCAGGTACCCCCCATCAGCTGGATTATGTATTCTCCACTGTTGTCACATAGTGACACTCATTGTAGTGAATTCCATTTCAATACATTAACACAAAAAACATAAGCCCTGTCAATGGCATCTGTTCTAGACTGAAAATCACATAGATGACTCCAAGTCCTATCTCCAGTACATACAGAATAATCTTTCCAACGCTGTAGTAGATTGTTGACTTGGTTTTACAGTTCACACCTGCTGTTAAATAAAAGTTGGAAAGTGCATAAAGCAGTAAGTCATTAAGCACACTGAGAAACTATGTTTTGTCATCTGCTATTGTGCCATTCTCTTCCAGTGCAAAGCTGTGGGTTCACTGCAATGACCAGTCCTGTTCTCATGAAGGAGTGAATCAACATGTGGCTCAGCTGTTTCGAACCTCTCTCTGCTGAAAATATCAAGTCTGGTCTCTTCAACCCTCTAGGGCTTCACCCAAAAGAGGGGGAGCAACACAAGCCAGTGTTGGACGATGATGGTTTGCTGGTTGTCACGGCGACAGGGTGGGTGGCGCGTCAGTGGGCCTGTGAAACGACAGCGTTGCAGCGGGGGCACAGGCAGTCAGCTGACTCTGCAGTGTAGCGGCGACAGCGTGGGCACCGGGCACCAGAAGTGGGAACCACAGCTATACTGTAGGCACTGTCCTCACGGATGACACCACCTGAGAGAGAGACACATACACACACACGCTGCTGTGAAGTAGAGGTTGTACAGCTCTGAAGCTTTATGCATGACAACAACAACTGATGAACAATACATTTAAGACAGCTGTTCATTTTATAATCCCAAGAATAGCAGTGCTACTTTATTTATAGTAGTGACCAAATTTATACTGAGGTCAATCAAATACAGTTAGAATACTAATACTACATTACATTATAGTATTATAGAATAGTCATAGTGATAGTATGTAGCGTGTACTCTTAACAAAGGTCTCTTGACAATATCAGACAGCTGCTACTGCTATATTCAACTATGTCCCTTATCTAGGATGCCTCTCAGCTGATGTTCCTCACCCTCCAGGTTGATGAGGAAGGTGCCGTGGCTAAGCTGGGCCTCTGGGTGGAGGTCACGGGGCAGCTCACTAGTCAGGCTGACCCTGGCTGCCATCATCAGCTCAGCCAGCTGGGACGTTGAGGATGTGGGCTCTTCTTGTAGAGACTGGAAGTGAAGTGGAGGTGGTTTTGAGTTTGCAAACCTACCGTCGCTAAAATGCACCATTCAGTCATCGTTATTCTGAGATATTCTGTCCATTTTAGATGCGCACGAGGAAGTGTTGAGGGGCTTTTCGTTTGGGTTTAGAGAGCAGTTTAGAGAGATTAATGCAGTCGCAGCTTACCTCCATGAGCTCAAACAGAAGACCGGGTTCGATGGCTACAGTGAGGTCGTACTGGGCAGCATGTTTTCCAGGAATGGACGACAGGAAGGAATCCCTGATGGCACACGCTCCCTCCACGGCCTCCTCTAATCCTGGTCGCCGCCACACAGAACTGCTTTTGATCCAGCCACTTTTGAACAACGTCTCCCCTTCTGTTGACGCAATTTCGGTTCATGAATACTCTTGTCGGCAAGAAAAGATGCACAGTACACTGGCTGTGAGGCTGACCAAATCCACAGCCACTTACTGTCATGTCCTGGTGTGTGCAGATAGACCTCTTCGGCCAGATGTGGCAAGATGGGAGCTATGGATCTGGTCACACCATCCAGGATCTCTTCTAAAGCAGTCTGACACGATCTTCTACCCAGTGAGTCCTCTGGATCACAGTACAACCTGATTGAAGGAGGCAGTAATAAGGAACAGGTGGAGTTAGAGTCAAATTTTGAGTCTCTGATTAACATGTTGTGGCAAGGCTTTACCTGTCCTTGATGATGCTGAAGTAGAAGCTGGAGAGGTCTCTGGCAACAAAGTTCTGGAGGACACGGATGACCCTGCCAGCATCAAACTCACTGTAGGCATCTGTAACCTGCAGGTACAGACACACACTTCAGTGTCACATGTCCACTCGTATCAGTCAGCAGCTGTGGTCCCATCCATCTACACCCACCTTGATGCTGTACTCGCGGAGCAAGTGCAACATGTACTGATCAATGTAGTGCATCTGCTTGGGGTCCACGGCTTGCACACGTGGGTCGAAGCCCTGCAGGTTGCCGAGCAGGAACTTCAGCGTGTTCCTCAACTGGAAGATAAAGAAAAGGACAGAAGGAGAACGCGGTGGTCAGATTTACAAGAACATTAAATTAAGGCGTACACTGCACTTTTCCCCTGCTGGGTCAGTACCTTATTGATGCTGTCTCTTGCTGAATTGAGTGCACTGGGTCCAATCTGGACCTCAGAGAAGACGTTTGACTCTGCCACCCACCAACGAAGCGTATCTGCCCCGTAGGGCGGCAAACTAGAGTCCTGAGAAAGACGGAAGATGACGAAGACGAAATTAGGGAGGTTCGTGTACGAGACAGTGCAGGGAATGCTTTGATTTTGTCAGTGTTTACTTCAACATAATGAGGCTTTCTTAAAGTTTCATTTCATTTTCTAATTCCAGCATCTCTCTCATCACCTTACCTTCCTCCCATTAATGACTTCATCAGGATCAACAACATTGCCCAGAGACTTGGACATCTTTTCTCCCTTCTCACTGACCGTAAAGCCGTGGACCACCAGAGACCTAAAACACAAGTGCGTTCACTGCATGAAGGAGGAAGAGCTAGACATCGTCCAGAACTTTATTGTGTATCTGGTAGACACACTCACAGTACAGACTGTATATAAAAGATGGATAAAGTCTCTCATAGTATGAGAAGAGAAGACACTGTGGCTGTGTCCTGCTTTGATGTACAGTCTACAGTACGCGTCATTAACGCCACAGCAAGTGGAGGCACACTCACTTGTAAGGCGCCTTGTTCCTGACGGCTACACTGGTGAGCAGCGATGACTGAAACCAGCCTCCAATCTGGTCCTTTCCTTCCACGTACGCGTCAGCCCTGGAGTCTGACTCTGGAAGAGGATGATGTTGAGAATAAAGGGGTAAAGATCTGTCATTGTTCACTTGGCGCTACAAGAAATCTGGCGCACAAAGACGTTAATGTATGCCCCAGAGGACAGAAATGTCTGGAAAAAGACGAGAGACCAGCCACTGTTAATAAGAAATATGCAGCGTTCACTGACACCGACTGGGACCACTGTTGCAGCCATAACATCGAGAGTACAAGAGTCATCTACCTCCATCCTGAATAAATCCACACAGAAAACTGATAGGGCAGAGTTTAGCCAGACCTGGAAAAGGAAAAAAAAGCAAGCAAGCAGTGGGCTCCAAAGCGAGGGGCTCCTTCTACAATCCTGTATACAAAGACGGAAAGGAGGTGAGCAAATAAAAGCGAGAGGGTGAGAAGGCTCATGCTGCACTGAGGTGTTCTCTTTATCTTCTCCTCAGAGATTTGTCTGTTTCTAGTAATGAGGAGCTCCGTTAAAGAGGTTCAGCAGCAGAGTGAAGAGAGCACATGTCCATCCAGCATCTGACAGATGTCTTATCTTATGCATAATTCCAAAAAGCACAGTCATGCAGAAGCGATAAAAAAGGGATTAAAAACTTGGGTAACAAAGTCAGAGAGGGCCAACGACACATTTAAAGATAAAGACAAGGAGTGTTGGTCCATGTGGGTGAATGACGGAACAACCTGAGACCAGACGTTTGCGTAGCGGAGTAGGGAGCCAGCTGAGACGTGACTCAGACTCCTCCGACTCTCCCTCAATCTCCTCTGGAAATGACAACACAGCCAAACAGACAAAAAACAGTAAAACATGTTTGCTTGAGCAAGTCACATCCTCTTCCATTTCTGAAAGCAGACGGGTCAGTTTCCGCACGGTCATGGCTTAAAACGCAGCAGCCAGGCTAGCAGCTCTGAGAGGTGGTCATTTAGCACAGCAGGAGCAGGTATAGAGTTTACCTCGGCCACTGTAGTAGTTCAAATATATTTATTAGCACTAAACATATAGTACATGTAGATGGAAATCAAAATGGTTAACAATTTCATTATATTTTTCAAAAACCTCAATAGTCAAAAACTCAAGGTGGCGTAGTTTCTCTGGAATAGTGCTGCTGGTGGCACAGTTGTGTGCTAAAGTGTAGACACACCTGGAGAAACATTACCACTTTACATGAACTTTAAAAAGAGAAAAGGATATCACACCTTTGTAGGCAAAAAAACAAAACAAAAAAAAAAACATGTAACAGGATCTGTGGAAGTCACAACATGATCTGGAATATAGAGAAACCTTTCAGCTAAAATGTGTCTCCGCTGCACAAAGCAACCACCAGCATGACTGAGGTTGAGCCAACAGAGGAGTGGTGGTTAATCATTCCACAAACAGATCTACATAGAAGAGTCATCAGCAGGAAACATTATCAAATGGACTAAAGCTCACAAAGCAACATCCAAATACGGTAGACGCACTTTGGAAAAGTGCCACTCTTAGCCGACAATTAAAAAAGTTGATTTCTCAGGGACATTTAATATATGTCATTGGTTCCAGAGGGACCAAACTTTTGCTTACAGAAGTCTGAGGGAGTGTGACTCAAACAGATGCTGTAGATGAAGCTAAATCAAAGCACGGAACGAAAGCAGATGTGTTAAAAGGAACAGTTACTGCTTTGCTTATATCATAGTAGTATCATAGTAACGTGTTTAAAGTATAATTTGAAGAGCAGAGAGATAAGGGTGGATATCTCTGCCAGTGTATCTGTAATAAAAGTCCACTCTAGACTTGGTTTTGTTCTGTAGTTTTACACACGCTGAGTCAAAAAGACACGCCTGTCTAGTGTCCCTGGCCTGCTGGGACTGCATGTCTTTCTAATCCAGGATTGTGACAAACCAAATGCTGCTTTTGTTAATGATAAATAAGAAAGCAGCTTGGTCTGGTGGACTAGCCGTGGTAGCTGTAAGTAGCTTTCTGCAATACAGTTAATTACAGGAGACTTGATTAAAGGTGTTTTGAATACTTGCACTTATTGAAGTGAGCTGCTGCTCTAAGAACAGCCCTGATGAGTGATGAATAATCCAGACTACAACACTGAGGCAAATTCTATTACTGTTAGAAACTGGATAAGAAAGAGCACAACTTTAACAGATCTGCAGATGCTGACAACTAGAGGAGTTAGACCTACTTTAGTGTGAGGGATAAAAAAACATTCAAAGTATCACACAGTGTAGTGCCCCCTCCTGTTAAAAGGGAGTTTTTCCTTGCCACCGTCGCCTGCGGGCTTGCTCTGGGGGTTTCAGGCCGGGTCTTGTAAAGCGTCTTGAGACGATTTGTATTGTTTTTGACGCTATATAAATAAAGCTGAATTGAATTGAATTGAATGTTTAAATCTTTTTGTACTTAATATGCGATCGGGGAAATTTCAGATGTACCTTCAAGTACAGCAGCCCATGATGATCCACTGTCAAACCAGATGTCCAAGACGTCTTCTCCACGAACGTAGTCACTCTCTGGCCCTGCTTTACTCTGATAAACAAAAATAAAAAATAAAACAATTTTTATTGACATGGTAGAGGATCTGACTGATTTGAACTAGACTAACTTGACCACTGAGGGGTAGAAGAACTCCAAGCTTTGAGTTACTTTAAACCTTTTTGAATTAGATAGATCAGATAGGCATGAAGCTAGACCATAGCAGAGTTCCAAAGTAGTAAAAAAATACGTAATTTTATTACAAGATTTAGCAAACAAGACTTGCTCAATTTCAACAAATTTCAATTGTAAGTAAAACATCATTATAGCTCTGACTTTTGAGTGAACACAGAGCCAGAACTGACAAAATAGGGGGAGCTACTTAGTGGCTATGTGAATGTTGGTGTGATGAGGCTGAATGCAAGATTTTTGGTTGCAGCCCTCATGTCTTTGTGAAACCAGGTAAGCTAAACAGATACACATTTGCATGTGTGACTGAGTAGCATCGGTAACCGCAGCATCCCCTACACTGACATCTGGTTTGAGTTTAGTGGGACCATCTTCCGTGACCTGACCTGTTGTGGCATGTGTGTTAACCTCATAAAGCTAGTTGAGAGAATGCAGAGAGCATGCAAAAACTGTTATCAAAGAAAAACCGTTTGCTTTCTTTTAAAAATATACATTGAAAAATGATTTGTGGACACTTTTCTTCTGACTACATGTCCATATTTATTCTTTGCGGGAAAAAAATGATTCAGCATTAGTGGTTTATTAGTTATTCTTTATTTAATTTTTTTCATGCCCTGGTCAACATCTCTCCTGGTCAATCTAATGGCATGTCAGTGACCTGATACAGATTCATTACAGACAACAGCTGTTATAATATTCTACTACTATTCTCAAATGTTGTTGGTGTTTATTTTATCATACAGAGCACAAAACTGAGACTGGATCTGAAGAGCTAGGTGGAGACACATTTTAATGCCAGGTTTGAACACAGGTACTTAAAGTTGGATGCTTGTGATCGGATTGTCCGGGTCGGATGTTAATACAAAGTCTGAATGGGGCCTTTGTTAATGAGAATGGCTCAAAGACACACACTTCTGTCATTAACATTCATTCACTCACCTTTTTGAGCACCTCTTTTGGCAGTAACGTCTCAATGGGTAGCTCCCACCAGCAGTCACTGCCCTTTTCTTTGAATAGCTTTGCTATGTGTGACACGGTATATCTGCGGAGGTCACAGAAAGGAGTGTGTTTGCTTTATATACGAGTGTGTCTGTGCTTGTCTGTAAGAGCTCTTTAAAAAGTGAATGTGTCCAAATATGTAGACAAGCTGGTTAGTCTACATGTATGCTGTGTGTCTTCTTACTTGTTAATGAGAGCCTCTCCAGTCTCTTTGTGGTAGAAGACAGGGATTGGGACGCCCCAGCTTCTCTGTCTGGAGATGCACCAGTATGTCCGTCTGTCCAGCGTGGCTAGCAGGCTGCCCCTCGCCGACTCTGGCAAAATACGGACCTTCTGCAGCGCCTCCTGAACAAACACAGACACAAGCAGTGTTTTCTGGTAAGGTGGAAACATATGTTTCATCTTGGAAACATAAACCACAGTTTCCTTGAAAAGAACAATGCATGACCTACTGTGCAGCAGGAACAGAATACACCTAACAAAGTACAAGCTAGTCAGACCATAATAAGTCTGTCAAGTTTACCTTTGCTTTGTCTTTAAGTGATGCTGTGTTGATGAACCACTGTTTACTGGGCCTGATGACCACAGGCTGCTTTGTCCTCCAGTCATATGGATAACTGTGGACACACTGCTCCTGCATGACCAGAGCCCCACACTCCTTCAGCATGGAAATCACTAATACAGGTAAGAAAGCATAAGCACAATTACAGACAGCAACACAACCACTTAGTGTTTCACTATTACCCATACAAGCTAACGTTTGTACCTTTATCTGTGCCTTCTTCTAATACAGACAGGTTCTGTAGCTCAGGTCCAGCCAACTCAGTGAACTTGCCATCTTCATCCACCATACACTCCTTTGATTTAATAAAAACAACTCACAGTTAAATGGAGACACCATAACCAGTTTTGTTTAACCAGGCCAGGTCACAAGTCATCCAGACCACATATAATTTATTATATAAAGCAGTCTCTGTTATGAAACATCAGTTACATCAGGGTCACATTTTGGTTTCATTTTAGATTTCAGTTTTCAAAGACAGAACGTACCACAGGCAGTTGGAAGTGTGAGGCCACACTGTAATCCTCCATGCCATGAGCTGGCGCTGTGTGGACCAATCCTGTTCCTTTTGCCATGGTCACGTGATTGGCCGGCAGCAATGGCACCTGCTTGTCAGGAATTGTGGGATGTTTGCACATCCCACCTTCAAGTTGGGAGCCTTGAAGACAGGGAACATAAGTGTGGCTATATTGGTAACTGAAAAACCAACAGACTGTTTACAGACCTCACCAGAAGGATGAATGCTCTGAATAACAAAATATGTTCAACCATCCAGATACTAGTGTGTTAGCCTTACCTGTGAAGGTGCCTACATGCTGCAGCTCTGTGCCAAGCAGAGCTGCCATGCCAGCTGTGCGCTCAGTTGCTACCAACAGCAGCTGAGAATTATCTGATCTCTTCACCACAGAGTACCTGGAACCAGGGAACCAGACACAAGACACTTGAAGTGTGTGGCATAGTATGATTCATTTTGTCATCAGTCTATTAAGAGTAATGAAATCTGACGACCAGTTACCATATAAATTCAGTCATGACTAGAATAGACAAACCACTGCACAGACGACTAAAAAATTTTGACATTTCTGAATAAAAGGACTCAACAAGTCCTAACAGTAGACAAAGAGAACTCAAGCCTGATCAGTCGTCCACTCCCCAGTACAGAACCATTCCGTTCTGAGATGCTGTTTGGTTTCCTCACATGATCTGCTTTCTTCAGGTCATTCCAGAACATTTTTATATGATTAAGTTAAGGACTCGGACTAGGCCATTCCACAACTTTCAGTTTGTTCTTCTTTAACCATTCTGCTGTAGAACACCTTGTGTTCTTGGACTCGTTGTCTTGATGCATGACCCAGCTTCTCTTGGGATTCAGTTTACAGACAAAAGTCCTGACATTTTCCTTTAAATTCTCTGGTATAATTCAAAATTCATTGGTCCATCAATCATGGCAAGCTGTCATGGCCCAGATGATGCAGCAAGACAGGCCCAAACAAGGACATTACCACCACCGTGTTGCAGGGGCAGGATGAAATTCTGATGCCTGAGTTTGATTGTGACTATACTACATCTTGCTTTTGGAGTGATCTTTGTTGGTTAAATCCCTTCCATTTGTTGATTCCAAACTCTTTAGAGTTGGTTTTGTAAACTTTTGCGGTCTGATTAGCAACAACAACTGTTTTTCTGAGTTCCGCACAGAGCTCCTTTGTCCGTGCCATCACACACTTCCACAAATGTGTGTTGCTGTTTTTTTAAACAAAACGGGGCACTGAACAACACCTGAGTCACGTTACACACTTCTTACACATGGAAACACTTCTGAATAGATGAACTCTCATTTGACCTTGAAATTTACTTTTAATCCTAGTGTGGCACCTCACAGATATGTAATATTGGGTCATTTTCTTGGATGAACAAAAATACCATAATATTTCATGTTTATGCAGAAATTCAAGTGGCACTGTAAATATGTAGGAGGAACAATTACAGAAACCTCCTTCAGTGGAAATATGGACACCATATCCTGGAATATGGATTAAAAGGTAGGATTACTTTGTTTGAACTTTCATTGCTTCCAAAAGCCATTAATATATAAAAGTGGACCAATATAAGTAGCTGGGAGTCCACATGAACAGTGATGCTGTGTACAAGAAGGGACTGAGTAGACTCTACTTCCTGAGGAAGCTTAGGCCTTTCAATATATGCAGCAAGTCGCTGGAGATTTACTACCAGACTCTACTTTGCTGTGGTTTCTTGGGAGAGCAACACCAGCAAACAGCAAAAAGGACGTAAGTAGGATCGACAAATTGATCCGAAAGGCTGGTCATGTCAGTGGCAGTGAGTTGGAGAAGTTTGACACTAGACAAACTGCTCTCCATCGTGGACAATCCGTCACATCCACTACAACAGACTGATCCAGCTACGCTCCCACAGTGAACACTGCAGCACTTCTTTCATACCTTACTCTGTCCAACTTCACTACTACTCACCTTTCTGTAACAGATATCTCCATGTTATTCATGTTAATGCACACTATTGCACCTTACAAACCTCTTTGTGTATATAATATATATTCTTCTGTATCTATTTCTTGTACATTTGTTCCTATGTTAATTTGCACATTTGTGCTTGTCCTATTTTTATTTATCTTACTAGATTTTATTTGATTTATTTTTTTTTATTTGATTTTATCTTTTTTTTTTTTTTTTTTTACTTGTGGTCCTTACGAGTGTTTTTTATGTGCAGCTAAACTACGGTGACCAAGCAATTTTCCTTGTGGATCAATAAAGATTATCTAAGTCTAAGTCTTGTTAATAGACATAACATCATGGTGTAACAGAAATATAATGAACTTGATTACACTCAATGAAAACAACTGCTAGCTGCAGCATCACGAAGGACGATTGAGTCTGTCAGCCGAGGCCGTCTGAAGCTGATGAATGTGTAGCTAACCCTGACAAAGCTCAGTTTAATGCAGGCTCAGCCAATTTTGTGGTGCAGGTTCTTACTGGGCATTAGGCATGTAGCAAACAGCCTGGTTGGCAGGAATAGTCCAAGGCTGCGTGGTCCATACCAACACAGAGACATCTTCCACACCTGCTGAGGCACAAACACGCACACAGTCAACATATTTCCAACAGCTCTGGAATCACCTGCATGTGTATATTTGCATTACCCTCTTCTGAAGCGATCTTAGGCGGCAGTTTGACCAGCGGGAACGTAGCATAGATAGCTCTGCTCACATGTTCAGCGTTGTACTCCAACTCAGCCTCTGCCAGGGCGGTTCTGTAAACGTACACTGCATTAAAGTTTGTGGGAACGGAATGCAAAAATGCCTGCATTATGCATGTTAGGATGATACCTTGATGAAGGAGACCAGAAGACAGGCTTGTAGTCTTGATATATGAGTCCCTGAAAAACAACACGGATGGATGAAAACACTTGACTATTTAGTGAAACCTAAAAATGTATGTATTCTATTTCCTTTCTTTTCAGCCTGTACATGAATCATGGCACACATTTTGAAAACAGTGCTCACCTTGCTGTGCATCTCCTGAAAGACTTTCAACTGAGCTGCCTCATAAGCCCCATCAAAGGTGTAGTAGCACTGGTCCCAATCGGCCATCACCCCCCACCGCTGGAAAGCAGCTTTTTGGCGAGCTATTGCCCCCTCTGCAAACTCCCGTGCTGGATGAGATGGAGACAAATCATGAGCAGCTGCACATCAAATAGAGCTCTCAAGGCTAAGTAACTGACTGTCCTTTCTCACCTTTCTGTCTAATCTGCAGTGGACTAAGGCCACTGGTCCCCAGATTTCCCAAAGCCTTTAGTTCAATAGGCAGGCCATGGCAGTCCCAGCCAGGAATGTAGTGGACCTCCCGGCCCCTTAACATCTCGAAGCGATTCCGAATATCTTTCAGGATCTGGATTTAAAAGAATGATTCCTTTGTTGGAGATGTCATTGCCTCCAAATCTTAACACAGTAGTGTTAGTGGTGCTATCAGCAGTCGAACTCAGTGATCAGTTTTACCTGATAGAATGCAGAAAAAAATGACGAAAAACAACAGGATACTGTGATCTGATTACCTTATTAAGAGCATGTCCGACATGAGGGTCCCCATTGGCATACGGGGGTCCATCGTGGAGGCAGAACTCCTTTTTGGCCTTCCTTTCTCTCTGCCATGAATACAAATCTGCAAAACCACACTCCTGCAAGAGTAGAGAATATTTTCATTTTTGAAAGAGTATATATATATATATATATATATATATATATATATAACAGGCTTACTCATAAAGTGAGGATGAGTGTGTACTAGGTGCAGTATGTACACAAATACACATACACAATGAGTATGAGATTTAAGTGTCTTGGTTATGTGTCACTAATCTCACTAGGCTATATATACAAATACCATAATCTTTAACAAAACAGGGAACCTCGTGAAACAACAAAACACAATACCGAATTAAAGACCGAATACTAAACAAATGTATACGCAAGTTAGCCATGTTCTGCCGCTTGTGTCCGACTGTCAACAAGCATGTTAATACTAACTTAGATAGTTTTTGAGCTAAGCGTCGTTAGCCTTCAATAATGTGCGACGTACTTTCTGTATCTGGAGTTCTCGGTCCAGAAGCTTCTGTCCGACCAGTTTCATTGGGAACTCAGTCCGAGGAAGCAGCACCGTGTCTCGGTAAATTGTGTCAGCGGAGCCTGCCTCGGACCGAGAGCCGCCTTCCCCTGAACTGACAGCATGACAGCGACTGAAGCTGAAGGAGAGAGCACGGTGGAGAAGGAGGCCGTGCCCCCTGTAAGACCTCCGTCCCCATCTCGCTAGTGTTTGGCCTACTGTTGAAACCCGGCACAGCAGCATGGAGAGGCGAGGTAGCCGAACCGAACCACAAAACTGAAAGCAGTGCCCTTGTTTCTGCGTGTTGGCAGACTGTAGTGTTGTTATATTCCGCCCTTCCAGTCGTGCTATGTTTCGACCGGAAGAAATAGTACAGAGGACAACTACGGAAACCCTGTAGGGTCACTACATACAGTGATGTGGTGCCAGCCGTCAGTAGAGGGCGCTGTTTATTCATCGTAGAAGAATCACAGCGTCAAGATGGAGTAGCAGACCAAATCTCTTAGATATAGTGTGACTGGACCTCAGAAGTTAGAGATCTGACGTTTTCATGACTCATTAATTGAAAAAAAAAATCTCAAAAATGTAAAATTAACTAATAAAAATACAAAAACTATCTAATGCAATGTGTTCATACGTAGGACCACGTACATATTCACAAGAGTTACGTATTAATAGTGTAGTGTACAAATAAACAAATTAACAAATAGAGCTCTTTGCTGTGTGTTACTTGTCTCTGGCCTGGAGTTGAGTGTTTCCTGTGGAGCGCCATACTACATCTCTTGTCGTGGTCTCATCAGCCTGCCCAGTCTCCATGGAATCCTGCACTCCTTTCAGTCACTCCTACCTGAATGAACAATTCTCCAACCTGCCGATGATTCCCCTTATATTTTCAAACTGTCATGTAACATCATTGGTTTGTATCATAGCATCCCACTTGTATGCTTTAGTCAGATATGTGTATGTTTATCTTGCTGTTATCTTTCTCTGTCTGTACCCAGCTGGCCTTAGGCAGATGGGTCCCTCCATATGAGCTGGGTTCTGCTCAAGGTTTCTTCCTGTTAAAAGGGACTTTTTCTTTGCCACCGTCGGCTTCAGGCTTGCTCTGGGGGTTTCAGGCCGGGTCTTGTAAAGCGTCTTGAGACGATCTGTATTGTTATTGACGCTATATAAATAAAACTGAATTGAATTGAATTGAATTGAATTCAATTGAACTTGTGTGAAAGTGGGCATTTCAAAAGGATAATGATTGTAACCGCACTAACAAATTTATGGTTAGAAGTGGCATGTACTGCCATTATTCAGTTGACACTGAATATATATGCCTGTAGTCACTTGTTTCTTGAAATTTCTGTACTTTAGATTCGATTGGTAGATTGTCAGCTTCAGCTTCTCCAGTGCCTATGGAATAACAGACATCTATTGTCCTCCAAGGTCACGTTCTGGAGGTTACATTCTTCTGAGGGAATTATACACTCACCGGCCACTTTATTAGGTACACCATGCTAGTAACGGGTTGGACCCCCTTTTGCCTTCAGAACTGCCTCAATTCTTCGTGGCATAGATTCAACAAGGTGCTGGAAGCATTCCTCAGAGAGTTTGGTCCATATTGACATGATGGCATCACACAGTTGGCGCAGATTTGTCGGCTGCACATCCATGATGCGAATCTCCCGTTCCACCACATCCCAAAGATGCTCTATTGGATTGAGATCTGGTGACTGTGGAGGCCATTTGAGTACAGTGAACTCATTGTCATGTTCAAGAAACCAGTCTGAGATGATTCCAGCTTTATGACATGGCGCATTATCCTGCTGAAAGTAGCCATCAGAAGTTGGGTACATTGTGGTCATAAAGGGATGGACATGGTCAGCAACAATACTCAGGTAGGCTGTAGCGTTGCAACGATGCTCAATTGGTACCAAGGGGCCCAAAGAGTGCCAAGAAAATATTCCCCACACCATTACACCACCACCACCAGCCTGAACCGTTGATACAAGGCAGGATGGATCCATGCTTTCATGTTGTTGACGCCAAATTCTGACCCTACCATCCGAATGTCGCAGCAGAAATCGAGACTCATCAGACCAGGCAACGTTTTTCCAATCTTCTATTGTCCAATTTCGATGAGCTTGTGCAAATTGTAGCCTCAGTTTCCTGTTCTTAGCTGAAAGGAGTGGCACCCGGCGTGGTCTTCTGCTGCTGTAGCCCATCTGCCTCAAAGTTCGACGTACTGTGCGTTCAGAGATGCTCTTCTGTCTACCTTGGTTGTAACGGGTGGTTATTTGAGTCACTGTTGCCTTTCTATCAGCTCGAACCAGTCTGGCCATTCTCCTCTGACCTCTGGCATCAACAAGGCATTTCCGCCCACAAAACTGCCGCTCACTGGATATTTTTTCTTTTTCAGACCATTCTCTGTAAACCCATGGTTGTGTGTGAAAATCCCAGTAGATCAGCAGTTTCTGAAATACTCAGACCAGCCCTTCTGGCACCAACAACCATGCCACGTTCAAAGTCACTCAAATCACCTTTCTTCCCCATACTGATGCTCGGTTTGAACTGCAGGAGATTGTCTTGACCATGTCTACATGCCTAAATGCACTGAGTTGCCGCCATGTGATTGGCTGATTAGAAATTAAGTGTTAACGAGCAGTTGGACAGGTGTACCTAATAAAGTGGCCGGTGAGTGTACATGATTACGATATCCCTGGTAGTGTACAAACCAAGTCAGCATGCTGTCGTTTGATTTTTACAAATCTGCGTAACTTATCAACCTTTTATACATCATATTTATAGATAGCACTTTTACTAGAGACATGCAATTCATCCGTGCTTCATGAGCAATAGCATCCAGATGTTTGCAGACAACCAACTCTCTCTTATCGTTACTGCTGGGTAGCTAGCCAGCTAGTCATTAAAACACTTTAATACTAATAGGTACTGCCAAGCTATCTCTGGCTTACAAATATTATGAACCCCTCTTCAGAACCTGTCTCCACTACGAGTGCGCACTCAACGTATATATCCGACAGCCCTGAACGCAGCAGGGAGCACGACAGCAGGTGGTGTTGGGTGCTTGATGATGTCACTGGCGGTATAAAAGCCTCGGCTGCATCTTATCCTCTCACTAACTCCTGGGGCTTCCCTGGTCCGTCATCGAACTCTACACACCAACATGACTAAGATGTGCATCACTTACGTCGGAGTTCTCCTGCTGGCTCTCCATCTGTCATCACAGGTTAGTTTGTGCCTTTAATTAGTTTTAAACTAAAAAGGAGAGACACATTTTTATTGCTCTTAATTTTCAAGTAATGTGCTATGAACTTTTGAGGAAACTCGTGACGCTTTTCTACTGTTCTTTCATATCTAGCACAATGTAACATGCCTGCAGCGTTTCTAAAATGCAACCCGTAGGTTGAGCTGTGTACTTTTTTTTCGGGTTAACAGAACCGTTGTCTAAAGAGACGTATTTCTAGAAACGGTGACAAAACGGATATTTAGTGACTTTGATCTAGTTTAACCTCCAGTGTCATTGTCGCTTGCATCCATTGGTTGTGTCCTGACTGTGACCTGTTGAGTTTGATCGTGGAACAACCACTTGTATTACAGCTAATCCAGGCACAAAACTCTACAGTCGCCACCCTCACCCCGCCACCACCCCCACCACCAACAACTCCACCATCAACTCCACCCAGAGTAGCGGCTCCGACAGAATGGACTTGTTGCCACTGCTGCTCCCGCTGGCTCTATCGGCGTCTCTCCACAGCTGGTCCTAACGAGCTGCCGGAGTCTGCGCTTTGGACACACTGCCAACATAGCGGGACTGGGGAGAGGAGGGGATATGGGGGGAGAGGAGGGGATGGGGGAGGGATACTCTTAAAGACACGATTTGGATGTGGAGCGCAATCTCCGTTTGAAGCCTCAGCCTAAGAGACACCCTTCTGCTTTTCGTTTCCTGAGGTCCTAATCTTTGCACCCCCCAATCATTAGGGGTGGGAGTATGCATTTGTTCTGTAACATGTCCCTATTTTAAGCTATTCGAAGGGTTAACAAGAAAAATTCCAATGAGCCAATGTTTCTTCGCCTAATGGTAGGCTAATTTAAATTTCTGTGAAAAAGGGGATATGACTGTGCTTTTATAACTGATATTTTTGTAATTTCAATAAAGCTTTAAATGACCAGATGCATCTTGACAATCTTTAATGTGAACTGCAATGGGGAAAACTTCATTAGTTGACATGAAAAGTCTTGAGACTAAACTCTACTGAAGGGTTTACAAGGGATTATTTAGACCTGCTTAAAGTTTACTCTTGATCCAAGGCCTAGGGAAAACCTGCCGAGTTGAGGGGAAAAGACGATTTGTCCAAAAGTGCATGCAAATTTTCAGTCACTAGCTGAATTGCGTACTGTTTCATAGGCTGTGAATGAGGACCTCCTGGTGCTACAATGTAAGCAATTCTTGAAGTGATTTTTTTTTTTTTTTTTTTTTAATGAAAGCCGGTTTGTGGACACATTCTCAAAGCCTCATCTGTATTTTTGCTGTGTAAGTTGCAACTCCACGTCTCATGAAGGAAAATGCAAGGTATGATGCAGTAAAAAGCCACCCATTCATGAATTTCAAATAACTGAAAGTTGTGGATAATGTGGCAAAATGAACCACCCCTTTGCAACAAATGTTATACGGTATTTTCTACCAGCATAAAGGGAGAATGTGAGTAGACAAATGTAAAACAAAAAGACAATCCTTCTTCCTCCTACCTGTTGCAAGGGCTTTGCCATCAAAGGGTCTCTATCTGTGGCAGGGCAGACTGATGGAATTTGCCTGTCTTTGCCCCCACCAACCACTCTTGATCTGTGTGGGAACTGCATCCCTCTCTGATTACATGACAAAGGCTGTATTGTCTAGCTCATCTTATCTGAAAGACCCTGATCAGGACCTCTGCTCACTGACCCCTCTCCCAACTTCTTCGGGTGCCGCGTAAACATATTTTTGTAAATTTGGACTGTCTCTTTACTCGCTGTCACTATTTCAGAGAGGACTGACCGGGCACTAGGCACATTCCACTGTGAAACTGGAGTGCGACTTGGCGAGAACAATTTCTCCTTTGGTTGACCATTGGAGTGTGACCACTTAAGGCACCTCCTCCTCCCCTTCGCCCACTCCAACCATCTCCTACCATCCACCTGGAACGTAAAGAGAAACCTGAGTTCAGGTATAGGTGTTTGTTCACTGGATAAAGGAGGGGGAGGGTGCATGCAATGGGGTGTATAGAATGAAGGAGAGAGGGCAAAATGTGAAGGACACTCCTCAGCTTTCAGTGCTGAGCAGTGCAGCCCCATCACGTGCTCTCAGTCTCAGTCGTTTCCAAGCAGAATTTTAACTCAAAACTATGATCAAACAGCTCTGAATTTGACCTTTCATGCTTTCAGAACCTATTTTTCCCTCAACACCGATTTAACACACATGCCACTATGCCCCTGTACGGTCTAAAACATCATTCCTGCTCATCAGTAAGTCAGAATTGCTACTCTATATCTTTCAAACTAGAACTGTGGGGGAAGTGAAACAATGAAGTCATATGCATTGCCATAATTGTCAAGTGGTGCATGTCTTTATCTTAAAAGGAAGTGAAGTTGCATTTCCCAGCAACATGCTAGTGTGTTTGACCTTGTTCAACCGTAACAACTGAGATTCCAGGCTGGGCTCTCTGTCTTCCGATCTGTTCTGTGTTTGTAGAACACAGAAAGACATTCCATGTTCTTTATTTTTACAAATACCAATATTACAACCTTAGAAGCCATTTCATAACTTTCCATTCATGGTGCAGCTGTCTGGAATGACTTTAACCAATACTATGAGTGTCTTTTCCATGGAGAAGAATCAGCTTTATGAAAAGCTGGAGAAACTTCATGTGTGTGAATGGTGCTTTACTAAAGCACTATTGCTAAACCAGACTGTTCAGATGTTGATGCATACTGGCATATAATTAGATTAAGGAAAGTAACTTTGTCTGTCAGCTAGTCCACCACTTGGGTCCAGGAGGACATATTTCAACATCTACTAATTGAACTGACACAAATATCTGATCTGTGCAGACCGATGAGGAAACTGAATTTATCTTCGGAGAAATCATCATTTGACACGTTTGGTGATGCAGCTGGGAAACGTTAAGCAACCAAAAGTTTGTTTATGTCTAAAAACTGGTTACAGCTGACGCATTATGACTGAATCCAGTCTATTCTTGGTTTACTGACGATGCATCTCCACTGCTGCTGAAATGAGGTTGATGCTGTTTTAGTGAGATGTTTCTATAAATGTTGGATGGATTGCATGACATGTTGTACAAATGTGTTCCAGTTTGAACTAAAAGTTGATTTATGGCCTGCTAAACTAATGATATTCTCAACAGTTTTAGGTACATTACACTTTGTGCATATGCTGCTAGGTATCAGTGCGGTATCAGTTGCTGGTAAGACACATCCTAATTCACTTTTTATTTATGGGTTTATTTATTTATTTATTTATTTGTGTTTACCATCTTAAATGATACCATGTGCTACCATATTAGTAATGCCACATAGAGGATGTAGAGACAGCATCACTTGTAGATTTAATGCACTAATAAAGTCTATTTGGGTATGCATCATCACACCAATGAGCATCAATACCACATCCTGTACAAAAACATAACCTGATACATGATTTAAGGGGAATCAACATAACAATTTGAGCAAACACATCTGTATGGGCAAGGTGAGCATTAACTCAAAGTCCAGACTCACTTATTTTAATTACAGCATGTTCTGTTCTCCAGGCTTGCTCCCGTCTTCTTGTACCTGAACCAAACGGGACTTGAACAGGATGTGCAAGCAACCCCCACCCTACCACAACCACACGTGTTCCTGTTTTTCACTCCGAAACAAGTAAGTTGTTTAAAATCACATTTTACAATCTTTTGCATTTAAATGGCAAACATTAGCTTTGGGGTGCCACTTCTGAATCAACCACACTGTATTTCTGATTGAAACAAATGAATGCAGCCTTAATCTATTACACTGTACCACGGGAACCATGTGCAAGTTTCTATGGTCGTGTTATTTCCCAGTAATCCTCAACACATATAGATGAGTTTTTTTTTTCTATCACATATCTCTGACGATAATTCAAGAGGCATTAATGTTTTGTTTTGGAATGGAAATGAAACCAGTGCAGATGCAGATTTTCCACGTACGACATGCAAAGAGAACTAAGAACGCAAGCAAACACTGTGTCAACATTTACGTGATGGAGACTGAATAAAAAAACGTCATAAATAAACAGATGAACCCATAGTGGGCGGTGTATTGGTTAGCTGTGACACCTGATAGCTTCCAAATAAGTTCTCAGCATCAAGCTAAATGATGGAGGAAACTACTGTCCAGCAACCAGTACCTATAAAGGTTTGGGGAGTTTGGAAAACTTTCCACTGACACAGGCCAGCTGTTTAGTTAGATTTAATGAGAAAGCGAACACTCATCCTTGTTGCTTATTTTAGTTCTAAGAACCGCCATTGTATTCGGGGGAATACAACATTTTATTTGCAAAGCAAATTCCTTCGTTTATGAACAGATGTCTGTTTGCATCTAATATTAGAATTTACAATCACTATAACATCATTCTGCACTGTGAAGCAAAAAGGCAATTTGTTTTGTAACCAATCCATTTAAAGCGTTTATGAGCTTCAAAGTATCCAAGAAGTGTGTGTGTGTGTGTGTGTGTGTGTGTGTGTGTGTGTGTGTGTGTGTGTGTAAGAGGCATTAGTGACGCGTGTGTGGGGTCCATGCTTAGCTTGCTTTTCACTACCACACTCTTATCTTTTATGTTGTATGTATGACGATTATGTAATGAACACAGAGCTCGGGATCAAATGAGCAGCTTTGGAAAGCGCTGGGCAGGTGGGAGGGATGGAGCACAGATGAAAGAGAGGAGAAGGGGACACTCGCATCCGGAGAGGAGAATGTCAAAGGAAACAAGAGCCCAGGCTGGGCACTCTGTCTTCTGTTCTGTCCTGTGTTTGTGTGTGGGAGATATTGAGAGACGTGTTATGTTTTTTCTTTCTTTTTCAGATGCAAGCATTACAACCTGAGAAGCCATTTCATAACTTTTCATTCAGGTCGCAGCTGTCTGGAATGACTTTTACCACCAGTACAAGTGTCTTTTCCATGGATGTGAAGCAGGTTTATGAATCAGAGTCTTCATGGTGCTTTATTAAACCAGATCATTTAGATGCTGATGCATGCCTTTCAGAAAAATAATTATTTAGACATTTTGGAGACCAGTTATGTGATTGTCTTGATTACAAATAAGTTCTTTAAGCAGGGAAAGCTTTATGTCCAAAGTTAAAATGTGCCTTTAAGGGTGATACTCCTCATTGCTAATGTCCCTACAATGAGACAGTGCCAGTACTTCTAGCAGACCTCTTAACCCTCTTCTTAATTGTCTTTATATGGCCTGCTGAGGTAAGGTTTGCACAACTCTTCGGTGTACAAAAATATACTCCTCATATTCATGTCCGGCAGACATACTCATAGAAAGAGGAAGAAGTACCGGTTGCAATATAATTTCAAGACTCCTGCACAGACCTGTTTGACCCACAAGGTCAGCATTAATATGCTCTTATAAAGACTCAGCTGTATTATAGAATCAGGATTAATTATGTTTCACATGGACCGGGTACAGATTCCTCCTGCAGAGATTAGGTGAACGTGAAGTCAGTTAAGATGAGGTCATTGCTGAACCTTGGTGAAGCTCCCCAATTTAGGTCAGTTTCCAGTACTGCAATTGGTTGGCTGGACTTGATTGGATCGAGTGGATACCAACACTTGAATGTGTCATTAAAAGGTACATGATCATAATGTTCTGGGAATTTTGACTTGAATTTTGCACACACCTTCTTTCAACACTACTCTGGCCACGTTGTGACACAACGGCATAAAATAGCCATCATGACTGTACAGAGAATCAAGTAAAATGTGCAGACGTTTTAAGCATTTTATTTGTTGTCCATGATGCAGTGCCATCTTATTGGTCCCAAATTAATTCTGCAGCATAGGGAGTCAGTATAAATCACCCTTTACACTCATATTCAATAGCTGAATTTTTCTTCGTTCAATAGCTGAATTTTTCTTCGTTCAATAGTTGAATTTTTCCTGTCTGCACCAAGGCGTCAGACTGACTGACCTGAAAGTACTGCGAGGTTTTTGCAGAGTAATACGATGCGGGTAAAGAATAGAACTAAGCACAATGTGTTTATTTAAGGACAGGTTCAATGCTCTCAATACACTGTCATACAATATGTGCATGAAAATAATATGCATTTGACTTGTATTTAATTGCACCACCTTCACACAACAAAGCAGCAGGATTTTATTCCCTGAACATCCTTTTACTTGGTCACATCTGACGTCCATCACATGTGTCTTTTGGTTGGAACAGTTGGTTCCCTGCATCCCTAGTTGTGTCATGCAGCTGAAGTTTGCTCCTTTTTGGTCAGTCCTGTATCATCCCTGCTCTCACTGGAGTCATCAGAGTACCTGATGGAGGGAAACCCCACCCTCTGCTCGATCCACTGAGCAACACAGAGCAGCTTCTTGTCTTGGAGAGCTGGGCCTATGAGCTGTAAGCCAATGGGAAGGCCCCGTCTTGACAATGCCGTTGGCACAGAAACAGCAGGTAGACCTGGGGTGAAGAAAACAAGAGTTTAAGTAAAGTTCAAGAAAAAGGAAACGAATAGTCCCAAGGATAGTTGGAAGTGTTTGGAGGCCATTAAAACGTGAGACAATGTTTAATCGTATGTAAACACACTCCTTTGGGTCTCTGACATGCACTTTAATCTGAGTTAACATACAGTGGGTTGACTATCCTATGAGTTTGGACGTAAACAGAATGAGAAGAGAACTGATTTTGCCTATACTTGTTTCTCCTTTTAACTTCACTTTGACATTTAAAGTTAAAGTTGCCTTTGTTGCAGAGTGGAAACTAGGAAGAAGCCTTATCTATAGTATAGTAGAACTATTTTCCGTTACAGGTGTGGGTGTTCACAGTATGTGCATCCATAATGTAGAATGTTTAAGTTCTTGAATCCTCCCACACTTCCTAAGCACGCATCTGTGCTGCCACAGGTTCTGTCTGAAGGGGATTTTTCTCTTCTTACCTGCCATGTTGGCAGGCTGCGTGAAGACATCTTCTTGTGCGCTGCGTGTTCGGTTGTCTTCCTGTATGAAGTCATGGTAACAGGCTGCATCCGTCAGCGTGGTAGGCGTCAGCAGAATGTCAATGCCTGAGCCGAACACGCGTCTGAAATCGTCTGCTATGAGCCGGCGGATTTTCTGGGCCTTCAAAAAGTAGTGCTGGTAGTTCCTGACAAAAAGTACGTGAGGATGTCAATGGTTAATTCTTGCTGGTTGACACCACAGAATAATGTAATTTTAAAAGATTTAATGTATAAACAAATCTGCTTGCAACTCTAGAGACGGATGGCAATAGAAAGGCTCAAGCAGAGTCTGATGAAAGAAGGATGCATCCTTACTGTTTTAGCAAAAAGTAGTTTCCAGACAGTATCCTCCCTCTTACTACGTCGTTGAAGCCCTCATGTCGGGTTGAAGCATACATGGCCTCTGTTGAGCTGTCCATTTCGCTACGGTGGCCTGGCAGTGGAGCAGCAGAAATCAGTAACATTACTTTTCTTATGTGACATGCGCCGTATACATGACTGTTCCAAAGCACTGATCCAGTTAGCTACAGACAGGTTCATACCATATTCCAGGCCGTCAAAGCGGGCCATGTTAGACGCCACTTCAGCATGGCACAGGACGTGGTAGCACACGATGGAGTGCTGGGTATGGGGGAGGGACACTTGCTCCACCCGCGCGCCTCCTCTCTCAAATAAGTCAGCCACACGACTCCACTGTGCTAGAGTCTCTTCAGACAACCCCGGGGCATGGTATTCCTGACATATAATAAGGGACAGGACAAGCACATTTGGAATCAGAATGCATGTTTGCTCATTCACGCAGTTGCATATCACACAACGATTTAAAAACACTAATCTTGTACTTCACAAGGAATTTGACTTGATGCCTTTCTGTCCGCCTGCACCAACAAAAATATATATATGACATGTGATAAATCTTGCAAATGATTGTTTGACAGAATGTGTTCGGCAAACATGGAAAGTTTTTTGTTCTGCATTCTAAAATGTCATGTTTTATTGCCCTGGTTGTATTTTAAAAAAGAGGAATTGCAGTCTATAATGTCATAGTGATGCTAAGACAATATACAACATGGTAGCAATGTTTTTAATACAGAGCTGAACTCACCTTAGGGACACCTACACGGATGTTCTTAACATCAAAGTCTTCAGGAAGCTCTGCTAGTGATGATGGGGCAGGGACTGTTGTTGAATCTTTAATATCAAGCCCTTGGAGGATCCCTGTGACACATATCAGTATACACTAAGTTCATTAGTAGGGCAGAGTGTCACATGCAGAGCAACAAGGAAGAGCACATCTAGTTTACATAAAATGACTGACATCCCCTACAAACCTAGATGATGTTGACTATGCAGAATACTAGACACCAGTGCAGGATAATAAACTGTCAAATGTGTTTATTGTCATCAGCTGCTTCCTACCTAAGATGATGGCTGTATCACTGACACTACGCGTCATTATGCCAGGCACATCCATGGAATTCACCAGGGGTATGAGACCATGTCTGGACAGGAGACCGTAAGTGGGCTTCAGGGCCACAACTCCACACAAAGCTCCTGGGTTACGTGTGGAACCGCCTGTGTCTGAACCCAAGGCCCTGCCAAGTAAATACCAAGATAGTACATTTTCGTTTGAAAATGCCATTTCAAATCACATAATTTTTCTCTTCTTTGTGATGGTTATCTTTCAACAGATGGTGTGCTCCCTCACAGATAGCTGGTGAGTGAGGCCACAGCTGCAGCGCTTCCACCTGAGCTTCCTCCAGTGATGACCCAGTCAGAATCTGGCACTGCACCTGTCTGCTCTATGTAGGGCGCAGCATAGCTCCAGGGGTTCTTTACTGGACCGAAAGCCCCATCAGTACTGCCAGCACTAAGAGAAAAACAAACACAAGATCCTGAAAATGTACTCTTTGTATTCACACACAGCTGCAAAATAAATCCAGTCTGGGTTTTGCAACTACCCAGCTGTTACCAAAACTATTTTCACACTGGTAATAATAGTCTTACCCCATTGCAAACTCATCCATGTTGGTCTTTCCCATTAGAACGGCCCCTTGATCAAGGAGCTTCTGTACCACTGTAGCATTGTATGGTGGTGTGTAATCTGTAGAAAAAGTAATGGTGTGTTATCATTACTGACAGACATAGAGTGAAGAATATAAGGTACAGTAAACATATCATACAGGCAGTTCACACAGACCTTTAAGCATCCTGGAGGCACATGTGGTCTTGATATTCTCTGTGCAAAAGTTGTCCTTGACTGCAAAGGGGATTCCATCCAGAGGACCCTTAGGGACACCTGGAGGAGAGGAAGATACCATCAAACAGTAACACCTATGACTCCACACTCAGAACAGAATCAAATACAAGCTCACGTGTCCATACCTTGCAGAAGTCTAGTTTCCGCTTGTCGGGCCTGCTTCAGTGCCAGCTCCTCTGTCACTGTGATGTAAGCGTTGAGATGCTGCGTTTTCTTGATGCGATTCAGGCACTTCCTACAGAGCTCTGTTGGGGAGATTCTTCCTTCCCTGAGTGCCAAAGACACCTGGAGGACACGGATGTAACACCAGTGGTGAAATGTGACTCCTTTGTCTGACTGTGAAATAAAGTTGCTACAAATAACACTTTAATGACAAAACTGTATTCAAGTGCCTTTAATGTAACTCAGGATGCACTGAGTTCACACTAGCAAAAGAATGTGGACACACATGACCCAGACTATCGCCAAATCTCGATGCATTCCGGGGGTGTTCACACCTGTCTTTTACATGATCAGATTTCCCAAATTGAATCTTAATGCACGATCTGAACAGGCCTTTACTAGGCCATGACAGTGTGACAGAGAAAAAAAAATAGGCTTTTGCTGCACTCGGGTATGATTTTGATTGTGTATTATGCTTTATGCATCTTGAAACTACATTCTAATGGACAATACTGTACTGTTGGTACTATAATATAACAAGCAACAAATATCTGAAATCCCTCTGAACAGGATCCTTCTGCATAATTATACAGTATTTTCTATGTTTAATACTACCACTTCCCTTGTGGATCAATAAAGTGTATCTAAGTCTAAGTCTACTTCCACATCTATCACACACTTACACTCATATGTATACCAAGCAGTAGCGAACGTTAATTCGTAGAAGCACTAAGTGCACACGAACATATCGTATTAAAAGCTTTTATACATGAAGACAAGCCCATTATTAGCCATTCCTAATGAAATGCTACTACATGAGAAGGAGTACAGAGAGAGGAAACATTTCTTTATAGCTTTGCCTGACAGTAAACACGGAAGACAAACAGAAGAACAGCTTATAACAGCCAGCCGTACTAACCTCCTTTATAGTGAGGCCGAGCATGTTCTCAATATCTTTAGTGACAACCTTCTCACAGTGTGCAACAGCAGGACGCTGCCATGTTTGTTACGATCGTCAACGTCTAACAGCGCGTGCTGTGATTGGACAGCGCTTGAGGATACCGCGCTCTGATTGGTGGAGAGGATGGCTAGGACGCCGGCCCAGGAAGAGGCATGTTGCGGAAGAGAAGGACATTGTTTTGAACTGATTCTAAACGTTGGGATTACTGGATTTATCTGAACAAGGCGAATAAATTGTTCAGAGTCAGACGTGATTGATGTGTTATAACTTTGAAGGGCGGTTTAAAGTAATTTAGATGGCTGCACATGTTTAGATGATCCCGTCTGCTTATTAACTTAAACAGTTTTACGTCTGGCGCTTGGAAGTGTGAAGATGAGCTCCGTTAGGTATTTGGTGTGCAGAAGGTTGTTGCAGCATCTTTGTAAATCGCCATGTATGCAGACATCAGTCTCCAGGCATGGCAGCAGCACAAGACTGTTCAGTACCTCCAGCAGGCACATGACTATTATGCCTGCCTGGGTCATTGATAAATATGGAAGCAATGATGTTTTACGGTTCACTAGAAATGCCAGTTTCCCCATTGTCAACTACCCCAATGAGGTCATTGTCAAAGTGTTTGCAGCAGGACTGAACCCAATTGATGTCAGCATGAGAGGTGAGTTTAAAGTTGACTTTATACTATCTAAATGCGAACCAAGTCCATATAGTGTGTGTAAGCGTGTTTACAAAGTTCACAAGCATGCAAAGTAATATGCAATATGAGTTTCACAGTGAGCGTGTTTATTCTCGCCTAGAGGAAATGTACATTTTTATTTTATCACTTTGACTTTTAAAGTTTGGAAGCTTTTACAGAGGTCATTTCCCTGTTTTTACGAACCTTATATTATGTCCATATAACACACAGTTGTTTGTATCAGGAGTGTAACCATACACCAACCCCGCAGTTCACTTCAGTTCAGTTCATAGTTTTGGAGGCACTTGGTGTTGGGGATGGCAATGGGGATCATGGCAAGGTCCAAAGAACACTAGATTCATTTTTATTATTAGAAAATACAATAAAAACGTACAAATATAAATTTTCTTAATAAAAATAAATAAATAAGTACTATAAAGTGCAGTTAAAAAAATGCCATGAGAGTATCACGATGCGTACAGTGGACTGGGTATGCATAATATAAAATACTGAAGTCACCTTTTAAAATGATCCTTTTTAATATTAGGGGCCTCAAAGGCCAACATCAGGCCTCTGTGAGTCTGTAGCCTTGTTTTTAGTTAGTCAGTTCCGTGTTTTGCCTGTGCTCAAAAATTCTCTCCCTTTCAGGTGGCTATGGTGCAGCTACACTATCTATGCAGAGAGACCCTCTGAACATCAATCAGTCCGGCAATGAGTTCCCTCTCATTCTGGGAAGAGATGTGTCTGGGGTCATCATGGAGTGTGGCCTGGATGTGAAGTATTTCAGAGAAAGGGATGAGGTAAAGAAAAAAAGTAATAAAAGCAGATGAGTAGAGGTATACTGTAAAGTGCAAAGTATGTGGTCAGAGGTAAAGTGCAAAGTATGTGGTCAGAGGTGATGCAGACAAAAAGGTTCAGCTGCAGCAGCAGTACACAAATCAGTGTAATCAGTTTATCTTCAGGATTCTGTTGAGCTTCTCCTTGACTGTCCAGGTGGCCGCTTGGACCATACAACTTTATTAGCTGTTTCCTGACTTGGAGTATTAAATCGTAATAACAAAATAGTTCATTCATTCATTTTCTGTAACCACTGAGTCCCCTGCAACCCTCTAGGGTTGCAGGGGCGAGAGGTGGGGTACACCCTGGCAGGGCCTGAAGTTAACTTTTTTTTGTGCCTAAAATAAAGGTGAACGACTCAGAAAATGCATAAGAATGGTTCTTGAACTTGTACAGAATATACATTAAAGTGCTGTCTGGTTATTAACCAACTTAACCAATCTCATTTATGACTAGACCTATATAATGATTACAACTGTATCTGACCTGGTGTTGTGGCAGGCATTTAGAATAAAAAATAAAATAAATACAAACAGCCAATCATCTCACTGACGGTCTCATTTATTTATCATTTATATCTCTTTTATTTTAAGTTTGTACATATTATAAGTTCATGTTGCTTTTTAAAGAGAAGAGTCTAATATTTTGACTGAATAACATTTAGATAAACATTTTGATAAACAACAACAATCAGCCAGATCACTTGCTGCCCGCCAGTGTGACAGGTAGATTGACAGTTTCACCCACCAATCACAAAAGTTACCCGCATTTGGCAGGTGGGCGGGTGCCAATTTCATGCCCTGCACCCTGGACAGGTCTCCAGTCTAACACAGGGCTAATACAGAGAGATAGACGACCATTCACACTCACACCTACAGCCAATTTAGAATCACCAGTGAACCTAACCAGCATGTCTTTGGACAGTGGGAGGAAGCTGGAGTACCCAGAAAGAACCCACGCACACACAGGGAGAACATGCAAACTCCACACAGAAAGGCCAGCCGGCCTGGTTGCAAACCTTCTTACTGTAAGCCATCATTGCTAACCACTGACTGCTTTCTTTAAATACACAATTGCTGACTCTCGAGCTAAAACAGTGACTCATGATGTGACTCGTGGTACTTCTGACAAACGTTTGATATTTTGTGTGGCTAGTATTGTGTAGTTAATTAGGTACACAGAAATGTAAACCAACAGTTTTCATTCACTCTATTAATTACTGTTTTGTTGCTGTGTGTGTCTCCCTCAGGTGTGGGCAGCTATACCTCCATGGAAGCAGGGCAGCTTGGCTGAGTTTGTAGTGCTGAGTGCCAATGAGGTATTAGTTAGCTGATGGACTCGTGCATTGTTATTTTGAGCTTATTGCGTTAGGGCTGGTGTAAACTATTTAGGTTTGCTTCTGCCTCTCTGGGCAATTGGTTTCCTTTTTGTTGACTGTGGTTTGCTTCAAGACATGCGAATAATGTTAACATCACTGTGGTAATTATGTAGAAATAGTTTTTCTTCTGAAATTAAGAGGCAGCCTTCCTCTTTGTGCTTCTCACATAAACAGGCAACAGCTGTTCATTTAAAAGGCGTTGCATTTAGATGCTTTTTCACAATGACTCAGAAAGTGCACCATTGGAAGTTGTTCGGGTGCTGGTGCTCTTCTCACAGCAGATGTTGTTAATGTGTGTCGTACTCAGATATCCCATAAACCAAAGTCACTAAGCCACACTGAGGCAGCAGCCATTCCCTACGTGGCAACCACTGCCTGGTCAGCTCTGGTTAATACCGGTGGACTCAGTAAGGAGAACTCTGCCAACAAACGGTGAGGAAACACTGTGGCACACACACACACACACACACAAACACAATTTCCACTTGTCTTTAGTCTTTAATCACTTTGATCTAGTTAATTATTCCACTTGCTTGGTGCTCCCTCTGAGCCATTCCTTAATGAGCCTCAGGGTGATGTGCTGTGCTACTCTGGCACCAGCTCCTATGCTAGTTTACACTGCAGTGGCACAATGAAGCCTAAAGTGGCTTTGGCATGAATCCCAACGGCGGAGTCCCTGTGTAAAAATACACAGATCAGGCATAACATTATGATATTGTGTAGGTCTTCCATGTGCCTCCAAAACAGTTGTGACTCATCAGTGAATGGACATGGGCCTTGTTAGTAAGGTCCTTTGGGTCCTACGGGTTGAAGAGAGGAGCCTCTGTGGATCATCCCACAAATACTTGATCAGTTTGGGATCTAGTGAATTTGGAGGCCAGGTCAACACCTTGTACTGTTCTTCGTATTTTTCAAGTTGTTCCTAAGTTGTTTCTGTGTGTGTGCCTGTGTCAGGCAGCATCATTGCTATGGGGTGAGGGTGCCTGGTCTGGTCTAGGTGGGTGGTGCATGTTGAAGTAACGTCCACACCAGGTCCAACAGTTTCCCAGCAGAACATTGGATTGTCACAAAATGGTCAATGTTATGTACTTCTCCGGTCATAATGTTATGCCTGATTGCTGTGCTGCAGAATACATTGTTGACATGTTGTCTGATTTTCCTCTGCCCCACAGGATTTTGATCCTTGGAGGATCTGGGGGAGTGGGAACATTTGCTATACAGGTATGCAGGAAAAGATAGATAAAGTTAGATTTTATATCCAAAAAAGAAGGTTCAAAAAAGGCAGCTGAACTGAAGAAGCTACTCAGATGCGTGGTGAAACGTCTTCTCAAAAAACTGTTCAAGTCCAGTTGCCTTTTTTGAACCTTTTTTGGATATACCATGACCTGGATGACTGAGAACCTTCACAGACATATTGAGACGGTTATATTTTATATATTATCTTATTTTATGAAAAGTGCATCACACAAAAAGAACATGTATTTATTTAAAAAAAAAAAAAAAAGGAGTTTACTAGATTCTGGTCAGGACACACAACTGACAGAACACAGCAAAGATGTGTCAGTGAGAGACATTATCCTACATAAAGAGGCTCATATTTGAATACAGAACTGTTATTATCTGTGTCCAGATGCTGAAAGCCTGGGGAGCCCATGTGACTGTTACCTGTTCCCAGAATGCTGAGCGGTTCGTAAGGGAACTGGGGGCAGATCATGTGGTGGACTACACTGCTGGACCCGTTGAGGAGCCACTCAGTTCGCTGGAGAAGTGAGAGGGTCCCCCCCCACACACACACACACACAAACACTGCTCATTAGTGTGGGAAAAGTGAGCCCTTTAAGTGTCTCACAAGCTGAATCACACTTAATCACTCTCTTTATTGCAGTCATCCACCCCCTTGTTCATTTTTCACATCCCTCTTGCGTACTTCTCTCTTTTATCCCCAAACCACCCCACACTCATGCGTTTCTGATTGTGTCTCTCGTACATTCAAGATTCGACCTGATCCTGGATAACGTGGGTGGGGACACAGAGCGATGGGCAATGAGCCTGCTCAAGCCTTGGAGCGGTGCCAAGTATGTCACCCTTGTAACACCCTTCCTACAGAACACTGACAGGCTGGGTATAGCTGACGGAATGATGCAGACTGCTGCTACAGTGGCCACCAAAGCCCTCAAGGTAATCACTGGAAACATCCATTCATTGAAACATCCTCCAGTATGACAGAAAACATTGCTTTAAACTAAGCCTCACTTCTTTATACACATGCTCGCTGTGTCACATGCATACAAATGCCGAGTTAAAACAATTCCAACTATTAGTGAAACTATAATTTTAAGTCATTTAGTTGAATGAGTGTACTAAGTTCAAACTGTGGTGCACGTCTGAAATGTAAACATGTTGACACCACATCCGGTACAGAAGGAATGATGGTGATGGAACTGATTCATTTAATGGTTATTTATATTAAAAGTGGTTATGTGAAATCATGACTGAGCTCCCTCAACCCGGCTCATTATAATGAGAGTTCTTCAAAAATCTAATGAACAAAAAAAAGAAAAAGAAAAAGGGCGTAGAAGTATAGTCAGAGAACTGCACAGCTGAGAATATGTGTCTGTGTGACAATGCTTCATTTCCTTCCTGATAAGGAGGAACATGTTTATTGTTAATGTTAAGTTTCTATAGACATGTGGTTTGGCCCCGAGTCTCCTTTATTAGTGGGACTGAGATCAGAACAGAGTTCCTTACTTTTTAACTCTATTAGTTTTGTTTTATCAGACATAAAATATAACATCATAGAACCGCAGACACACCCCCCAGGAAGCAGCATCTTGTCAGACTCTACATCCTGTAGAGCAAGGTTTGCATGGCGTGCTTCATTGTAACCGCCCCTTCCGTCAGCCACAATTCACTGCAGGTGTTCTTTGGAGCAGTACTTAGTTATAGTACATTCAGAGGAATCTATTGGTGTCAGTGTGACCACTAAAACACACCTGCACTTTCTATTTGGTTCACACGTGGTTACAGGTGAAGCCAAGCTTGTGCCCTTCTCTTAGGTGAGATCTTTTGTGTTTAAGATTTATAGTCTAGGAATTGTAAAGGAAAATAACAAGGAAATAACAAGGAAACTGAACTGAGGATGTGAAGTGGAAGGAGTGTAGCTTACTTTAGTTGTTAAGTATCAACACATGTGCATAATCTTTAGCTTGCCCACATATTAAGTTCTATTTCACTTTAGCATCAATAACAATAGTCTCAAGATAATTTACAGAACCCAGAGCCTGAAACCATCTGATCTGTAAGGTGGAGGAGGTGTAAGAATAGTTTTTGCAGGAGTATAACTTTAAAGCATGAGGCCGGCATGATTCAGTGTCTCACTGTTAAACCTCTGAACCATATCCGGTCTCAGAAATGATTGGATTGTTTTGTTTCTGACTTCCTTATTACTAGATTGTTTCTTGGCTCTCAAGTAAGCTGAATGTAAGTTCAACACGCAAACTGTGGATGGATGAAAATCTGATCGGGACAGCCCCAGAGAGACCTGTGTGTGTGTGTGTGTGTGTGTGTGTGTGTGTGTGTACACCATACACTCACAAGTCTTCGGTGTCTTCTCGCTCTTCTACCACCACACCTCGTTTTTCTTCTTCAGTATGTAACCGCATAGGTCAAGGAAGATCTCATTCACAGCAGTGTTGTCTCTTATTAACACCCCCACTGTAATCAGAACTACAATCTGAGTGCTGAGTGTTCAGACTGACGCTGCAGAACTTCCTGTTTTGTCATCATAGAATTTTCTAATCTCCTATTTAAAGCAGAATGATCACACCACTCACTGAAATTTGGGGGCTGCAGTAGGTGGCTTGTCCATTTATAGACAGGGAGTAAAATATACTTTACAGCTCCAGGTCTTACATCTCCTTCCTCTCCTACACAATCACACTGTGTTCATTTTTTCTAAACAGAGAACTAGAGCATAGACTGCTGGCCTCCTTATATCAGTGTCATTTCCAGAAAAGCCTAAGGAAACATGTTAAGCAACACCATTATATTGAAAGTGCATACAGTCCCTACAAATTACACACACAGGGTCAAACATAACAAAGGGCTTGAGTCATCTCATTTCTCCTTTTGTCATGAATTGCAGGGCTGAGGACTGCCCAACTGTTAAAGGCTCAGGGGAGAACGGGGAGAATATCTTGGTGTAGGTTTACCAGGAGTTTTATATGGGATATTCCAAAGATAATACAGGTTGTAATTCAATTTCAATTCAGCTTTATTTATATAGCGTCAAAAACAATACAAATCGTCTCAAGACGCTTTACAAGACCCGGCCTAAAACCCCCAGAGCAAGCCCGCAGGCGACGGTGGCAAGGAAAAACTCCCTTTTAACAGGAAGAAACCTTGAGCAGAACCCAGCTCATATGGAGGGACCCTTCTGCCTAAGGCCAGCCAGGTACAGACAGAGAAAGAGTGAATATAAAGTAGTAATATAAATACTAATATTGGATAATCTGGTATTGGTGTTCAGTGTTGTATTTTTTCATTCATTCAGTATCTGTAACTGTAATTGGGACAGTAGAGCAGTGGCGTCAAACATATACCCTAACTAGGCCAATGCTTAGGGTCCCCAAGCCACCAGTGGGCCCCAAAGCTGCATGTTCATCCTAATCTGAGGAGAATTAAAATGTCCCGTCTTTATCTGTAGCTACCTCATGTGGTACACCTACAACGAGTTTAGAATCATGTTGGTGGGAGGAAGCTGTAGCACCCAGAGTAAAAGCCACACAGGCACAGGGGGAACATGCAAGCTCTGCAAGACAAGACTTGGGGGGCTTGTAGGTATGCCATGTTTTGACTGAGACACTAAAAGTGAAACTTGTGGATGTTCAACCTCGAGAAAGTACTACTGTCCTTTTCAATCAGTTTGCATTTTTTTCAGGTTGCTATTTGTGTGTGGTGCCTGCTCAGGCTATTAGAGCAGAACAACCAGAGGAAACTGGGCTTTTGGGCGGGAGGCGTCTGCGGTTGTGTTTTTAGAGGAAATGTAAATACACTAAAATGTGTGGTCTCCATTATGTGTTTCATGGAGGATTTAAAACCGTTAATCTAATCTGTGTATCAGAATATTCTCACATAGGAAACAGCACTATTATCATCGATAGGTAGCTTTAATATTCATTTCTCTTTGTTACAGGACAAACAGAACTGTAATGTGTGTGTGTGAGTGGTGATAAATAGTTGAGAAAGTGGTGGGAAGACAAGTTTTCAGTTCATTACATTTCAAGACAAAGGAGATTTAAGTGCAAAATGACCATGAGTAGTGTCCACTGAATTACACAGTCTTTCCCAAATGCAACAGATGAACACCAGTTGGTATTAACCTATATGCGGACCCCTCCTCCATGATGCTTTCCAGTGAGTTCAGGATCCATGCAGAGCCTGATGTGATAGCCAAAGCCATCTATGTGCAATGAATGAATGTGGTCGTCACTTCCAGTTAACCAAGTCTAAGTAATTGCTAAAACTGATGCTGTCCTTTATTTATGCATGTGATTAACGTTGGCTTGCAGTTTGAAAAATTAGATTATTTTTCTTTCCTCTCTGCGTTACCTTTTTTTTATGCTATCCAAAAGTTTAGATGTTCAGCAATGAAGTGATCAGTTACACTTAAAAATATATACTTGTTGTACTTTTGCTAATCTTCATGCCTTTTCTGTCTTTCTGTTTTCTTGTAGTACTTAGCCAAGGGAGTTCACTACCGCTGGGGATTCTTTGCACCCAGTGGTCCAGCGCTGGATGAAATAAGGGACATGGTGGATGCAGGACAGGTACGACAACAAATGTATCCTCATTCTCTATCCTCAGTTTCCTTATAACAGAAATTGCCCTTGGGTGTAAAATGTGAAGCCAGTATTGTGTCTTGAAGTGAAATACCACTGATAGTTGCGAGGTGATGGCTCTAACAAATCTGTGACTCCGTTAGAGAGTGAGTTAGACTCTCATTCAACAATTGTCCTCTTCTTTCATGAGCTAGTCAGTCAGTCTGTTGTTGTACAATAATACCATTAGCTAAACTTGCTTCTTCTCATCTCTGCGCTGGTGGTGTGCAGTGTCCTCAATTCCAGATACTGGACGTCTAAAAAGGTTCTCAGTCAGATCCACCCCTTCTTTCGAAATCCTCCATCTTATCCATATATGGAAATAATAATAATAATAAAAAGGCTTCACAAAGGTTGCCCAGAAACCAGTGGGTGACAAGGGTGACATCGTCATGGCTATATATATCTCTTGGTGTCTTTTTTTTTCTTTTTTTGCAGTTTCCTCCAGTGTGTTCATTTGGTGCATTTTGCATAGTCATAAAAACTTACTTAAAAAAATACCACATACATTATATTTCAATGAATGCATTTGATATGTTAGCAAATTTATAATGCATCCACTCTGATAAATTACAGTGTACACAGCATAGGCTGTATAAAGATAGACGGCTGAACAGCTCCTCAAAAGAAGCCAAAGCAAGTAGAGCTCCCCCTGGTGTCTGGCTGCAGTATAGGTCATAAGCTCCACTTCCTCCTATTTTCTGAGAAGTTTAATTTGAATTAGATGCTATAGAAACAGGAAGTGACCTCACTTTTGAGTTGGGGTATGTTTGTTCTCAAACACACACATCAGAGAGGAGTATATATATTCTTCCTCTCTGATGTTGCAACTCATCTGTGACCTCATTCTGCCTGTGTGTGTTCTCTGGCAGATCCGGGCTGTGGTGGAAGAAACCTTCAGCTTCTCGCAGGTCCCCCAAGCTTTGGATAAGGTGGAGAAGGGCCATGCCAGAGGAAAGACCGTTGTCCAGATCTGCAAAGGAGGGGATGACCTATAGCGCTGACTACAGAAGAATGCCTACATTCTGCTGCACAGTTACAAAACTGAACTGAAATAATTTGGTTGCAGACTATCAAATTATTTTCTCCACAGCAGAAAACCCGCTTCTCCACTGTTTGACTTTTTTACTTGTAGTCATCATTTGGCTGGTAATGTGCACATAATTTAAAATGTTTGGCATGTTTTCTTTGCTAAATAAATATGTTACGTAAAGGAAAGTCATTTAACCTGGAACCCAGTCATTTAAAAGGAACTTGAGGAACAAAAAAATATAATAAAATAATGCTGAAGTGGAACTGGACCCTGCAACATGACAATAACCTGAAATATACCAGTAAATCCACCAAGGTCTGGCTGAAAACTAAGAATGAGTTCTACTGCAGAGCCATTGTTCTCCGATTACAAGGCACACATACACACACTGTACAATTAATACACAGACAGGTTGTATGAGAGAACTTTAAAGTCATACTTTCTGAGAGTATTTGAATGTCCAGCTTATGATGGCCTTGATCACCTCCAGAATATAGCTTCTGCCTCAGATTGGTGTCATGTTTGACATTTTAGAACAATCTTGAATAGTCCTTGTTCATCCTCAATAGCCTAAATGATTGTACAACAGTGTGGCAACTGTCTTAATAAGAGTAACCTGCTAAAAGTATGTGTTTCAGTTGAAACGTGGTGCGGTTCATCATTGGTTCATCATTTTATTTTGTTCCTCATCATATCTTTCAGATGTTGACAGAACGAGGAAGAATTCCTTTATATTCTGCAGGTTTTAGTTTAGTGATTTTATCTTATTTTGGGGCAGCACTTATTTATTATAGTGTATCATACTGAAATTAGACACAAGAAGATAGCTGGGTTTTATTTTCTAAAAAAAAAAAGATGATATAAGACAGAAAATCAATTTTTTATTTTAATTGTGTAACAGTTTTCTCACATATTTACATCATCAACAGTGGGCAGCATTGTTCTTGCAGTTCTTTTTAAAATGTTTAACCCATTCTGTACACTTGATGCTTATGTACAACCTGTAATGTAAAGTACAGTTTGTGTTAAAGTGTAAAGTCCTAAGAAGATATCAAAATTTTACAATAGAATCTACAGAAATTACAAAATGAAAACATGTTGGTCTACAGACATCCTTGGAGTGTAGGCACGTCATACTTCATATTGCAGCTGTCAGTATACAAGGTACATTCATGAGAGCTGACATGATTATCAGAGGACAGACCGAGAAACCCATAATTGAGAAGTACCATAATGTTAAGAAAATGCAGCATAGGAACAGGGCTGAGTTCTCACTATATGCAGTGGAAACACGGAGGAGGAGCAGAGTCTTTGGTATGCAGCATTGGAAAGTCAACAATTTACGGAAATCATTTGTTCTGTAAAGGAGAACAAGTTTAATCAAATGCTGCTGCGTGCGTGCGTGTTCAGAGGCTGGTTACTGCATGATATTGAGTCGCCTCCTCAACAAGAGTAAACATACTACTATAGATATTATTAGAGTTGAAAACCCATTGTCTCTGTTGTGGGTAGCACAGTAGAGCTGCGGGTCATGAGTCAGTCTCCTGACAGAGCATCAGGGGACAGTGAGAGCCACTGAAGAGCTTCTCTGACGGGCTGAGGCTCATCACATTACAGGAGCTCTACAGTCCACCTCTGGTTCAGCTTTCTTTCATCAAAGGTGTTGAGGATCACTTGGTTCTTGTCATACTGATGTCCACCTAAAGAAAACAACACAGAACAAAGATGATCTCATACGTTGGGAAAAAGTACAGATCACATTAAATATTGTGATGTTAAAACTCAAACACTCAAATCTGTTTTGTGTCACGAAAAAGATGTCCAGCAGTTTGTATTTTATTGAAAGCTAAAATAATAGAACCCTAATTTGTAAACTGCCAGCGCAGACCGTGGTTGAAGCAGGGCCTACTTTAAAAAAAATCTGCGCTGCCATTTTCACTTTTCACCTCCTTATTACACCAGCAGATGGAGCTATTGGACAGAGTTTCCGTCACAGCCTGGAGCTGTGCTACACTATTATTATTATTATTTATTTATTAAAACATGACTGCCCAAAGCTATTCTTGAAGTTAAAATAAAGCTGACCTTTGACCTCTAGGATCAGTTCAGGTTTGATGTGGCAGTGCACCAGACCATCCGGGGTGATGTTCCACTGCTGGATATCTTTGCCTCGCTCTGGGGAGACACACAGCCGGCTGCCTGCCATCACAACGCTGCCTGCTGTCTCCAGGCAACAGTCCTCCAGCAGCTGGGCAAAGGGACGACATAGAGCAGTATTAGTAGACATTAGTAGGCACTATTTAACTATCTTTGCCCTTTCATTCTGCTTCTTATCTAGCTAAACATGTAGATCATATTCTTTACGCTAAACTGCCACAATCCTCTTAATGTGTTAATTCATAACTAAAATCCAATCCTGAATTCCATCTGGATCTGCAGCAACATACATAGAGACAGACAGTGATATGAGAAACTGTAAAAAAGGATTCGAAGAAAACCTTGACCTGCAATGATAAAAAGTCTATGCAGTCATTTATTGTCTCTGTTGCCTAACTTCCCATAAACCTTACACTGCAATCTGACTGCAAGCTTTGGCTGTCAGACAACAAACAGGACAGACAAGATACTGTCAGCTACTTGGTGAACATGTCTGGTGGAATGAAATAAATTCTCTTGGGTATACGTGTCATTTCCTGTTTTCCATATTAGTTTGATCACACCCGTGTTTTTAATAACGCAGCTTTTGTATCCAAATGATTGATTTGTTACTCAGAAATTTGTGGGCGGCACAGGGGCAATATTCACAGGATTTTATTTCAGTCCTTCTTTGCTGAGTCCTATGAACACAACTGAGTGACTAGAAAGTAGGTGAGGGTTGTACCTACAACTCCTACTTATTGTTCTGTTTTCCTCACTAACAATGTTGTTGTTTTTTGCATGTGACTCTGTTCCTGTCATTGTGAATGTGAAGTATTAGACTTGAGAGGCTACTTTACAACTGTCTGGATGTTGAAATCGTTTAAAGGGCTATAAAATCATTCCACAGACACCAGCGTGAGAAGTTTCCTGTAGTCGAGTACCTTGCAGGTGAGTTGTCCGTCCCGATAGAGCCAGATCTGTTCTACTCCGCCCGTCTCCTCCGTGGCCTGAATCCTCATCAGCTTGACGTCATCCAGGGTTCCTGTCAGAGACATTAAACCTCCTGTCTCCCTGTTCCGCAGACGGAAGTACGCCTGTTTCTGTTGGAAATATGCAAAGAGATCTAGTTAGATTTGTTTCATGAACACACCTCCAAGGCATCAACAAGAGAACAGCTGCACTAGTCCACCAAGGCGACCGTATTTATAAACGCGCTCCATTTGGTATTTTAATCATCATGCAGTGCTCTCAAAAGTATTCAGACGGTTAAAGCTACAGTAAACCTCAACAAGGTTCATAAAATATTACACTAATATTTATTCTATACAAACACACATTCAGCACATCTCTAACCAAATACTTTATACTGAAATAATAAAATCACAAAACATATTGGGACAAGTTCTGACTGAGGGACACGTAGTGAAGTATGTCTGAGGTCACTCTGGTAGAGCACATGTGTAAAATTAAGAGAAACTTTGGAAGTGGTTATATAAAGAAGAATTCCAAAATGGCAAAAACAAGAAGGCATTGTTTCATTGCCCCAAAGAAAGTCACAGCTGGGTGTAAACATTTCAAATCTGAATGACGGAAAACAGAGGGCACAGGCAGGAAGAATAGCAGCAGATTGGAGCATATTGTGAATAAAAAAGAAAAAAAGACATGTAGCAACAGCAAGGATCCCTTCAGAGAACAACAGAATTCAATGGATGCAACTCATTCATTAGATATACGGTTATGATCAGTGAAAGCTTACAAAAAACGGCTTTAAAGAACAAAATAACATGAAGTAACAAACAGCAAACACAAACTTTGTGTGGTGAAACCCAGTACAAGCTGCAAGTGTTAATCAAAATTCTGAATGCAAACTCTTGTTAGGTCGCCCTAGCACACTCCCTAATGCCATGGGTGCTCTTTAAGATGCCATGGAGAAAAAAATATTCACAGTTCTGCAATTTAAAAAGTACTAAGATGTTATGAGCAGCCTAGGGGAACTCTCCCCTATTCCCTGCTCCCAAAAAGAACCAGCGTTCCATAAACTTGCAGTCCAAAAACAATCCATGGCAAACCCATGTGCATCAGGGTGAGGACAGCCAAAACAACAAACAAACCAACTGACGAACATAATTACTAACTGAACTACCAAGCAAATACAAAATAAAATACAGATGTCCTTCCCTGGCTCCCTAAAACATGGGGTACAAAGATTTTTAGTGAAGTTTTTATCAATTATTTTCAAATGCAACTCTGTGGGGTCTCATCATCTCTCCTGCTGTTACCTGGAGTAATGGACGTAGGGATCCTATCCGCTGCCAGTCGCTATGCTTGCACAAATCACCGACTTCACTTGGCTGGAGGAACAGCTGTCGACCTCTGTAGTTAGAGTCTTCATACAACACCCACCTGCAGAGAAGCCAGTCGCCAAGGTGTGTTAAAACTGCCGTCATAATGTTTCACAAATGAGCAGTAAGAATGCTAATAGTTTTTACTGTATTTTAATGACATGACAGCTTCCACACACATTTGAGGTTTTTAATACTCTTGAACATGTTTAGCTCTAAACACTATGCTAACACTATTTATGGGAATTTAACGGGTCCTCGTCAGACCTTTTGTAGGAATCTTCAACCTGCTCAAAGCAGCAGTGGCTCAAAGTCTGGTTAAACTGGATAGTGCTAAAGTTATACTATTTAAATGTGTCTTTTAGCTTTTATTCAAGGTCCAACCTATAACACTCTGTGCTTTATACATTTATATACTGTATGTTCAAGAGTGTGGTTAGAACTATGTATTCAGTTGATTAAAAATGAGGACATATCTTAACGTGGACTTCATTATGAATTGCTAGCTTCACATAAACTCATTGTTGTTGTCTCTCAGCCTGCATTAGTAGAAGGTTTCATTTGTCCCACATCTAAATTACAGACCACTTCCAGAGACAATAAAAACATTACGGCTATGAAAGTTACATACATTCCTCCCTCCACCACCAGGGAGCGTATGCGAGCATCCATGCCAGTCTGTAGCAGGTTTATAGCGCCGTTTGTCAGCGCCACCCTGCGACCTCTAAAGCCCACTTTAGTGAACAAGACGATGGAGGGCAGAGAGAGATCCTGAAGCACAAGAAGAAGAAGAAGAAGTTTGAAAGGACTAAAACAGGTCATTTTGATCACAAATAGGGCAGAATGAGCATCACACAGGGTTGTACATGTTTCCACATGCAAAAACACAACACTCACGTGTCCTGCAATCTGTATGGATCTGATGTTGGAGTCTGAGGACAGGAAGCCCATAGCATCTGTGTTGGGGTACTCCCCCTCCTCCAGGACATACATGTTCTCTGTGAACTGGGCTCCCTCAAATACCACCCAGCTGAAACACAAGGACACACATACGCAATATTGTTGCTATGTTGGTCAATTTTGACATTAACTCTTTACTTCTAACTTTAAAATATAGTCAATTGAATTCCACAAATGAGCTGTACGGTGGCAGGTGAAACTCTGAAACTCCAAATGTTGTTTAGGTTATCTTGTAACTTTCTGAAAGGTTAAATAACCAAAAAACGCATTTTTCTCACAAGCGTTTGATGGCAGTTAAGTTGTGCTTACCATCCAGCCAGAACCTTACAGGACCTGGGAGTGAAGTTCTCATCCAGAGCTGCCATGCTGTCGTCCAGAGCTACCAGCCTCCCCTGAAAGTCTGGTTCAGAGTATAGATGGATCTGTAACACACACATCCAAACAGCGTTAGTGAGAATCCCCATTAATCCTTTTCAATAAAGAGTCTTCAGTAAAGACATGATACCTTGAATTTGGTTGATCCCATCAGCATGTCCTACAGAACAAACAGGAGGGAGGAATTAATAACTTCTTCTTTGCAGAAATGTACTATTACTTCAATCCTATGTTTAAGTCACCCTACTCATTTCTTACATGAAAGACGGGCTGAATAGATGAGATCTTGAAGTTCTGTGCTCCCCAGTCATCCGGGTTAGCGTACATGCCTTTCTCCAGCACATAGAGCTCTCCACTGAACCCGGGATTTTCAAAAGCCACCCACCTGCCGAGCACACAAATAAAACACCCTGAGATGTTAAATAACGCACTGACAGAATAACCTGCAATAATGTCACATCAATTCAGAGGTTAAATAACTGACTTTAACTGCAGCCTCATCATTAGAATAAGAGCAAGTCCAGGGCTCTGAGAGGCTGTGATAGGTCAGGCGAGGCAGACGTAAAGCAAACAGTGGAATGTTACATAAAGGTGGGTACGGATTAAGAGTTCACCCAGCTACACAAATGGATCAGTCTGAGCCGCTCATTAACAATTGATCGTCTCAGTGACAGAACGTTTAGTCATCTATAAGGTAAGAAATGCACTACCTAACTATATATGGGTGCACTAACACACCAGAGTTTATAAACTAAGAACTTTCCTTGTTAGTTCTTAGTTTGTCTTTCAAAAAGAAGTTGACTTACACTCCGCTAGTGACGCTGACAGACTGGGTTTTCATACTATGGCCTATGTCCTCCATGTTGGGGACAGGACCCAGCAAGTCCACACTGAGTCCCAGCTTGTCAAAGTTCTTCTCACTGAACAGCTTTAGGTGCGGAGACAGGAAATCCTTGGGAAGATGACACGACAGAACAGCCACAAATGAATTATACATATGAAGCGGCAGGTCTCTCATTTCACCATTTCCTCTTCATATAACATCAACAGAAACTGCAGACATTGTTTAAGTGTGCGGTGCAGAGACACCACAGCAATCAGTGCTCAGTAATAGAGACAAGATCAAACAAGGATGTTGCAGGTTCATGTTTCAGGTGATACATACTGTGATTACAGGCCGAAGTGACTGGAGGCCGTCCTCACATCCTCCCCAGTCACTGCAGTGAGGATACTCCCCCTCCTCCAGGATGTACTGCTGGCCTTCAAAGTCGGCCTCCTGATAGCCTACCCAACTATAAAACCAAATCAAATATTAGAAGATCTTTTTAAGCTACTGACTATCACAGAAATAATCTGACAAGTAATAAAAAACATTAATTACCACACATAACGGTGGATTTCCCTTTTTGTGACGATGATCATGGCTAGCTCTAAAAATCTTAAATACTCACAGGCCACCAAGTATCTTTATAGACCCCACTGCAGAAAGTGTCTTCTTGTTCACATCAGGTTTATCAGCGCTTTCGTCTTTGTGTTCTTGCAAGTTGTAGACATCACTGTCCAGCTCGATACATTCACCATCAAAGTTTGGCTTCTCGAACACCAGTGCCTGCACAAAGTGTGTGTAAAGTGAATTTGAGATTGTGCACCTATAAGCAGTTTTCGGTCCACTCCTGCCCAAACACAGAATGCTACCTAGAGAGATTGGTCTAATATATGTTATCATACAGTATCTGGCCTTTAAACCAAGCAAAGTGTTGGACTGATAACTATAACTTTGTTCTCTACATGTTCTCTAGCAGTTTGCAGTCACGTGCAGAAAGGGAGGAGTTTGGGGTTAGGTGCTTTGCTCAAGGGGACACATTTCTTCCAGTCAGTTAAGGGCTTCAAACTGATGACCCTTTGTTCCCAAGCCTGTTGTTTAGTTCTAATGCATACAGGCTACAAGGAGAGGCTGCAGACTACGAGCTGTGAGCATACCAGAGGTACATAGTGGAAGGTGCTTGGAAATGCCCTTTCTTTGTATTATTTCGTTGTCTTGTATCCAGAATATTTGAATATTTACAATTGATTGACATTCATTTTAGGAGGTTATTTACATGATTGTTTGACTCAATGTTTTTTTTTTTTTTCTTTGAAGCCATCATCTGACTTTTAATGGGAAACAGTGTTTCTGTTACCAGAGTAGGAATGTGTCCATAATTTCAGTATTTCTCAACCTCTGTAACTTCTTTATCACAGAATATCTCCATTCTCACTTTCTTGTATTATCTGTGCTTGAACCGTTTGCAATGTTTCCCACCCCGTAGTGAATTTAATTCATCCCATCAATATAATGAATCATATTAGACAAACATGTCTAGGCTAAACTTTCGCGATCTGTGTCACCCACAACTGTAGCTTTCCAGAACCACCCTGTGCCTCTACACAATGTATCAGGCTATTAGCTATTTCCAACAGAATGAACATGAAAGAGCTGGCCTTGTGTATGGTTTCTGCCTACAAACCTTGACTTCATTAGGATGCTCCACCCTGATTCCTCCCTGAAATAAATACACACATTGTCAGAGCTAGGCAAATCTCAAGGTCTCAGTATTTTGCAAAAATTAATCAGTGGTGCATATGTCATGTGCTGTACCATTCGGAGGGGTCTGAGGGAGCCGATGAAGGGCTCAATGAAACCCCAGGCCTCTGGGCAAGGATATTCCCCCACTTCCAGCACTCCTACGAATCCCTCAAAACCTGATTCAGTGTACACCAGCCAGCTATTGACACACACAGCATGAGAGAAAGGGCAATGAGAACAAGGTAAAGGTGATCAGACTAAGTACTTCAGAGTGCTTTAAAGAAATAAACCTGTCTTATCCTACTGCACAATGAGGTGAATAATAAAGTATCTGATTTTGTTACAACTATGACAACCACAAGCTCTAGCCTGCAGCTTGCATTCCTTCACAGACAGAAAGCAGATGCTAGAGAAAACAGGGACTATTCCCCAGAAAGTCTTCAGTAACTTAACATCTTTGAGAAATTTAAAACCTTTAGTAGCAGGGTCATCACTAGTAATCAAAATAACACACGTCCAAAATGCAACAACATGATTCACATAACTTTAAATGATTGACCTGAATGAGCTACTTGAATAAGTATCAGCGCAACTTACACTCCAGAATGGACCTTAACGGAGCCGGTGGTATGTGGGATCCCATAGGAGCCAATCTCTACAGTGTCATCACAGTAAGATGACATCCTCCCCAGCCCGTTGACCTCTGCAAACAGGTCTATTCGGGGCGTGGTGTAGTCCTTAAAGACACACAAAGAAGCTTTCAAAATTCATTTTTAAAAATAACATTTCAGTGCCAGTACTGAAACTTAATGCAACAAAAAACCTGACCCTGTATGAACTCATGTGCTTACATAGCACATGGTCTAAAACTGAAAACAGAGAGTCTGATGTAATTATAGGTAGATAACACAAATCTGATCAAGCATACAATGTCAGAATACCTCATCCTATAATATGAGGTGAGCAACAACATAACAGGACAAACAGCTGCAACAACAATACGGACTGAGTAACGCTGATTCACAAATTAGGTCACGTAAATACTTACTCTTACAGCTAGTCGAATAGAACCTATGACCATAGGCTCTGTTGGAACAGGCTGGCCCATCGGGTCTAGGGTTGTTGTAGTTCCCTCCTCCGCCCACATATTCGCAATGTGCTCTGAAGGACCTTCCTCAAGAGCAATAATACGGCCCTGGAAGCCAGGCTTTTCATAAAGGAGCCAGCTAATGACAGACGGAATAATGACCCACAAAATTAGACAGTTTTCTCACTGGATATATAAAAAGGGAAAATCACACTGCTGCATCACTTTCATAGATACTGTATGCTATGCCTGCATGGTCAGAATAGATTAAAAGACAGCATGCACATCTTCAGAAAACAAGTGCAAAGGACTAAAGAGGATGAGACTGAATAACATCTATAGAATGAAGACTAGTAGGGAAAAGTGCAAAGTGCAATCACATTACATCTTCTGGATTTTTTTAAAATGATGTCACATCCATGACATTACATCACTGAAGTAAATCCCACCAGCCCACTTCTTTACACTCCCTAATATGAACAGCATTCATATTACGGCTACAGAGACCTAAGAGATCCCTCACCATCCTCTTACGACTCTGACGGATATGACCGGGGACAGCTTCATCGTGGTGGCATCTTCTACATCACAGTGGAGTTCAAATGCCTCCCCTCCAAACTGAGCATGCTCGTGTATTACAATCTATATCGAGACGTAGAAATGTTGTTACACTGAGAGCACAATGCCATGCCAAATGTTACCAAAAAATGTCCGATATAAACATTTCATCAAACCTTTCCAGGCCTTTTGTGGAACCCCCTTACTGCAGGTATCTGTGAGACAATGTGAAAAACAAAGCTGAAAAGACTCATACAGCACCTATTCATTACATAAACATACAAACAGTGTAGCTCTGCATCTCTAGGTCAGTTTGGTCAAATTAACATTTTTGCTATGCAGTATCTACTAACAATTTATTTATTACCTTTAGGCAAATGTATTATCTATTTATCCATTAATTAAACTATTGCAGCTATTTATAAAATTCATTACGCTGTATTTTTTAAGTGGACCAGTCTAACAGTTTATTTAATACACTTAGCAACCATTTATCAGTGATATATTCCTTTAGTTAGTTAAATAAAATATTTATTTGTTCCTCTTGGTGACTGGACTTCTCTGCTAGTTTTACCTGAACACAGACACGCACTGTTTAAATGTATTTTACAGAGTGCATTTTTATTTGTTTTCTCTTCAGAATGGTCTTGGCAAGTCCTCGAGGGAGAGAAATGAGCACTTCTTGTACAGCAGGTGTAATATGTGGTGTCAGCGTACAGTGTACAGTGACACCAGAGGAGTCCATAAACATGTTGTTTTGGTCTTGTTTTGTTTTTGCATAGGTTGCTTTATTTGCCTGTCGATGCAAATAGTCTATCATGATGTGGTAGTTGAGCTTATCTTGGTAAAGATTTCCTGTGTAAAATTCCACTGCCATGACACGCTCGTGCCTCTTCTCCTGCCCTTACTTGCAGATGAGTTATTACTTGGTTGAAGTAACACAAAAGAATTAGTGTGAAACTAGGACACATGGAAATAACCATGGAAATAAACTTAGCATAAATATGCTTTGTATATAGACGTAACTGCTCAAAACTCATTCAGGCTTTGGGATTCATTACTGCAGACTAATATTCGTAACACTTTAGTCTATATAAAATGTAATGCCTACCTTTTTCTTTGAAGACGGAATTCCATTTAGGGAGGTCTGCTTGCTGTGGTTGGGTGTTGGAGGTAGTCCTGCAGGGCCTTCCAGGGCAAAGTCCACATTAGGTACACCTGCTACTGAGGCCTGGTCCATAATAGTACTCCCTTTAGAACTCAAGTTAGTTTTAGTCGTCTGTGAAGTGCCCTGGGAGGTTTCTGATTCCTTTTTGTTCTTCTTGAGGTATTTCTCAAGATGATCAGGCAGCTTTATTTCAGCGAATGAGGGCAGGGAGGGAGGAGAGGCAGGGCTTAGTACTGACTCATTAACTGTGCCTGTATCTCCAGGGCTTTGATCCATACTTTTCACTCTCCAGTTATCAGCTGTGACGTCGGGCATAGGTAAACCAACAACTCCCGCCTTTCCAATTGAGGGCGGGTCCAGTTGTTTGTCAGATGAAAGTGTGTTATTTGAGTCAGACGTAGCTTCCTCTTTAGTTTTCCTGGATGAGCGAGGGGAACTCAGCAAGCTGGACAGGATGGACATCCTTCCAAGCCTTGACGTCATCTTCCTAGGCTGCTCTCCACCGTTTTGTGCAAGGTCTACCCCTGCTTCAGCGTTGGTTCCCTCTTTGACTCCATTGTTTTCTTGTAAATCATCAGAAGTGTTGTGCTGTTTTGAGACGGATGGGCCATTTTCTTGAGAAAGCTTTCCCGTTCGACCTTCCCTATTGGCTGCTTTTTGTTTAATTATCATAGCTGGTGAAGGATCCATAAAACCTTTTTTCCTTAAGCCAAATTTGAATTCCTCAGGATCAAATGTTTTCTCAAAATGGTCCTCCTTGATGGCTGGCATGGCAAAAGGTGGAGATGGAGACTTTTTACGAATGTGCCTCTTCGGAGGTAGGGAGAAAGGGGCTCCACCCTCCTTAATGCTCCTGATAAAATCATCAAAGTCATCAGGCTCAAGAGATTCATCTTCACTAGTGGACTTATCAAATCTTCTTTTGTGTTCCTTCCTCTGTGTTTGATTATGTTCCACATCTAACCAGCTAGATGGAGATTCTGTTTTGAGCTGGAGGCTTTGGGGTGTTGGCTTTGGAGGCCTTTTGTCTTCTCTTGTAGTCTGTAGTCCCTGGTTCAGGCCACTGCCAGTAGCAAATGTTACTGAGTCATCGGTTTTATTGTTTTCTTTGCTGTCTTGATCTGTGCTAATGGATATTTTATCTGAAACTACTGTGACCTTTTCTTTTTGAGCTGCATCACCCTTTTTGTTAGGTTCATCTTTTAACAAAATGGCTCCAGACTCTTGCTTGGCATCTGTCACTGATGACTTAAGTTGCTGGTGTTCTAGTTTTGTATCAGTCCCATCAAATGTTTCAGCCGTGGAAACATTTTGTGCTAATTTGTCCTTTGTTTCTGCCTTTTTTAACTCCTTTGGTGCTGCCGTCTTTGGTTTCTGTTCTTGGTTAGCATCTGGAGCTTCGGTGTGTGTGTATTGATCAGCATTTATCTCTGTTTTTCTTATTTCCACAAGTTCATCAACCACAACTGCGGTCTTCTCACTCTTTTGGGTTCTAATTTCAGAACTAGCATTCCCAGTTACAGTCTCAGACACCAAACTTGCTGGTGATGAATCCTTGGATTCTACATCCGGTTTCTGATTTAGGCCTGAGTTTGGACTCTTGGATTCTGTTGATTTGTTTCTCTCTGATTCTGTAATAGTCACACCTTGCTCACTAAGAGTTTTGGACATCTCGACTGTTTTGTTGCTAACTTTAGCATTTGAAAGTGCTGTCTCATTCACCAAACTCTTTACTGACGCATCCATTGTTTCACTCCTCTCTTTATTTCCCTCAGCACTCTGAACTTGTAGTTCCTGAATTAGGCCATCTTTTGTGTCCTCAGGAGATTCTGTTTTTGGCTCTGGTTTCTGTTTGGCTTCTGCTGATCTGTTTTCCTCTGACTTTTCCTCTATGATATTTTCATTTTGCTTGCTAGCACTTACAGACACCTGGACATGCTTGCTGCTAACTTCACTATTAGCATTTGTAGTTGCTTTCACATTCACCGACGGCTCCAATGATGACTCCTTGGCTTCATTCATTTCTTTGCTACCTTCAGTACTAGTGCCTACAGAGGTCGGTTCTTGAGTTGTGTCATTTTCTTGGCTCTCATTTGGCTTCCCTTGAACTTCAGTTCTCACAGTTTGTGCTTCCTGTTGTAATTCATAACTTGATTCTTTGTTTGGTTTTGTCATGTCTTCATCTTGACACACAACAATGACAGACTGGTCTTGCTGAATGTTAGCGTCACAGTTAGCATTCACAACTTCATTCTCACTCACCAAAGTTTTTACTGACAAATCCTTGGTCTCTTCAGCTCCCTGAGCTTCAGTACTTAATGCTTTTAGTTCCTGAGTTGTCTCTACTGAAGCCAGTCTAGTATGGTCTAGATTAGCATTTGGATGTTTGGACTCTGCTAATGTATGAGTATTTTCCTCTGTGGTTTTAAAGTCGTTACCATCGTCTCTGGCATTTATGGGCTTCTCCTTCTCTTGGCTTGGTTCAGGTTCAGAGGTGTCCTTTGAAATCTGATTTGGTAAACTCTTCTCATTTGGGGGGCTTTCAACATCCAACACTTTTGTATTTATGGTTGTTTCTGAGGTTCCCTTCACATTTTTAACATAGCTGGCATCCACATTTGTGTTGTCATCCGAGACCTCTTCATCTTTGGTTTGAGGTAGTTTGGATTCCTGTTCATTTTTGTCTGCTTCTGACTCCATCTGCTGCTCTGCTTCGTCTGCTGTCTTACCACCATGCTCAGTATTGTCTTTAAAAAGGGTCTCATGTTGCTGGCTTGTATCAGCCACACTGGCTGTAGTTTTGTGAAGTCCACTTCCTGCACGCTCTGATTCTGTCCTCTCCTCCAGGGCAGTTATATCTACCGTATGTGGTTCCTCCCTGGAAGCAGCCTGTAAACTTCTCTCATCTGAAGTTAGTTGTGTTGGCTTCTCTGAAGCTATAAAGTCTTCCTCAGCGGTTATGCCCTCAAGCTCCACTTTGCAACTGTTCTGTGAGTCAGTGCTTTCCACTGCTGCGTCATTAAGCTTTTCATTTGGTTTTGAGTCGTTCTCCTTTCTTTCAGATTCTCCTTCCAATAAAAGGGCCTCTTTGTGCGACTCATTTTCAAAATTCTTCTGGAATTTGTGAACAACCACAGTCTCTGTTTGATTATCGGCCTCTGTTTTCCTGCCAACGTCCTCTTTACTTTTTCCCTCTACCTCAAAATCTTTTACTAAAACCTTGTTTGTCTGGAGCAATCTATCAGTTTCATTTGTGGTTTGATCCCTCAATAATTCCTTCCACTGCTCTTTATTCAACTGGTTAGCTTCAGCTGAGGCAGTAATAATTACACCTGAGTATTCATCTTTTGGTTCAGGGCCTTGGTCTTTTGAGGCTAATTTATCAGGAAGGTGGTTTCTGGTAACGTCTTCTTTAGTGTCAGTATTTATTTCTTTAAAGGTCTTACTTCCAGGTTTAACGCTATCCTGATCAGAGTGTGTCATTAGGTCATTGTGAATGCTGCCCCCCACTGTAGGTTCGGTTAACATATCAGTTACATCCTCCTGAGCTGGTATTGTGTCCACGGCCTGTGCTGCAGTGTTTTTCTCTTTCACCTGGATTAAATCCGGTTTTATGTTACTTGTTAGGTTGGTTATGTCTTTTACTGTTTCCTGACACTGTGTGGTGCTATCATTTTGAATATGAGACACATTTTCTAATGAAACCTGAGCTTTTATTTCTTTGGCCTCATGTATTACTCCGTTACTCTCTGGATTATGTCCATTAGCATATGGTGACTGCGATGGAACTGCACTGTCAACCTCACTGTTAGGTAATATCTCAGCTTGTAGATCTGTAACTTTTGCTTGAGTGTTTTCTTTAATAATCACATCACTGCTTTGTAATGGCTGAATGTTTGAAATCTCTTCAGTTGAAGTACCGGTTATGCTCTCTAATTCCTTAGCCCCTTTCAGTTTTATTTCAGAAGAAGAACTGGTCTGTTCATTTGTGAGTTTTTTAACATCTTCCTCTTCATTTGCAGACTCAGGCTTGAATGTAAATATGTTATCACTGTCAAGGTCCTTCACATTTTGTGCTATAACACTATCAGATGCACTGGCAGCTGTCTCTGTGCATGTGTTGGGATTTGAGTTTCCAGAATTCACACTTGGAGAACTTGGGGAAAGTTTTCTGGATTTTAATTTGTTGGGGCTTCTCGGTCCTCTTGTAGGAAGCTTGGTCTCAGATGACGAGGACCCAGCTAAATCCTTTACAGGCCCTTTGTGGTGTTGTTTGATGTTGTCATTCTGTTTGGAGAGCCTTGGTGTGACAGCTTTCTCTTGCTTGGTGGGAGGTGGAGAGGCACAAGTGTCCCTTTCTTCGTGGCTAATGCTTCTTTTAGAAAACGGTCTGGAAGGTTTTGTTGATGTCAGGCTTCCTGCTGGCAACACATACACACAGTTTTAACACAACAAAACGGTGACTGAATGACTGCAAAACTGCCCAAAGTTAACAAAAACAACTGTAGAATAATTTAAAGGATTATCTTATTTTGGACTGTATAATCTCAATTTCTCATAACATCTAAACAACACACACTGATATTATAGGGTGTGCTAGATTATTTAGTGACCACAGGTAATTTTGTCAAAGTCATAACAGGTGAGCTTTAGAGTTGCTGGTAGATGAACTGCAGAGCCAGAGTAGCTGTTTCCCTTTTCTGTTTGCAGTCTTTAAGTACAGCAAAACATCTGCTAGCTGAAGCGTCATATTACCGATGCAGAATCAGAATCAGAAAATACTTTATTGCCAAGCATGTTTGTGCATACAAGGAAATTGCCTTGGTGCAGTCACGAAGACTGGTATCAATCTATTGCTTTAATGCTAAGCAAGAAGGCATCAAACTATAGCTGCTTACAGTCTAATACAATGTTATGTTATGATTGTACTTTCTTACCTTTCTTTGGACTGCCAGGGAGTGGGGGTAATGTCTCACCACTTGGACTTGGTTCAGGAGTTACTTCATGTTGCTCAGGGCTCTGCTGAGCAGAATGCTGCTTCTGAGCTGTTTTAAGTTTGTCTGTGTGACCGGATGAAACTTTTTTATAGTCAGTGCCACTTGTCTGAGTTGTATCGTTGTTTTTTCTTGTTGGAGAAGAAATGGGCAAACGACTCTTTGATGCCAAGGAAGCATTATTGTCCACATCGTTCTGCTGTTGTTTCTTGACATCCAGGTTTTCCCTTTCAGGTTGCTGTCCTGCTTTGACACTTCTCTCCTCATGCTCTTTCTTCACTCCATTTACCAGGTTTACAGACTCAGTGTGCTCATCTGTCTTTTCCTTAGTAAGTTTTGTTCCTATCTTGATAGTAGTTCTGGTGGAAGAAACGTTTCCTGACACAGATTTCCCTCCTTTAGCTTCTTCAAAGCTTGGCTTCCTGACAGATTTGGTTGTAGTGGTTGGAGATTTCAATGATTCTTTGGTTCTGGGTTGTTTTTGCAGTTTGGCAGAAATTGAAGTTTTATCTGGTGTTACTGGTGTTTTCCCATCAGAATCTGATGTTGACCTTTTAGGGATTTTAGACTTTGAACCTGTTGCACTTGTGGGACTGCTGGCTCTTTGGTCTTTTAATGCTGGTAACATAGACACTGTCTGCGGTGGATTATCACTGGAAGCTTCCACTTTCATGGCCTGTGTGGAACTCTTTGCCTTTGTTGTGACATTCTTGGCCTTGCTTCCAGCTGCAGAGGCGGGGGTCTTTGTTCCACTTGTTGTGGTATGCCGACTTTCTGCTGCACCTTTAACCCCTTGGTTAGAGGGAGCAGCCCGGTTAGTTCCTTGGCCTCTTACCCCAGACTCTGCAGGTTGCAACTTTGTTTTGTACATGTCTGAAGATGCAGAGGTATCATCTGAGTCAGTCAGAGAGTCACTTTTTTCTCTGACTAAGGGTTCAGGTGTATTTGAAATGGACTGTGTTGTGTCATCTGTTCTTGTGGATAATTCAAGGTTTGCGTCCTTGAATTCTGTACTGCTGTTGTTCTGGAGGCTGGACAGTCTGTCAGAAGAAAGAGAGACAACAATTACAGTATGTTTTTACATAAAGGATAATAGAGGCTTCACTTGACATGTAATCCCCTTTTATGATTATAATACATAGACATACAATTTAAAAGGCGGAGAAAGCTATTCCAGAGCGAGACTGCTGATATTTAAACAGCCAAACAAACACACCCCTTGCTTCAGGGCTGCTTTGGAAGCTTGGCTCCCCCTACCCCCAGGTATCCAGCCTGCTTGCAACGAGCAAAGACAGACACAGCAAGAAATTTAACTAATGTTAACTATGTGGTATCTTAGAAAATATTTGTCACCGTTTCTCTTGCCAAGCTAACTGTCCGAGAGGATGAGACGGTAGTGAAGAACTCTTTTAAACACTGGGGCTTATACATTTATTCGCTTGACTGAAAGTTAAATGAGCATGTACGTAATAAATACGGTATGTAGCTGCAGCCATTAGCTACTTAGCTGTGTTGTTGTATAAAGACTGGAAAAATAGGAAGAAAAAAAAATGCCAGCCTGGCTCTGTCCAAGGATAACTAAGAGGTTGAAAACATAGTTTTATCATGTGCAGTGTAACAACAACTGTAAGCCCAGGTTTTGTGTGCCACAATATTCAGGACAAAATTATGCACTGTTGTTTTTACACCTTGGTTCTGCATTAAAGAAAGAAAGACGCACGTTAATTAGTGAGCTTTTCAGGTAACAGGGGCTGCTGGTTCAAGTGACATATTTGCCACACATTTAAGAATCATGCCAGTGTCTTATCATCTAACTGTCATCAAGCAAGTATACGAGAATTTCCCCAAATGCTAAACTAGTCCTTTGAATAAATCCATTGTTACACTGTGAAGATACGTGCCAATTGTCATTTGACCTTGCATTCTATTTCAAACTAAATGAAAGAGGAGAATCCACTTTAAAAAATATTGTGCGGTCGAACAAACAAAATAATTTCTTTGCCGTGATCCTGAAACCATAAATCAGTCCCAGTGCATTTTTCAGCCATGACCCCGTCCAGGTGCACAGTAACTCAGATGTTTGCGAGCTGTTACCTCGTAAATTTTACATTACCTTGCCACAAGTAAAGAATCTATCTTAAAATGTTTCCTCTGTAACTTAGGTATCCATGTAACCCTAAAATCAAACAAAAGTGTGCAGGCAAGTTCTGTAATGACTAACTTATTCAGCTAGTGAATGTACACCAAAGCCAAACATGGAAAAGGTGACCTTCCTTGTAACTTGACAAAAGAAAGTTAATCCTTACATCTTAGGGTTGGGGTCGCTGCATTTATTGTTTAGTAAGTAGCAATGACAGTTTAGAAGGTGTAATGTACTTTATAGAAAGATGTACCTTTTTCTGGATGATTAAATGAACTGTGTATGAATATTTCAGTGGCTCAAAGTGTGTTTAGCTCATTGTTCTCCTCTGGTACAATGGAACATGGGAACTCAGAGCTCGGGTTGCATGCATGCTTAGCTCCCTTTAGCTCTCCTGCTTCTTCCAGGATCAAAGAGACTATTAAACAGTAACGACAGCAAAGACAAATACTTACGGTTTCACCTCCGTTGTGTTTGAAGTCTTTGAAGCTGAATCTCTGCTGCATTCTTCTCCTAACAGTTCGTCCCCTTCCAGACTCTGCTCTGGGCTAATGTACACCTTCTTGGCAAAAACCGTGTGCTTTGAAGGCAGATTCACAGTCTTGCGGGTAACACGAATTTCCCTCGGCCTGCGTTTCTCCTGATGTGGGCTTTGCTTCGAGACAGTGCCAGTGCCAGGCTCCTCTGGCTGCACTAAGTTTGTCTGGAACTCCCTGGTAGCTGGTGCCAAGGAGATGGCTGACTTTGGCAAGCTGCCACTGGACGGCAGAGTTTCAGAGGGGGTTGAAGGGCTGTCTGGAGTGCCCTGAGTCCCTGAGTCGTCCTCGGGAATTACAGTGACAGGTACAGCCAGAAAGGGAGGAGAGTCTGCTCTCAAGCCCTCCTCTTGTTTCGTTATATTCTTTTCGTTCTCCCCCTCCCTCTCCCAATCCTCCTCCTCTCCCAGGTGTGTTTCCACCCAAATGGCTTTGTGAAGTTGGATGGGAGAATTACCACTAGGTATTTCCTCTCTCTTAGGTGAAGGGCTCAGTGCAGTGGTAACAGTTTCGACAGAGGGGCTGTGGGAAGATATCTGACCAGTAGTCTTGGCTCCCGAGCTTCCACTTTCTACATTTGGAGAGTTTTTGTCATGCAGAGGAGTGATGTGTCGTGAGGTATGTGACTGGGAGCCTAAAGTTATTCCTCTTATTGCAGTGCTGTGCCCCATCTCTCCAACCTTCACCGCAGCCTTCTTTGAGCCTAAGGTTATTGAAGTTAGGTTAGGAGACTTTGTGGACTCAGCTCTATTGGAAAGGGGGAATTTAACTGACACCAATTTGGTTGGGCTAAATACATTATCCTCACTGGAACTCTCTGTTTTCTGTTGAATGCTTTCTTCCAAAGTAACTTGCAGTCTCTTGCTTACTTCCTCGACTACTGATTGTGAAAAGCTAAACTCTGAGCTTAAATCAGCACTTGGATGAGCAGCAGATGTAAGGTTCTCTGTGGTGGAAGTCACTTTGCCAGAATTTCTTTCACTGCTGGCTGTGCTAATCCTGCACACACGCACCTCCCTCACACTACTCCTGCCACTGCTGTCACTGTCTGCAAATGGGAGTGTTCCTTCACCTGCAATCAGAGAAGCTATGCTTATGCTGCTGACACTAGAGGTCTGACTGCCACCACGCTCAGCTCCTGGGCTGCAGCCCCGGGCTGCATAATCTGACCCTGCTAGCTCAATGGATTTTCGTGAGTTAGTCGGAGTCTTCTGCCCATCCTCAAAGTCTTCAGAGGGGGGCGAGTGGGAAGATAAGGGGGATGCTGGGGAACTTGGAGTGCTGGAGGTGTCGGATTGCTGTCTACCACTGTTCTTCCTTCTCTTGGAGCCGAAGAAGTTGCTAATGCGATCAAACACTCCCCTCTTCTCCTCCGAATTCTGAAAGAAGACAGAATAAAAAGCAGACAGAAGGATAAGTACTGAGATGAGAGGAAAGAATCCGGCATACTTTTGTCTCTACCTTTGGAAAAAAAAGAAACTTTTAGAAAGATGTGCTGTTCAACAAACATGGAACCAAAAGCTAAGCAAGAAAAATGAATGGAATTCAACTTCCTTTGAATGGCAACTGCAGTTCAAAATAACTCTCTCTTCAAAAGGCATTTAATAAACAGTATAGGGCCACTTACATATTTAAAGCTGTGAGGAAAACTCATTTCACAACTAACATATGCAGTTTCTACATATTGGAAGTGTAACAGATGTTACCACACCAATTTAAGTCTAAATCTAATTTCATAGGGACATAATCATTTCATATACGGTATGGCTTTAATGAACCAGAAAGACATTTTAGGAGACATAATTATTAAAATTTAAAACAACATTATAAAGTTGCTCATAGGAATGTCGAGTCTGTATGACTTGCGAGAAAATAAAGTAGCCTTGCGTTGTTGATGCTTGATTACTCATATGTTAAAGTAAAGCTTGTATTTACACATTTTATACTGTTTATATGAGTGAAGTTAGGCTCACTACTATAAACAGAAATAATTGCTTTCTTTAACAACAACAAACCCTAACCCATCCTTCAAAATAATCATACAGCTAAATCAATACATTACAATTAAAAACAGTTTCAGAAAGCAAAGGGGCTGTTGTATTAGACTGAATTAGTTTCAGCTAGCTGGAGCTAACTGGCAACTGAGTAAATAAACTATTGAAATGTTAGATACTTTCAATATTGTGCTCTAAAGAGAAACTATACATATACAACCTGGATGTCATAAATACAAGTAATATATTAATAAAACAATGTGGCTCAATGAGTAACGACTAACTACGCAAATACAAATCATCTTTGATGTTCAGTTCAAGGGTCATTCCTCTAAACCACTAACTTCACCTGAACAGTAAAAGACTGAAGACAGACAAAAAGATTCATAAACAGATTCATAAACAGAACAACAGTCTCTGCATTAATAATGGAGTAGGCTACACTTTGTAACAACATTGTGACTTGTGTGGTCAAATATAAACCACATTATCACATTCCAAAGACCACATTCAAACTTTTTTAACAAAATTACATTACAGCCAAGCTAGCCTGACACAAAAGGGAAAAACATAAAAAATCAGGCTGCCATAACACACCCCATGCAAAGCTGGGCTAAGTCTAGTCACAAAAGCTAAGCGCACATGTTAAGACAAGCAGAAAAATAAATAACAGTTACAGACCACAATGTAAAAAGCAACATCTACATACCATTTTGACTTCCTGGAGTCTAAACTGTTGAATTCCCTCCAGAGCTCTGTGTCTAACATATCCTTAAGCTGAAAAAGCCAGTGTAGTACGAGCCAGTGCTACATCGTGCCTACTTCATGAGTAGACGTGATTAAAAAAACAACAAAGCCGGTCCTCTCTTATATGCCGAGGAAGAACTGTATCTACTTCATCTGCTGGTGTGTGTCTACAGTTTGGTGTCTAAGCTCCGAACAAAGTGTCTGACTTGAGGGCATGGTCATTTGCATCACAGCTACAGCGCAGGGGGGAAAAAAAGCTATATTGTGAAAGACGGTTCACATGGCAAACAAGGAATTCACAATCCGGTAGAATTGAAAGGGTGTGGACAGTCCTGTTGAAGACAGCCTCACCCTTCCTCATTCTAAACCATATCAATGGGATATCTGTTATCTAACATGCCACTGTTATAGAAGGATTCAATTTGGATCAGTTAAGACTTATCATTTAGATAGGAACCATACACAGAAATGGGTCAAAGGTACAACATCCACTGCTGTAAGTAAATTATTATACAGTCCAGTCTCTAATAAACAAGAATATTTCCAAAACACTTTCTAAACAGGCATTTTTCTGAGTTAAAACCTGTCCCAACTCACTCACCAGTGTCAAGCATTTACATACTTTCACTGGGTAAACAGTAGGTAAGGGCAGTGTGAGGCTGGGTTTTCCTGTTCATATCTAAATAGAATGAAACACAGAAGCCCAACTGGATAGCCTCGCTCACCCACCTCTAGTGCTGTTTTTGCTTTAATACGCAGTCAGAGCTTTCATACGGTACCTGTGATTTGTTCCGACTCATTCACAAATCCAACGTGTTGGAGCAGAAGCGAAAAAAAGGAACGAGTTTGTCGGGGGCCCAGTGTATGTTTAAGTCTTGAATGGCTCCTTATGTCCGTCTCTGCTCAGCTTCTACTGTTGTTTTAGTCCTCCACCAAGCTTTTCTCCTTGTATTTACTGACAAATGTCAGCTAGGCAGAGATACGCTACCGTGTCTGTGTGCATTGTGACCAACTTCCTTATCTGTTTGCCAATGCTCTGCTTCATTCCTCACTCTGAGAAGCAAATAAACAATAATAACAATAATCTTAATAATACTTCACATGGCACAGAGCTAACAACATAAATAAATTACTTTATGAAAGACCTTTTTCCAGATATTAATGAATAAGTAAACATTTTTTATTACATGCATGTAAACTTTTCATACAAAACACATGAACAGACTCTGGGAGGAAGACTATTCATGTGTTTTAAGTTCTCTCACTGACACAAATAATATGGAGGACAGGTCTGACCGGTCTGAGTGTATGGAAACTAGTCTAAGTACAGTGATATCCCATAGGATTATGTGCACCTCATCTTAAAGGGGAAGCACACGTTTATGAACTCTACACAGTACAATCACCTGAGACTGCCTCGCCTGTCTCTGAGCATCAACCACTGTCCCCTGCAGGCGGCAAAGAGGAAACAGTTGATTATGATATCAAGTAGGAGTGCAGCAATTTCAAAATAGTCAAGACTATCAATGTATGCTCTATGCTGCCTCTCCTCCTTCTAAAATAAAATAAAAGTAAAAACACTCTAATTATATAATAATAATAATAATCATAATCATTTTCAGAAAAAGAGTTATATCCTGACAATATTCAGATTTATAAATGTACAGCACATTTACAATATGCTTTACTGTATAATGCATCACAGTCTAAAAGCTCATTATATCATTCATTCATCTTCTAACAGGACTAAGGGGGAGTATGCTGGAGCCTATCCCAGCTGTCATCGGGCGAGAGGCAGGGATACACGCCAGTCCATCGCAGGGCTAACACAGAGACACATACAACCATTCACACCCACACTCATGGCCAATTTAGAATCAACATTTAGCCTAATAAGCATGTCTTTGGATGGTGGGAGGAAGCTGGAGTACGCAGAGAGAACCCACACAGAGAACATGCTCCACACAGAAAGGCCAACCAGCCTCATTATATTAATCTTTAATAAAAATAATACAAATATTATTAAATTAATATTACCAAATTAGCGTATTGGGGTAAATAAGTAGTTGTTCAAGTGCTTATTGAAAGGTCTTGAACATTCCCACAACAATCATGTTTCCACTAGGGTTTGATAAACTGTGGTATCTTTTTCTCTGTTGTTTTCCTCCTTACATGCACCCTCATGCTACTAACACAAATCTTGGATTCATCAGTAAACTTTCTCACTGACTGTCAAACACTGCCATGTCTTGTGTTTGTTTTGGTTTCCCACCCGTCTGAAGTGGTTTAGAGAAGAACATCCTTTTTCGACAGGAACCTTGTTAACTGGCGTATTTATTTAGTAAACGCTGTTTCAGTGATGGAGTTTCTCCTCTCTCTCTCAACCTACCACCCAGTTTTGGCCTGCCTGACTATGATTTCTAAACATCTGCTCTAGTTTCCACATATTGTTTTAGAGCACTACACACTGCCCCGTCAGTAACTTTATTCCAGTCATGACTGGATGCTGAGAACGATGGGAATACCAATCTACTTCTGATGCCACGTTTTTAGCACGTCCAGCTTGACACTAAAGGCACAGACCAGCTATTTACAGCAGGTGAACAATGGCTGTATAAGTGGATTTACTTGAACAACACTATGAGGAAAAGATTAAATTCAGTGTCATCTGAGCACCGTTTTAATGGACACGACTAAAGGTACTTTGACCTTTTGCACAAAAGAGTGTGCCTGCGACAATAATTTGCTCTGTAATCTGAAATATTTCTTCTGCATTTTTCATGTTTAGAGCTTCTTGCTTTGTTTTAATCGCTCTAAAGCTTCCTGAGACTTTCTGGTGACGTGCAGCTTGCATGAGAATACGACATGCTTTCGAAATAATGCCCGCTATGTAATTCAGTCAGAGAAACTTGTGAAGCATTTGACATTTACTGAAAATTGGTATACAATTAGATTTGAAGGAAAATGTGCAGCTATTTGAGGAGCCTCTCAAAGAATCTGAAAATGATTTAGACCACAGCATGACAAACACATGAGCTTAGGAAGACAGACTAAAGGTTTTAATGTTATGAGAAGGAGCTGGGATAGCAGAGGGAGTTGCACAGCAATGAGTACGCTTCATGCAAGAAACAGCAGAGTAATAGACACTTCTTTAAATATGCTAATAAGGCTACTTAGAAGCAGCACATGATGCACCAATAAGCCAAAGAGAGGCAAATATACTGCATACCGGCAACAATATTGAACTACTGTAGGAGAAAAACATATTAGCAGTCAAGGGTTGCAACAAAGACTCACAGGCATACATTAACCTGTGACCTCTTAAGTTTTGAATCTGGTAATTAATGTCAAACCCACCTTGAAGAATTTGGAGGGAGAAGTAGGGCTGTGTGGCTGACTCATATTGATGTCGATCATGGAGGTGGACTCCAAACCAGGGTCCCAGTCCAGTTCAGTCCGGAAACTGCACTCTGTGGAAACACTCATCTGGTCAAAGCTCCTGGTGGAGAGAGAGGCAGGAAACAGAGAGAGAGGGAGAGAGAGAGAGAGAGAGGGGGAGAGAGAGAGAGGGGGGGGGAGAGAGAGAGAGGATGTTATGCAGTGGCCTCTGTTTCCTCTCTTAATGTACAGTCCCTATGCTTTTGCAGTATTGTGTATTCATCAGACTTTTGACTTACTACTTTTTCTTTTTAAATTTGAATAAATCTCAAAAACATTCCTCATGAGCAGTAAACAAGCAATGCAGGAAAACCCAATGAGCTCCTTTTATTAATAAAGAAGCTGTTGGGGTTAGCTAGCTCAATGCGGGACATATCAGCCTTCTGACACTTCTGATTGTCCTTAACTGAAGCAATGTTTTCAGTTCCACCTTAGCACCGAGTTGAGAAAACAAAGATAGATGACACTTGGCAGACAACATTCACTTCCCAGCGGCAAAGCACACAGGCTGTGCAATTAGAACGGCACGGAGGATTCTAGAACACGCGTGAGACATGAGGAGAGGTGCATCTATTTCAAGAAGGAGTGGTTTTTGTTCAGCTAAAGATGCCTTCAGAGCATTTACAGATGAGTCACACCCAGTCTGGAACACAGCAGTAGAAAACATTCAGCTCATTTTGAGCACAGGCAGTAACTATGCACTGCAGAACTGTGGCTAGAGGGTAGTACTGTCATATGGTGTCATATTAGGGATTCGCCTATTGTCACCGAGTACAGGAAGTCAACAGCATCCAGGTGACGTCATTAATCGTCCTAAAGTGCAATATATACTGTAGTCAACAACTGCTCTGGCAGCAATATGATTTAACAATGCCGGCATAGGCAATATTATCAACATTCATCAGACGTCACTGCCACGTGAAAGCAGCTGGTTGGAAATTCTTTTAAATTTTAGTTGCAATACAGTGTTTCGCCACAAGGGGGCAGAACGTGATTGTTTTTGCGATGACTGATTCCTGGTAGAAAGTCAGTTGCGTTGACATGAGTTACTATCTTGTAGCCAATGTTCCCTCTAATTTCTCATGTGTCTGAGCATACACAGAAACTCCGTGAGCACACTGTGGACACTGTGAGCAACATCACACGTGCATGCTGGGGCCACACACCAGTACCACACCTGTCCAAAACCCAAGATCATAGCAAATTACATGGTATAGTAAAAGAATCACATTAATTGTCGTTACTTTTAATTTAAGTGATTCACTTAACATGAAAAGGACAAGAATCTTGTTGTTCATGAGCTGTGTAGTATGTTATATGTCAGTGTGAGGGTCCTGCTGTGGTCTGGGTGAGGGAGAGTCCTGCTCTGAAAGAACTGTGACATGTACACCTTTCAGAGATAAAATAAACCCTGTATTAAAAAAAATATTAAAATTAACAGAATAAAATATCTTTCTTTAACAGAAACCTGCCCTGCTTAACTTAAACAGTATAAATGAATATGAAGTAATAGAAAGCAGAACATTCCTCTTGTAATAGTGCAATAAGAAACGTGTAAACAGAACGTGTGAGGAAAAGTTGTAGCTTTGTTGTGTACTGTATCTTATTAACAAGCAACAGTACCTCGACCAATGAGATGAGCGGGATTCCCGCTGTCAGCTCATTGGTCACAGAGCAGGAGATGTCCTGCAAGTTTAAAGTAAATTTTCATATAAAGCGTTTGTTGTTCATTAATTCCATTGACACACTACTTTTGATTCTCACAAAGTGCGTCCTGTTTAAGCTCAATACAGGACGCGTACTTTTGTTTCTAAATACGGGACGGTTCTGTTTTTCAAGGGACGATTGGGAACGCCAACTAGTAGTAACGTCATGTTTTGCAGACCAGAAAAAAAAAATCACCCAGTTTCACCGCTTGTTCTTTAGTTTGTACACACTCGGACAGCTATTCCATCTCAAAAGAACCACATTTAATTTTTACTTGTCTTGGTGGTTGGATGCGCCACTGTCTTAACTCCGCTGCACTGTAAAGCTAACCTGCAAAACACCGTCATTCACTAAGTTACTTTGCAAAATGGTACATAAACAAATAATTTGTTTCATTTATTTACAGTAAATGTTGGATTTTATTTTATGCGCTGCATAGATTTTCTTGTGCGCAGAGAACGTGTGAGCAGTGAGCGAGAAGAATTTTGGTCTGGAAAACACTCAAATGTCTACATCTCTATAGGGAATAAAATCTTGTTGCTGTGATCGTCTTTTATAAAGTTAGAGCAAATTATTATGAAATCTTAGAGCGGTGCCCAAACTTTTGCATACCACTGTAAATGCTACAAGCAATGCTCCCTCTAAGCTGACTGCTCATAATGTGCCAAGACTTCAGAAGTCAGAATAATGACTGACTGTGCACGGACGGAGGGAGAATAGCCAACTCTCTCACAGCAGCTGCTTGTTGCAACAACATAGACAAATGATATTTCTGTGAAACAACGGTGAATACATTTTCTAGCTGAGGACACTGGATTTCTCTGTGATTCCAGGCTGACTAGACAAGGTCCTAGAGCACCTCATACACAGAGCTTACAGATATTCTAGTAAAGATATTCTCACAAAGATGATTCTTACCAGCTTCACCTTTCCGCTCGATAAAGCAAGCTGATCAACTGATAGTGCTCTCTGATGGAGCGATTAACTGTATTAAGTACAGTAAGTACACAGTTGAGCATAACATAAATACAATGGAACAAGCCTACATCCACTATGAATTTCCCCTGGGATTAATAAAGTATCTATCTATCTATCTATCTATCTATCTATCTATCTATCTATCTATCTATCTATCTATCTATCTATCTATCTATCTATCTATGACAGAGGAAACCAACAAGCATTGACAAGGCTTGTCAATACTCATAATAATCAAAAAGATGGCAGAGTTCCTGGGAAGAGTGTCTTCCTGGAAATGGGCGTGATGCAATGTAGGGGAGGATAAGCTGCTTTCATTTTTCATCTCGAAAACAAAAATTCTAATGAAAAATGTGCTGATCTTTGGTTACACCCAAACCTTCAGTGGACAGCCAGAAAAAGGTGATGATAATTTTTCCCATCACGTGCAGGTCTTAACAGCAATGTCACGCATTCTTTACAAGTGATAGTTGAAGTACACCTCTATTGCCTCCAAAAACTGTGACCGTCTCACGGGCTCCACAAAGCCAGTAGACAGGAGTTGCAACTACCACTCATACTACAACTGTTTTTTTGTACCAAAGAGGTACAATACAGAGGAAGTCAACCAAAGTAAAAAACAAACATAGACAAAGCCAGAGGGAATGGATGATTGCCATCCCTTTTTGTAGCGGAGCCAACGCAGGTAAACACATCTTCATGACAGCCTTACTCCACCCACCAGACGTGTAGGGATAGGCATGTACAGAGAGTCATAGTGAGAGAAAGAAAAAGGGAAGGCACCTGATAAGATAAGACAGCACGAGACAAAAATTAAGGCAAAGGACAATACAGATCAAAGAATAAAGACCAAAAAATTAAACGTTCACTTAATGAAAAAGAGGTTATATTAAAAT
>SRSE01000631.1:0-122500 GCA_005024645.1 Planiliza haematocheilus | reverse complement strand
TGTGTGATTAAAAACCAAAGGAGGATGTGGCATGAAGTAAAATAATGACTCAATGGTATTAAAAGGAAATCAATAAAGCTAACGACAACTCAAAACCCAAAATGAGCCGACAGCCTGAGACTGCTGTTGAGGCTGAGGATCTTTTAAAATCGCTTCTTGCATCACGCAGAGGGAAACTTGGTGTGTGTACAAGAAGGCTGAATGAAATAAAGGCTTTGCTTGTGAAAGAAAGAAATGTGGATTATGTTAATGAATGTGTGGACATATTTAAACAAGCTGTTGATGAATTTACCAAGGTGCATCAATCTGTACAACAACTTTTATCAGAGGATGAAAAATTGGATGACCATGTGGAGTGGTACGAGCCCAGGATGATGAATTTCAGTTACTTTCTTAAGGAGGTTGAATCATGGAAAAAAGAACAATGTATGCAATTAAGAGTTGAACCACTGGACAGCATCTCTAATGTTTCAAAGGGATCAAAATCATCATCAATATCATCCAAGGCCTCTTCTGCTGCTAAATTAGCATCTGCTGAGAAGGCAGCTCTGGAGGCTCGATCTGCTGCTTTAAAGGACAAACATGCTTTACAGCTGGAGGAAACCATCATAAAATCAAAGATGGAAAAAGTGGAACTGGATGCAGAAATAGCGGCAGCAGATGCAAAAATCAAAGTACTCCTAAGCCATGAGGAGGCTGAACCACAGGTGGATGCTATGAATGAATATTATGAGGAAGCAAGCAAGCCGGTGGAGCCCACGTTTACTGAGACCACTGCTCTGGAATTTATTCAAGTAGCTGCAGTACCTAAAACTCCACTTCAGAGAGCAGTTGGGCACTTCCAGCTCTCAGAGGGCCACCAATGCATCTAGTCCACAACTGGAAATTCATGAAACAAGCACCTCTCAGGATAACCTCGGCACTCTGGTGCAAACACAAAAGGAAATTGCCGACCTTGTGACCATGCAACAAAATTTATCTTTGTTACCAAAAAGAGAGGTACCAGTGTATGATGGAAATCCCCTATCTTATCAATCTTTCATGCATGCATTTAAGTATTTAATAGAGGATAAGACTAGTAACTGCCAGGATAGACTTTACTTTCTTGAACAGTTCACATCAGGTCAGGCCAAAGATTTGGTTCGAAGCTGTTTGCATATGGATGCACGTAGAGGATATTCAGAAGCCATGCAACTCCTAAAGAAACATTTTGGTAATGAAATGAAAATTGGAAACGCTTACCTGGATAAGGCACTGAACTGGACAGTCATTAAAGCGGACGATGGGAAATCACTACATGCATATGCTTTGTACCTAAAAGAATGTTGCAATGCCATGCAAGACCTGGAATACATTGACGAATTGGATGTGACATCTAACTTAAAACTAATAGTATCCAAGCTTCCATATAAGATTCGAGAAAGATGGCGGACTACAGCCTATGAAGCATTTCAAAAAACAAATACTCGAGCACGATTCAAGCATCTTGTGGACTTCATAGAAACACAATCTAACATCTTACTACACCCAGTGTTTGGAGATATCAAAGAACCAACCCCCACTAAAAAACTAATCTCAAACTTCAGAACACCAAAAAAGGGCAGTAGCTTTGTTACCACAGTAAAATCAGCTGAAGAACGCAATATCAAACCACAAGCAGTTAAAGAGCAGCAACAATCTGACACCCATATTGTTATTTCAGCCCTATGTAGTTTCTGTCAAGGCAAACATGCTTTAGTGGATTGCTTAAGACTCAAATCAGAGCCACAGGAAAAAAAGGTTGAATGTCTCAAGAGGAATGGTTATTGCTTTGGATGCTTAAAGAAAGGTCACATGAGCAAAGACTGCAAAAGAAAACTAGACTGCCAAATATGTCAACGAAAACACCCCACACTGTTGCATTTTGATAGTAGGAGTTTAAAACCGGAGGCTCCACATAATCTAATTCCTATGGAACCAAAGGAAACATCCATCAACAGTGCCCTAGTTTCAGCTGATAAAGTAACAGGGGCCGGAAAGGAATGTGCACTTGCAATTGTTCCGGTTCAAGTTAAGGTTGCAAAAGGTGACAAGACTCTCTTAACCTATGCCTTCCTAGATCCAGGCAGCTCTGCAACATTTTGCACTGAGAACCTCATGAGGCAGCTAAATGCTAAGGGCCGCAGGACAGAAATTCTTCTGCGAACAATGGGACAGGAACGACCTGTCAAAAGTTACAAGCTCACAGGACTGGAGGTTAGCAATCTGGATGGAAGTGGATATGTTGATTTGCCTAAAATATTTACTCAAACTAAGATTCCTGTTTCAAAGGAAAATTTACTAACCCAAGCTGATCTGGAAAAATGGCCTCATCTCAGGGGCATCCAGGTGAAAGAGATTAACGCTGACATTGAAATCTTGATAGGAATGGATGTTCCTAAAGCAATGGAGCCCTGGCAAGTGATAAACAGTCAGGGGAATGGACCATACGCAGTCAAAACAATTCTAGGATGGGTGGTCAATGGCCCACTTAATTCTGCTATGGAGGAATCTGGAACTTCAGTGTCAGTCAATCGCATTTCAATAGAGAACCTGAGAGATTTGCTTGTCCAACAATACAACCAGGACTTTCCTGAAAAGAAATATGAGGAAAAACGGGAGATGTCAGCTGAGGACAGGAAATTTATGGACCTGGCGACAAGTTCAATTGTTTTCAAAAATGGACACTACCACCTACCTTTGCCTTTTCGAGACAAAAATGTGGTGTTGCCTAACAACTATGAGGTGGCAGCTCAACGTATATTGAACCTTGCCAAGAAATTCAACAGGGATACTGCTTATGCTGCAGAATACAAAATCTTTATGGATGTAGTGCTAAGCAAAGGTTATGCACAAAAAGTGCCTCAAGAGCAGCTCCAAAGGAATGATGGCCGTGTGTGGTATATACCGCATCATGGCGTGTATCATAAACAAAAGAAGAAGTTGAGAGTTGTGTTTGACTGTTCCTCATCATACAGAGGCAAATCTCTCAATGGCGAACTACTTCAAGGTCCAGATTTGTCCAACCCACTTTTGGGTATCCTGCTTAGGTTCCGTCAGGAACAAATTGCAATAATGGCAGACATTGAAGCAATGTACTACCAAGTACGAGTACATAAAGAGCACCGGGACTTCCTTAGGTTTTTATGGTGGCCACAAGGGGATGTTACTAAGCCATTGGAAGTGTATCAGATGAACGTTCATCTCTTCGGAGCGGTATCATCTCCTAGTATTGCCAACTTTGCCCTGCAACAAACAGGAAAAGACAACTCGGACAAATTCAGCATGGATGTACTTGATGCAATTAAGCAAAGCTTTTATGTGGATGATTGTCTCAAGTCGGTGCCTTCCATCGAACAGGCAGTCAAGCTTACTAAGGGCCTCATGGAAGCATGCGCCCAAGGAGGTTTTACTCTCAGGTAAGCAACAGCCTTGAAGTACTCGCAACTGTTCCTGAAAGTCACAGAGCCAAACCAGTGAAACTACTTGACCTGGACAGAGAAAAACCACCTCTCGAAAGAGCATTAGGCATTCAATGGAACATCCACAGAGACACCTTTACCTTCACGGTGGCTGTCAAAAGCAGAGCTCCTACAAGACGAGCAATCCTCTCCACAGTAAGTTCCATCTATGATCCATTGGGCTTCCTTTCTCCATTCATCCTCAAAGCCAAACAGATCCTACAAAAGCTTTGTATCCAAAAGTGTGGATGGGATGAAATTAGCCCAGAGGAAATATCAAAGCTCTGGCAAAGATGGATCACAGAGCTGGATCAGTTAAGCAGATTTGAAGTGAAGAGATGCATGAAACCTCCAAGTTATGGGACTGTAAGGACGGCTGAGCTTCATCACTTCTGTGATGCGAGTGAGTCAGGATATGGAACTGTAAGCTATCTCAGGTTCACAAACTTCGAGGGAGCTGTTCACGTTTCCTTTGTTCTGGGGAAATCCAGAGTCACTCCACTGAAACAAATCACCATTCCAAGGCTTGAGCTTGCAGCAGCAACACTAGCTGTGAAAGTGGATAGAATGCTACAAAGTGAACTACAGATTAAACTGGAGGATTCTACATTCTGGACAGACAGTACATCAGTGCTGAAATACATTCACAATCAAACAAAACGATTCCATACTTACGTTGCTAATAGAATTGCAGTGATCCACAGCTTATCTCAAGAAAATCAATGGAGGCATGTATGTTCCAGCAACAATCCAGCGGATGACGCCTCACGTGGATTGCATATAGAACCATTCTTGAATTCCACCCGATGGTTAAACGGCCCTGACTTCCTGTCAAGAAAGGAAACTGAATGGCCTAAGATACCAGAGGATCTTAGTCATATCCCTTCGAATGATTCAGAGGTGAAAAAGGACATTACTGTAAATTGCTTGAAACTGGACAATGCTGCAACTAGCAACCTAATTGATTACTATTCTTCATGGAAAAAATTACAGAGAGCTGTTGGATGGTTGCTGAAACTGAGGAAGCTTCTGCGGCTCAGATGTGAGAAAATAGCAGTTAGGACCCGCTCCAAACTGCCATCTAAACCACAGAGTCTGTCCGTAGAGGATCTGGAAAAGGCTGAAAAGGCAATCATTATCTATGAACAACAACGCTACTTTCAATCAGAACTTGCTCTCCTGAAAAAGGACAAACCGGTTAAAATAGACAGCACCATAAGCAAACTGGACCCGATTGTCGATGAAGAAGGCATCCTTAGGATCGGAGGACGACTAAGTAAAGCAGCCATGCCAGTAAATCTCAAGAATCCAATTATCCTTCCCAAAGACTCCCATGTGTCTAAATTGATCCTGCGTGATATCCATCAGCTGGTGGGACACTCAGGACGAAACCATATGCTCTCCAGACTCAGCCAGAAATTCTGGTTACCTTCGGCCAACTCCTCTGCCAGAAAAATCCTTAAATCTTGTGTTTTTTGCAGACGCATGCAGGCAAGAGTTGGGGAGCAGAAAATGGCTGACTTACCACAGGATCGTGTGGCTCCAGATCTCCCGCCATTCTCTCATGTGGGTATTGATTATTTTGGACCCATAGAAGTCAAAAGAGGCAGAACACACGTGAAACGATGGGGAGTAATATTTACTTGCTTGGTAAGTCGAGCTATTCACCTGGAAGTGGCAAGCACCTTAGATACAGACTCCTGCATCAACGCCATACGTCGTTTTTTATGTCGGAGGGGTCCTATACTGACTATCCGAACTGACTGTGGTACAAATTTTGTGGGCGCTCAGAGGGAATTGGAGGCTGCTTTGACTCAGCTAGATCATCAAAAATGATGATGCACTGCTGACCAATCAGATAAAGTGGATATTTAATCCGCCACATGGAGCCCACTTTGGAGGAGTGTGGGAAAGATTGATCAGGCTTGTCAAAAAAGTACTCTCTTCTGTTTTGAAACAACAAACAATGGATGATGAAACACTACAGACAGCTCTATGCGAGGTTGAATGTATCCTCAATGATAGACCAATCACAACTGTTTCAACTGACCCCAATGATCTAGAGCCCCTAACACCAAACCACCTGTTGCAGTTGAACTCGAAACCTCTCCTGCCACCTGGACTCTTTTGTAAAGATGATCTCTACTCCAGAAAGAGATGGAAACAAGTGCAATACCTTGCAGACCTGTTCTGGCAAAGGTGGACTAAGGAGTATCTGCCACTCATGCAACAGAGACAGAAGTGGGTCAAGATGAGAAGGAATTTGGAAGTCAATGATGTAGTAATCATAGTAGATGATACTGCACCCAGGAACTCATGGCCCCTAGGCAGGGTGGTGAAGACCTTGCCAGAAGCAAAAGGTCTTGTTCGGAGTGTTTTAGTTCAAACTAAAACGGGGATCTGGCAAAGACCCATTGATAAACTCTGTTTACTTTTGGAAGCTGAAAATTGAGCTTAAAGGACAATATCAATGTCGCAGTCCCACTCCCCTGAATGATATACATATACATCTATACATTGCCAGCACCACCATCTGCATTCTTTGGACTTTCCTACTCAATGGACTGTAAAGGGCAAATATGCCACCATGGACACTTGTGTAAATGGAGTTGAAAAAAATAAATAAAAATGGAATGATATGCTCATCAAATGTATGTTGACATGATGATGTGAAGTGTTAAATGCAAGGTCACGTATTTTGGCATATTTTGGTATGTTTCATAAACATTGGTACTATGTTTTCTGGCTCCTTTTGAGTATTATTCTTGTAATTGTTTTGCTATGGCGTCTACAATTAGGGGCCGGTATGTTGGAGCCATATTGAATCTGATTTAAAATTCTTGTTTTGAGTAAATTATGGGATTACTATTTATAAAAGAAATTGTTATTGTTGTAATCATCTAGATCTGTAGCCATCTTGGTTTAAAATGTATATAGATACCTAAAGATGCTTATTTTATTTTATTTTATTTTATGGTGACGTATGGAATGCACCTCCCACGGACAGGTGGCTATTTAATTTTGGTTGAATGAGCGCGTCAATGCTGTTAGGTGGCGGAGCGAAAAAGTTTTCCGACCACACACTCACACAAATGTTCCGTACCTTGCATATTAAATTACTTTAAATTTGTTTTGTAACTAAAGAAAGTCAACCGGAGTTTTTTTTTCAATAAACATCTAACTTGGATGAGCGTCATCTCTGCGCGTGCTTACTAAAATGTGTGTCGGTAACTCTCCACCTTACATCAGCTGGCTAAAAGGAGAAACAAAGGATTAGCCATTTCAAGCCTCCTTAAAATGTTGCTGGCTCTATTCAGCAGAAACTTCCAAATATACATTTACAAACCCTCAGGTACACTACTGTAGCACTTTTCGTCTTACTGCATGAAAAGTAAAATATTTCCATGCACACATTTGCTGCGCCACTTTAACGCATAATGTGATGTGGGATTTGACTTTCATGACTTTTACTACAGGCAATGAAACATCAGAAATTCCTTCTGTGCAGTATTGTGGGCAAATAAGTATATTTCACTGAAATTATTTACCTGCAGTTAACAGTTATCAAAATAATTCCCACCCCATGAACTAACTCCTTTCAGGTCAGAGAAAAACAGGAACGCAAGATAAACGACAGATATTTGATTCTGTTCCGACTTCACAATTGTATTCTAGAAAAATATGACCCACCCACTGTTTCCATATGTTTCCATCCAATGACTTGGTTCAGTTGATTTTTCAGCTCCCTTTAATAAATTCATCATTGCCGTTAAGTTTGAGAGAGTAACTTATTAAATGAGGAGAAAACCACAATAGGCACACCTACTATAACGCTGATGCATCACAACCTCAACCTGTTTTAATGACCAACCATCTGTCGTTATCTGGGCCTTTTTAACTTATGGTATATGAGTGTGGGAGTGTTATTGGATGCCTAAAACACATACAACAAAGTAGAAACATATAGAATACAGTATAACACTGACTGTGATACGCGCCACTTTTATTTATTGACAAAAACTTAAATACACACTCTTGTTGGTAAAATTAATTCAGCATTGACTTTGTTTGTCACTCCAGACAAGGCCAAGAGCTAGAAACAGGCCTGGTCTACAAATCAAACACCTCCCACCTACGGAAACCGCCATCATCTAGAACCTCCATAGTTCTGGACTACAGTACCTGTATCTCTGTACCTTCAGGAGAGCAGGAGTACAGACAAGGGTGTTGTAAGGGTTTCCACCAGTCGTCAGGATTGTCAGGAGATCTACAGGAGGCTCTAAAAGCTCTTCCAGTCTGACCTGGCAGGACAAGTCAAAGATTTCACACTGACCATTCTCTCAAGAAGGACCATCGGCACGGAAAAGGGATACACAAAACCCAGGGTCATAGTAGGAGTTTCCTCAGTTCATTGGTTTTGAGGTTTTACTGTTTATTTAAGGCAGGGACAGTGCAATTTCATAGAACACATGATTACCCATGGTTAAAAAAGCCAGAATTAGCCAGAAGGCTAGTTTTCATCTGTAGTCCCCTGGCCTTGATGTAAAAAAGGCAATAAGAAGCATACAATACATGTACAATATAATACAAAATACATATACAAACACTTACTGTATAATTAAAAAAAAACAATCAAAATACAACACAACATTTTATCATAACATCAAAACATCAGAACATCACAACATCTTTTAGTGTTGGCAGCTATAGGTGTTGATAAGCCACGTTTTCAATTTTTTTGTAAAGCCCTTGTATGTCGTGAGCAGTTTAATCTCCTCAGGTATTGAGTTCCACACACTTGCACTCCTTACTGACCAGGCCGACTTACTGAAAGTGCTCCTGCGCAAAGGAATATAACAGTCACCTCTGACAGAGCCTCGAGTGACACACTCAAGGCTGTTTCTTTGGCTGATGAACTCTGCCAGAGGATCTGGAGCCAATTTATGGAGCACTTTGTAGGTCAGTTTTAGGTCTGCAAATGTGTGAAGACTGTCCCAATTTAAAATACTATACTTTTTTAAAATTTCACAGTGATGATAGTGCCTAGGTTTTTTATTTTATACATATGAGGTCACTTATCTTTCCATACAAACTTCTTATTCTACTGATTATAATTTAATTTGTCATTTTGTAAGCAGCATAAAATAAGACTGATGAAATACTATATTGAATTTGGAGACAGATTTAATATGGCTTAATGGGCTCATGGGGTGGCTGTCAGTGTGGAGTTTGCGTGTTCATGTTGCATGTACCTCTTGGTACTTCCTTGCACCATCCAAAGACATGCTCATTGGGTTAACGGCTGATTCTAAATTGGCCATAGGTGTGCGTGTGAGTGTGAATGGTTGGCTGTTAGCCCTGCGATAGACTGGCGACCTGTCCAGGGTGTACCCCTGCCTCTCGCTCAATGGCAGCTGGGATAGTCTCCAGCAAACCCCTGCAATGCTCGAATGAATGGAATGAATGAACCACAATTGTGTCGGATCTATTAATAACTAACTATTAATGAGCTTGACACTGCACTTGCAGTATTCGAAGTGCTTGACTGCTTTGCCATACCATGATGGACAGATTTCTGAACCTCAATTTAGTTTTATTTTCCTTTTTGTGCTTTATTGGACAATGGGCCTTAGCTTTTCCTTTTTATAGTTTTATATACTTTCCACCATCCAAAGACATCCTCATTAGGTTCACGGGTAATTCTCTAAATTGGCCATGTGAATGAATGGTCATCTGTCTCTCTGTGTTAACCCTGTGATAGACTGGGAGACCTGTCCAGGATGCACCTCGCAGATGACAGCTGGGACAGGCTCCAGCACCCCCTGCGACTGTTCACAAGACAAGCAGTTACACAAGAGGAATGGATTAATTTATGTGATTATAAAACTATAAAGAAAACCATATGCAAACTCACAAAAATGAAAATGTTATTTACCTATTATTATTTAGTTATTATCAATGAAACAAGAAGTTATTACTACTAGTAGAAAAGAAGCATCTTTATCTTGACGTGGTAAAAAACAAGCTTCAATAATTATATAACTGTTCAGGTTGAATCGAGGTCAGTTTGTTCTCAGTACTGACAAAGATGTGGCTCATTCTGATTATTTTCTGACAATGCAAAACAGAATTATTTCAGAGCACAAATGGTCCAAGTACACACTGAAGAGGATGAAATACATATCTTCTGTCAAATAAGCAAGATATGTAGCAAAGGCTTCATTTTATCCAACTTCAGTCATGTTGCTGTAGTCTCTCCAAATCCAGTTGGCGCAATAGCTCCATTCAATGACCAGCCAATCACACGGACCATCAGCAAGTCATCATCATGAAAGTACTGTACATCAATTAAGATTTCAGGAGTGTACCGCGTGTGTCGTTAGTGTTGGGACTAGTCCAGTTTAAACTGCCGCAGTTTGCCGTTATTCTTGTGCAGAGGCAATTTCATAGTCTATGAAGTTTAACTGAGACGTGATTATTGCTGGTTGAAAACTTAACCCAATACCCCGCCTTGATGACTTGAAATATAGTCAGCTACGGCAATTTTTGCTAGCCTCAAAGGAGGCTGTATGGACTGTATAAAGATAAATGATTGATGGTTTAAGATGAGACTTGTTTGCTTTTATCATCATGGATGTGTAAGGGGTGGTTGCTTTTGTTTGTCCACGGTAGAGTGCCTGCTTTGCAGCTTGTGGATCTTTACCCAGTCACAGTGGAGTCATGGGTTAAACTAAAACGCTGTGAACAGAATTAATTCAGAGCGCAAATGGTCCAAGTACACACTGAAGAGGATGAAATACATATCTTCTGTCAAATAAGCAAGATATGTAGCAAAGGCTTCATTTTATCCAACTTCAGTCATGTTGCTGTAGTCTCTCCAAATCCAGTTGGCGCAATAGCTCCATTCAATGACCAGAGGTGCCCTGAGTAATATTGAGTTTTCAGGAAGGAATTCGCAAGTTTTCAACTGCTGACCAGAGCCCAACGATGCCCTGCACTGAAAAGGCGGAGCTTACTTTAACCAGCCAATCACACGGACCATCATCATGAAAGTACTGTACATCAATTAAGATTTCAGGAGTGTACCGCGTGTGTCGTTAGTGTTGGGACTAGTCCAGTTTAAACTGCCGCAGTTTGCAGTTATTCTTGTGCAGAGGCAATTTCATAGTCTATGAAGTTTAACTGAGACGTGATTATTGCTGGTTGAAAACTTAACCCAATACCCCGCCTTGATGACTTGAAATATAGTCAGCTACGGCAATTTTTGCTAGCCTCGAAGGAGCCTGTATGGACTGTATAAAGATAAATGATTGATGGTTGCTGTTTAAGATGAGACTTGTTATCTTTTATTGTCATGGATGTGTAAGGGGTGGTTGCTTTTGTTTGTCCACAGTAGAGTGCCTGTTTTGCAGCTTGTGGATCTTTACCCAGTCACAGTGGAGTCATGGGTTAAACTAAAACACTGTGAACAGAATTAATTCAGAGCGCAAATGGTCCAAGTACACACTGAAGAGGATGAAATACATATCTTCTGTCAAATAAGCAAGATATGTAGCAAAGGCTTCATTTTATCCAACTTCAGTCATGTTGCTGTAGTCTCTCTAAATCCAGTTGGCGCAATAGCTCCATTCAATGACCAGCCAATCACACGGACCATCAGCAAGTCATCATCATGAAAGTACTGTACATCAATTAAGATTTCAGGAGTTTACCGCGTGTGTCGTTAGTGTTGGGACTAGTCCAGTTTAAACTGCCGCAGTTTGCCGTTATTCTTGTGCAGAGGCAATTTCATAGTCTATGAAGTTTAACTGAGACGTGATTATTGCTGGTTGAAAACTTAACCCAATACCCCGCCTTGATGACTTGAAATATAGTCAGCTACGGCAATTTTTGCTAGCCTCAAAGGAGGCTGTATGGACTGTATAAAGATAAATGATTGATGGTTGCTGTTTAAGATGAGACTTGTTTGCTTTTATCATCATGGATGTGTAAGGGGTGGTTGCTTTTGTTTGTCCACAGTAGAGTGCCTGTTTTGCAGCTTGTGGATCTTTACCCAGTCACAGTGGAGTCATGGGTTAAACTAAAACGCTGTGAACAGAATTAATTCAGAGCGCAAATGGTCCAAGTACACACTGAAGAGGATGAAATACATATCTTCTGTCAAATAAGCAAGATATGTAGCAAAGGCTTCATTTTATCCAACTTCAGTCATGTTGCTGTAGTCTCTCCAAATCCAGTTGGCGCAATAGCTCCATTCAATGACCAGAGGTGCCCTGAGTAATATTGAGTTTTCAGGAAGGAATTCGCAAGTTTTCAACTGCTGACCAGAGCCCAACGATGCCCTGCACTGAAAAGGCGGAGCTTACTTTAACCAGCCAATCACACGGACCATCATCATGAAAGTACTGTACATCAATTAAGATTTCAGGAGTGTACCGCGTGTGTCGTTAGTGTTGGGACTAGTCCAGTTTAAACTGCCGCAGTTTGCCGTTATTCTTGTGCAGAGGCAATTTCATAGTCTATGAAGTTTAACTGAGACGTGATTATTGCTGGTTGAAAACTTAACCCAATACCCCGCCTTGATGACTTGAAATATAGTCAGCTACGGCAATTTTTGCTAGCCTCGAAGGAGGCTGTATGGACTGTATAAAGATAAATGATTGATGGTTGCTGTTTAAGATGAGACTTGTTATCTTTTATTATCATGGATGTGTAAGGGGTGGTTGCTTTTGTTTGTCCACAGTAGAGTGCCTGTTTTGCAGCTTGTGGATCTTTACCCAGTCACAGTGGAGTCATGGGTTAAACTAAAACACTGTGAACAGAATTAATTCAGAGCGCAAATGGTCCAAGTACACACTGAAGAGGATGAAATACATATCTTCTGTCAAATAAGCAAGATATGTAGCAAAGGCTTCATTTTATCCAACTTCAGTCATGTTGCTGTAGTCTCTCTAAATCCAGTTGGCGCAATAGCTCCATTCAATGACCAGCCAATCACACGGACCATCAGCAAGTCATCATCATGAAAGTACTGTACATCAATTAAGATTTCAGGAGTTTACCGCGTGTGTCGTTAGTGTTGGGACTAGTCCAGTTTAAACTGCCGCAGTTTGCCGTTATTCTTGTGCAGAGGCAATTTCATAGTCTATGAAGTTTAACTGAGACGTGATTATTGCTGGTTGAAAACTTAACCCAATACCCCGCCTTGATGACTTGAAATATAGTCAGCTACGGCAATTTTTGCTAGCCTCAAAGGAGGCTGTATGGACTGTATAAAGATAAATGATTGATGGTTGCTGTTTAAGATGAGACTTGTTTGCTTTTATCATCATGGATGTGTAAGGGGTGGTTGCTTTTGTTTGTCCACAGTAGAGTGCCTGTTTTGCAGCTTGTGGATCTTTACCCAGTCACAGTGGAGTCATGGGTTAAACTAAAACGCTGTGAACAGAATTAATTCAGAGCGCAAATGGTCCAAGTACACACTGAAGAGGATGAAATACATATCTTCTGTCAAATAAGCAAGATATGTAGCAAAGGCTTCATTTTATCCAACTTCAGTCATGTTGCTGTAGTCTCTCCAAATCCAGTTGGCGCAATAGCTCCATTCAATGACCAGAGGTGCCCTGAGTAATATTGAGTTTTCAGGAAGGAATTCGCAAGTTTTCAACTGCTGACCAGAGCCCAACGATGCCCTGCACTGAAAAGGCGGAGCTTACTTTAACCAGCCAATCACACGGACCATCATCATGAAAGTACTGTACATCAATTAAGATTTCAGGAGTGTACCGCGTGTGTCGTTAGTGTTGGGACTAGTCCAGTTTAAACTGCCGCAGTTTGCCGTTATTCTTGTGCAGAGGCAATTTCATAGTCTATGAAGTTTAACTGAGACGTGATTATTGCTGGTTGAAAACTTAACCCAATACCCCGCCTTGATGACTTGAAATATAGTCAGCTACGGCAATTTTTGCTAGCCTCGAAGGAGGCTGTATGGACTGTATAAAGATAAATGATTGATGGTTGCTGTTTAAGATGAGACTTGTTATCTTTTATTATCATGGATGTGTAAGGGGTGGTTGCTTTTGTTTGTCCACAGTAGAGTGCCTGTTTTGCAGCTTGTGGATCTTTACCCAGTCACAGTGGAGTCAGGGGTTAAACTAAAACACTGTGAACAGAATTAATTCAGAGCGCAAATGGTCCAAGTACACACTGAAGAGGATGAAATACATATCTTCTGTCAAATAAGCAAGATATGTAGCAAAGGCTTCATTTTATCCAACTTCAGTCATGTTGCTGTAGTCTCTCTAAATCCAGTTGGCGCAATAGCTCCATTCAATGACCAGCCAATCACACGGACCATCAGCAAGTCATCATCATGAAAGTACTGTACATCAATTAAGATTTCAGGAGTTTACCGCGTGTGTCGTTAGTGTTGGGACTAGTCCAGTTTAAACTGCCGCAGTTTGCCGTTATTCTTGTGCAGAGGCAATTTCATAGTCTATGAAGTTTAACTGAGACGTGATTATTGCTGGTTGAAAACTTAACCCAATACCCCGCCTTGATGACTTGAAATATAGTCAGCTACGGCAATTTTTGCTAGCCTCAAAGGAGGCTGTATGGACTGTATAAAGATAAATGATTGATGGTTGCTGTTTAAGATGAGACTTGTTTGCTTTTATCATCATGGATGTGTAAGGGGTGGTTGCTTTTGTTTGTCCACAGTAGAGTGCCTGTTTTGCAGCTTGTGGATCTTTACCCAGTCACAGTGGAGTCATGGGTTAAACTAAAACGCTGTGAACAGAATTAATTCAGAGCGCAAATGGTCCAAGTACACACTGAAGAGGATGAAATACATATCTTCTGTCAAATAAGCAAGATATGTAGCAAAGGCTTCATTTTATCCAACTTCAGTCATGTTGCTGTAGTCTCTCCAAATCCAGTTGGCGCAATAGCTCCATTCAATGACCAGAGGTGCCCTGAGTAATATTGAGTTTTCAGGAAGGAATTCGCAAGTTTTCAACTGCTGACCAGAGCCCAACGATGCCCTGCACTGAAAAGGCGGAGCTTACTTTAACCAGCCAATCACACGGACCATCATCATGAAAGTACTGTACATCAATTAAGATTTCAGGAGTGTACCGCGTGTGTCGTTAGTGTTGGGACTAGTCCAGTTTAAACTGCCGCAGTTTGCCGTTATTCTTGTGCAGAGGCAATTTCATAGTCTATGAAGTTTAACTGAGACGTGATTATTGCTGGTTGAAAACTTAACCCAATACCCCGCCTTGATGACTTGAAATATAGTCAGCTACGGCAATTTTTGCTAGCCTCGAAGGAGGCTGTATGGACTGTATAAAGATAAATGATTGATGGTTGCTGTTTAAGATGAGACTTGTTATCTTTTATTATCATGGATGTGTAAGGGGTGGTTGCTTTTGTTTGTCCACAGTAGAGTGCCTGTTTTGCAGCTTGTGGATCTTTACCCAGTCACAGTGGAGTCATGGGTTAAACTAAAACACTGTGAACAGAATTAATTCAGAGCGCAAATGGTCCAAGTACACACTGAAGAGGATGAAATACATATCTTCTGTCAAATAAGCAAGATATGTAGCAAAGGCTTCATTTTATCCAACTTCAGTCATGTTGCTGTAGTCTCTCTAAATCCAGTTGGCGCAATAGCTCCATTCAATGACCAGCCAATCACACGGACCATCAGCAAGTCATCATCATGAAAGTACTGTACATCAATTAAGATTTCAGGAGTTTACCGCGTGTGTCGTTAGTGTTGGGACTAGTCCAGTTTAAACTGCCGCAGTTTGCCGTTATTCTTGTGCAGAGGCAATTTCATAGTCTATGAAGTTTAACTGAGACGTGATTATTGCTGGTTGAAAACTTAACCCAATACCCCGCCTTGATGACTTGAAATATAGTCAGCTACGGCAATTTTTGCTAGCCTCAAAGGAGGCTGTATGGACTGTATAAAGATAAATGATTGATGGTTTAAGATGAGACTTGTTTGCTTTTATCATCATGGATGTGTAAGGGGTGGTTGCTTTTGTTTGTCCACGGTAGAGTGCCTGCTTTGCAGCTTGTGGATCTTTACCCAGTCACAGTGGAGTCATGGGTTAAACTAAAACGCTGTGAACAGAATTAATTCAGAGCGCAAATGGTCCAAGTACACACTGAAGAGGATGAAATACATATCTTCTGTCAAATAAGCAAGATATGTAGCAAAGGCTTCATTTTATCCAACTTCAGTCATGTTGCTGTAGTCTCTCCAAATCCAGTTGGCGCAATAGCTCCATTCAATGACCAGAGGTGCCCTGAGTAATATTGAGTTTTCAGGAAGGAATTCGCAAGTTTTCAACTGCTGACCAGAGCCCAACGATGCCCTGCACTGAAAAGGCGGAGCTTACTTTAACCAGCCAATCACACGGACCATCATCATGAAAGTACTGTACATCAATTAAGATTTCAGGAGTGTACCGCGTGTGTCGTTAGTGTTGGGACTAGTCCAGTTTAAACTGCCGCAGTTTGCCGTTATTCTTGTGCAGAGGCAATTTCATAGTCTATGAAGTTTAACTGAGACGTGATTATTGCTGGTTGAAAACTTAACCCAATACCCCGCCTTGATGACTTGAAATATAGTCAGCTACGGCAATTTTTGCTAGCCTCGAAGGAGGCTGTATGGACTGTATAAAGGTAAATGATTGATGGTTGCTGTTTAAGATGAGACTTGTTATCTTTTATTATCATGGATGTGTAAGGGGTGGTTGCTTTTGTTTGTCCACAGTAGAGTGCCTGTTTTGCAGCTTGTGGATCTTTACCCAGTCACAGTGGAGTCATGGGTTAAACTAAAACACTGTGAACAGAATTAATTCAGAGCGCAAATGGTCCAAGTACACACTGAAGAGGATGAAATACATATCTTCTGTCAAATAAGCAAGATATGTAGCAAAGGCTTCATTTTATCCAACTTCAGTCATGTTGCTGTAGTCTCTCCAAATCCAGTTGGCGCAATAGCTCCATTCAATGACCAGCCAATCACACGGACCATCAGCAAGTCATCATCATGAAAGTACTGTACATCAATTAAGATTTCAGGAGTTTACCGCGTGTGTCGTTAGTGTTGGGACTAGTCCAGTTTAAACTGCCGCAGTTTGCCGTTATTCTTGTGCAGAGGCAATTTCATAGTCTATGAAGTTTAACTGAGACGTGATTATTGCTGGTTGAAAACTTAACCCAATACCCCGCCTTGATGACTTGAAATATAGTCAGCTACGGCAATTTTTGCTAGCCTCGAAGGAGGCTGTATGGACTGTATAAAGATAAATGATTGATGGTTGCTGTTTAAGATGAGACTTGTTATCTTTTATTATCATGGATGTGTAAGGGGTGGTTGCTTTTGTTTGTCCACAGTAGAGTGCCTGTTTTGCAGCTTGTGGATCTTTACCCAGTCACAGTGGAGTCATGGGTTAAACTAAAACACTGTGAACAGAATTAATTCAGAGCGCAAATGGTCCAAGTACACACTGAAGAGGATGAAATACATATCTTCTGTCAAATAAGCAAGATATGTAGCAAAGGCTTCATTTTATCCAACTTCAGTCATGTTGCTGTAGTCTCTCTAAATCCAGTTGGCGCAATAGCTCCATTCAATGACCAGCCAATCACACGGACCATCAGCAAGTCATCATCATGAAAGTACTGTACATCAATTAAGATTTCAGGAGTTTACCGCGTGTGTCGTTAGTGTTGGGACTAGTCCAGTTTAAACTGCCGCAGTTTGCCGTTATTCTTGTGCAGAGGCAATTTCATAGTCTATGAAGTTTAACTGAGACGTGATTATTGCTGGTTGAAAACTTAACCCAATACCCCGCCTTGATGACTTGAAATATAGTCAGCTACGGCAATTTTTGCTAGCCTCAAAGGAGGCTGTATGGACTGTATAAAGATAAATGATTGATGGTTGCTGTTTAAGATGAGACTTGTTTGCTTTTATCATCATGGATGTGTAAGGGGTGGTTGCTTTTGTTTGTCCACAGTAGAGTGCCTGTTTTGCAGCTTGTGGATCTTTACCCAGTCACAGTGGAGTCATGGGTTAAACTAAAACGCTGTGAACAGAATTAATTCAGAGCGCAAATGGTCCAAGTACACACTGAAGAGGATGAAATACATATCTTCTGTCAAATAAGCAAGATATGTAGCAAAGGCTTCATTTTATCCAACTTCAGTCATGTTGCTGTAGTCTCTCCAAATCCAGTTGGCGCAATAGCTCCATTCAATGACCAGAGGTGCCCTGAGTAATATTGAGTTTTCAGGAAGGAATTCGCAAGTTTTCAACTGCTGACCAGAGCCCAACGATGCCCTGCACTGAAAAGGCGGAGCTTACTTTAACCAGCCAATCACACGGACCATCATCATGAAAGTACTGTACATCAATTAAGATTTCAGGAGTGTACCGCGTGTGTCGTTAGTGTTGGGACTAGTCCAGTTTAAACTGCCGCAGTTTGCCGTTATTCTTGTGCAGAGGCAATTTCATAGTCTATGAAGTTTAACTGAGACGTGATTATTGCTGGTTGAAAACTTAACCCAATACCCCGCCTTGATGACTTGAAATATAGTCAGCTACGGCAATTTTTGCTAGCCTCGAAGGAGGCTGTATGGACTGTATAAAGATAAATGATTGATGGTTGCTGTTTAAGATGAGACTTGTTATCTTTTATTATCATGGATGTGTAAGGGGTGGTTGCTTTTGTTTGTCCACAGTAGAGTGCCTGTTTTGCAGCTTGTGGATCTTTACCCAGTCACAGTGGAGTCATGGGTTAAACTAAAACACTGTGAACAGAATTAATTCAGAGCGCAAATGGTCCAAGTACACACTGAAGAGGATGAAATACATATCTTCTGTCAAATAAGCAAGATATGTAGCAAAGGCTTCATTTTATCCAACTTCAGTCATGTTGCTGTAGTCTCTCTAAATCCAGTTGGCGCAATAGCTCCATTCAATGACCAGCCAATCACACGGACCATCAGCAAGTCATCATCATGAAAGTACTGTACATCAATTAAGATTTCAGGAGTTTACCCGCGTGTGTCGTTAGTGTTGGGACTAGTCCAGTTTAAACTGCCGCAGTTTGCCGTTATTCTTGTGCAGAGGCAATTTCATAGTCTATGAAGTTTAACTGAGACGTGATTATTGCTGGTTGAAAACTTAACCCAATACCCCGCCTTGATGACTTGAAATATAGTCAGCTACGGCAATTTTTGCTAGCCTCAAAGGAGGCTGTATGGACTGTATAAAGATAAATGATTGATGGTTTAAGATGAGACTTGTTTGCTTTTATCATCATGGATGTGTAAGGGGTGGTTGCTTTTGTTTGTCCACGGTAGAGTGCCTGCTTTGCAGCTTGTGGATCTTTACCCAGTCACAGTGGAGTCATGGGTTAAACTAAAACGCTGTGAACAGAATTAATTCAGAGCGCAAATGGTCCAAGTACACACTGAAGAGGATGAAATACATATCTTCTGTCAAATAAGCAAGATATGTAGCAAAGGCTTCATTTTATCCAACTTCAGTCATGTTGCTGTAGTCTCTCCAAATCCAGTTGGCGCAATAGCTCCATTCAATGACCAGCCAATCACACGGACCATCAGCAAGTCATCATCATGAAAGTACTGTACATCAATTAAGATTTCAGGAGTGTACCGCGTGTGTCGTTAGTGTTGGGACTAGTCCAGTTTAAACTGCCGCAGTTTGCCGTTATTCTTGTGCAGAGGCAATTTCATAGTCTATGAAGTTTAACTGAGACGTGATTATTGCTGGTTGAAAACTTAACCCAATACCCCCGCCTTGATGACTTGAAATATAGTCAGCTACGGCAATTTTTGCTAGCCTCAAAGGAGGCTGTATGGACTGTATAAAGATAAATGATTGATGGTTGCTGTTTAAGATGAGACTTGTTTGCTTTTATCATCATGGATGTGTAAGGGGTGGTTGCTTTTGTTTGTCCACAGTAGAGTGCCTGTTTTGCAGCTTGTGGATCTTTACCCAGTCACAGTGGAGTCATGGGTTAAACTAAAACGCTGTGAACAGAATTAATTCAGAGCGCAAATGGTCCAAGTACACACTGAAGAGGATGAAATACATATCTTCTGTCAAATAAGCAAGATATGTAGCAAAGGCTTCATTTTATCCAACTTCAGTCATGTTGCTGTAGTCTCTCCAAATCCAGTTGGCGCAATAGCTCCATTCAATGACCAGAGGTGCCCTGAGTAATATTGAGTTTTCAGGAAGGAATTCGCAAGTTTTCAACTGCTGACCAGAGCCCAACGATGCCCTGCACTGAAAAGGCGGAGCTTACTTTAACCAGCCAATCACACGGACCATCATCATGAAAGTACTGTACATCAATTAAGATTTCAGGAGTGTACCGCGTGTGTCGTTAGTGTTGGGACTAGTCCAGTTTAAACTGCCGCAGTTTGCCGTTATTCTTGTGCAGAGTCAATTTCATAGTCTATGAAGTTTAACTGAGACGTGATTATTGCTGGTTGAAAACTTAACCCAATACCCCGCCTTGATGACTTGAAATATAGTCAGCTACGGCAATTTTTGCTAGCCTCGAAGGAGGCTGTATGGACTGTATAAAGATAAATGATTGATGGTTGCTGTTTAAGATGAGACTTGTTATCTTTTATTATCATGGATGTGTAAGGGGTGGTTGCTTTTGTTTGTCCACAGTGGAGTGCCTGTTTTGCAGCTTGTGGATCTTTACCCAGTCACAGTGGAGTCATGGGTTAAACTAAAACACTGTGAACAGAATTAATTCAGAGCGCAAATGGTCCAAGTACACACTGAAGAGGATGAAATACATATCTTCTGTCAAATAAGCAAGATATGTAGCAAAGGCTTCATTTTATCCAACTTCAGTCATGTTGCTGTAGTCTCTCTAAATCCAGTTGGCGCAATAGCTCCATTCAATGACCAGCCAATCACACGGACCATCAGCAAGTCATCATCATGAAAGTACTGTACATCAATTAAGATTTCAGGAGTTTACCGCGTGTGTCGTTAGTGTTGGGACTAGTCCAGTTTAAACTGCCGCAGTTTGCCGTTATTCTTGTGCAGAGGCAATTTCATAGTCTATGAAGTTTAACTGAGACGTGATTATTGCTGGTTGAAAACTTAACCCAATACCCCGCCTTGATGACTTGAAATATAGTCAGCTACGGCAATTTTTGCTAGCCTCAAAGGAGGCTGTATGGACTGTATAAAGATAAATGATTGATGGTTTAAGATGAGACTTGTTTGCTTTTATCATCATGGATGTGTAAGGGGTGGTTGCTTTTGTTTGTCCACGGTAGAGTGCCTGCTTTGCAGCTTGTGGATCTTTACCCAGTCACAGTGGAGTCATGGGTTAAACTAAAACGCTGTGAACAGAATTAATTCAGAGCGCAAATGGTCCAAGTACACACTGAAGAGGATGAAATACATATCTTCTGTCAAATAAGCAAGATATGTAGCAAAGGCTTCATTTTATCCAACTTCAGTCATGTTGCTGTAGTCTCTCCAAATCCAGTTGGCGCAATAGCTCCATTCAATGACCAGAGGTGCCCTGAGTAATATTGAGTTTTCAGGAAGGAATTCGCAAGTTTTCAACTGCTGACCAGAGCCCAACGATGCCCTGCACTGAAAAGGCGGAGCTTACTTTAACCAGCCAATCACACGGACCATCATCATGAAAGTACTGTACATCAATTAAGATTTCAGGAGTGTACCGCGTGTGTCGTTAGTGTTGGGACTAGTCCAGTTTAAACTGCCGCAGTTTGCCGTTATTCTTGTGCAGAGGCAATTTCATAGTCTATGAAGTTTAACTGAGACGTGATTATTGCTGGTTGAAAACTTAACCCAATACCCCGCCTTGATGACTTGAAATATAGTCAGCTACGGCAATTTTTGCTAGCCTCGAAGGAGGCTGTATGGACTGTATAAAGGTAAATGATTGATGGTTGCTGTTTAAGATGAGACTTGTTATCTTTTATTATCATGGATGTGTAAGGGGTGGTTGCTTTTGTTTGTCCACAGTAGAGTGCCTGTTTTGCAGCTTGTGGATCTTTACCCAGTCACAGTGGAGTCATGGGTTAAACTAAAACACTGTGAACAGAATTAATTCAGAGCGCAAATGGTCCAAGTACACACTGAAGAGGATGAAATACATATCTTCTGTCAAATAAGCAAGATATGTAGCAAAGGCTTCATTTTATCCAACTTCAGTCATGTTGCTGTAGTCTCTCTAAATCCAGTTGGCGCAATAGCTCCATTCAATGACCAGCCAATCACACGGACCATCAGCAAGTCATCATCATGAAAGTACTGTACATCAATTAAGATTTCAGGAGTTACCGCGTGTGTCGTTAGTGTTGGGACTAGTCCAGTTTAAACTGCCGCAGTTTGCCGTTATTCTTGTGCAGAGGCAATTTCATAGTCTATGAAGTTTAACTGAGACGTGATTATTGCTGGTTGAAAACTTAACCCAATACCCCGCCTTGATGACTTGAAATATAGTCAGCTACGGCAATTTTTGCTAGCCTCAAAGGAGGCTGTATGGACTGTATAAAGATAAATGATTGATGGTTGCTGTTTAAGATGAGACTTGTTTGCTTTTATCATCATGGATGTGTAAGGGGTGGTTGCTTTTGTTTGTCCACGGTAGAGTGCCTGCTTTGCAGCTTGTGGATCTTTACCCAGTCACAGTGGAGTCATGGGTTAAACTAAAACGCTGTGAACAGAATTAATTCAGAGCGCAAATGGTCCAAGTACACACTGAAGAGGATGAAATACATATCTTCTGTCAAATAAGCAATATATGTAGCAAAGGCTTCATTTTATCCAACTTCAGTCATGTTGCTGTAGTCTCTCCAAATCCAGTTGGCGCAATAGCTCCATTCAATGACCAGAGGTGCCCTGAGTAATATTGAGTTTTCAGGAAGGAATTCGCAAGTTTTCAACTGCTGACCAGAGCCCAACGATGCCCTGCACTGAAAAGGCGGAGCTTACTTTAACCAGCCAATCACACGGACCATCATCATGAAAGTACTGTACATCAATTAAGATTTCAGGAGTGTACCGCGTGTGTCGTTAGTGTTGGGACTAGTCCAGTTTAAACTGCCGCAGTTTGCCGTTATTCTTGTGCAGAGTCAATTTCATAGTCTATGAAGTTTAACTGAGACGTGATTATTGCTGGTTGAAAACTTAACCCAATACCCCGCCTTGATGACTTGAAATATAGTCAGCTACGGCAATTTTTGCTAGCCTCGAAGGAGGCTGTATGGACTGTATAAAGATAAATGATTGATGGTTGCTGTTTAAGATGAGACTTGTTATCTTTTATTATCATGGATGTGTAAGGGGTGGTTGCTTTTGTTTGTCCACAGTGGAGTGCCTGTTTTGCAGCTTGTGGATCTTTACCCAGTCACAGTGGAGTCATGGGTTAAACTAAAACACTGTGAACAGAATTAATTCAGAGCGCAAATGGTCCAAGTACACACTGAAGAGGATGAAATACATATCTTCTGTCAAATAAGCAAGATATGTAGCAAAGGCTTCATTTTATCCAACTTCAGTCATGTTGCTGTAGTCTCTCTAAATCCAGTTGGCGCAATAGCTCCATTCAATGACCAGCCAATCACACGGACCATCAGCAAGTCATCATCATGAAAGTACTGTACATCAATTAAGATTTCAGGAGTTTACCGCGTGTGTCGTTAGTGTTGGGACTAGTCCAGTTTAAACTGCCGCAGTTTGCCGTTATTCTTGTGCAGAGGCAATTTCATAGTCTATGAAGTTTAACTGAGACGTGATTATTGCTGGTTGAAAACTTAACCCAATACCCCGCCTTGATGACTTGAAATATAGTCAGCTACGGCAATTTTTGCTAGCCTCAAAGGAGGCTGTATGGACTGTATAAAGATAAATGATTGATGGTTTAAGATGAGACTTGTTTGCTTTTATCATCATGGATGTGTAAGGGGTGGTTGCTTTTGTTTGTCCACGGTAGAGTGCCTGCTTTGCAGCTTGTGGATCTTTACCCAGTCACAGTGGAGTCATGGGTTAAACTAAAACGCTGTGAACAGAATTAATTCAGAGCGCAAATGGTCCAAGTACACACTGAAGAGGATGAAATACATATCTTCTGTCAAATAAGCAAGATATGTAGCAAAGGCTTCATTTTATCCAACTTCAGTCATGTTGCTGTAGTCTCTCCAAATCCAGTTGGCGCAATAGCTCCATTCAATGACCAGAGGTGCCCTGAGTAATATTGAGTTTTCAGGAAGGAATTCGCAAGTTTTCAACTGCTGACCAGAGCCCAACGATGCCCTGCACTGAAAAGGCGGAGCTTACTTTAACCAGCCAATCACACGGACCATCATCATGAAAGTACTGTACATCAATTAAGATTTCAGGAGTGTACCGCGTGTGTCGTTAGTGTTGGGACTAGTCCAGTTTAAACTGCCGCAGTTTGCCGTTATTCTTGTGCAGAGGCAATTTCATAGTCTATGAAGTTTAACTGAGACGTGATTATTGCTGGTTGAAAACTTAACCCAATACCCCGCCTTGATGACTTGAAATATAGTCAGCTACGGCAATTTTTGCTAGCCTCGAAGGAGGCTGTATGGACTGTATAAAGGTAAATGATTGATGGTTGCTGTTTAAGATGAGACTTGTTATCTTTTATTATCATGGATGTGTAAGGGGTGGTTGCTTTTGTTTGTCCACAGTAGAGTGCCTGTTTTGCAGCTTGTGGATCTTTACCCAGTCACAGTGGAGTCATGGGTTAAACTAAAACACTGTGAACAGAATTAATTCAGAGCGCAAATGGTCCAAGTACACACTGAAGAGGATGAAATACATATCTTCTGTCAAATAAGCAAGATATGTAGCAAAGGCTTCATTTTATCCAACTTCAGTCATGTTGCTGTAGTCTCTCTAAATCCAGTTGGCGCAATAGCTCCATTCAATGACCAGCCAATCACACGGACCATCAGCAAGTCATCATCATGAAAGTACTGTACATCAATTAAGATTTCAGGAGTTACCGCGTGTGTCGTTAGTGTTGGGACTAGTCCAGTTTAAACTGCCGCAGTTTGCCGTTATTCTTGTGCAGAGGCAATTTCATAGTCTATGAAGTTTAACTGAGACGTGATTATTGCTGGTTGAAAACTTAACCCAATACCCCGCCTTGATGACTTGAAATATAGTCAGCTACGGCAATTTTTGCTAGCCTCAAAGGAGGCTGTATGGACTGTATAAAGATAAATGATTGATGGTTGCTGTTTAAGATGAGACTTGTTTGCTTTTATCATCATGGATGTGTAAGGGGTGGTTGCTTTTGTTTGTCCACGGTAGAGTGCCTGCTTTGCAGCTTGTGGATCTTTACCCAGTCACAGTGGAGTCATGGGTTAAACTAAAACGCTGTGAACAGAATTAATTCAGAGCGCAAATGGTCCAAGTACACACTGAAGAGGATGAAATACATATCTTCTGTCAAATAAGCAATATATGTAGCAAAGGCTTCATTTTATCCAACTTCAGTCATGTTGCTGTAGTCTCTCCAAATCCAGTTGGCGCAATAGCTCCATTCAATGACCAGAGGTGCCCTGAGTAATATTGAGTTTTCAGGAAGGAATTCGCAAGTTTTCAACTGCTGACCAGAGCCCAACGATGCCCTGCACTGAAAAGGCGGAGCTTACTTTAACCAGCCAATCACACGGACCATCATCATGAAAGTACTGTACATCAATTAAGATTTCAGGAGTGTACCGCGTGTGTCGTTAGTGTTGGGACTAGTCCAGTTTAAACTGCCGCAGTTTGCCATTATACTTGTGCAGAGGCAATTTCATAGTCTATGAAGTTTGACTGAGACGTGATTATTGCTGGTTGAAAACTTAACCCAATACCCCGCCTTGATGACTTGAAATATAGTCAGCTACGGCAATTTTTGCTAGCCTCAAAGGAGGGTGTATGGACTGTATAAAGATAAATGATTGATGGTTGCTGTTTAAGATGAGACTTGTTTGCTTTTATCATCATGGATGTGTAAGGGGTGGTTGTTTTTGTTTGTCCACAGTAGAGTGCCTGTTTTGCAGCTTGTGGATCTTTACCCAGTCACAGTGGAGTCATGGGTTAAACTAAAACGCTGTGAACAGAATTAATTCAGAGCGCAAATGGTCCAAGTACACACTGAAGAGGATGAAATACATATCTTCTGTCAAAAAGCAAGATATGTAGCAAAGGCTTCATTTTATCCAACTTCAGTCATGTTGCTGTAGTCTCTCCAAATCCAGTTGGCGCAATAGCTCCATTCAATGACCAGAGGTGCCCTGAGTAATATTGAGTTTTCAGGAAGGAATTCGCAAGTTTTCAACTGCTGACCAGAGCCCAACGATGCCCTGCACTGAAAAGGCGGAGCTTACTTTAACCAGCCAATCACACGGACCATCATCATGAAAGTACTGTACATCAATTAAGATTTCAGGAGTGTACCGCGTGTGTCGTTAGTGTTGGGACTAGTCCAGTTTAAACTGCCGCAGTTTGCCGTTATTCTTGTGCAGAGGCAATTTCATAGTCTATGAAGTTTAACTGAGACGTGATTATTGCTGGTTGAAAACTTAACCCAATACCCCGCCTTGATGACTTGAAATATAGTCAGCTACGGCAATTTTTGCTAGCCTCGAAGGAGCCTGTATGGACTGTATAAAGATAAATGATTGATGGTTGCTGTTTAAGATGAGACTTGTTATCTTTTATTATCATGGATGTGTAAGGGGTGGTTGCTTTTGTTTGTCCACAGTAGAGTGCCTGTTTTGCAGCTTGTGGATCTTTACCCAGTCACAGTGGAGTCATGGGTTAAACTAAAACACTGTGAACAGAATTAATTCAGAGCGCAAATGGTCCAAGTACACACTGAAGAGGATGAAATACATATCTTCTGTCAAATAAGCAAGATATGTAGCAAAGGCTTCATTTTATCCAACTTCAGTCATGTTGCTGTAGTCTCTCCAAATCCAGTTGGCGCAATAGCTCCATTCAATGACCAGCCAATCACACGGACCATCAGCAAGTCATCATCATGAAAGTACTGTACATCAATTAAGATTTCAGGAGTTTACCGCGTGTGTCGTTAGTGTTGGGACTAGTCCAGTTTAAACTGCCGCAGTTTGCCGTTATTCTTGTGCAGAGGCAATTTCATAGTCTATGAAGTTTGACTGAGACGTGATTATTGCTGGTTGAAAACTTAACCCAATACCCCGCCTTGATGACTTGAAATATAGTCAGCTACGGCAATTTTTGCTAGCCTCAAAGGAGGGTGTATGGACTGTATAAAGATAAATGATTGATGGTTGCTGTTTAAGATGAGACTTGTTTGCTTTTATCATCATGGATGTGTAAGGGGTGGTTGTTTTTGTTTGTCCACAGTAGAGTGCCTGTTTTGCAGCTTGTGGATCTTTACCCAGTCACAGTGGAGTCATGGGTTAAACTAAAACACTGTGAACAGAATTAATTCAGAGCGCAAATGGTCCAAGTACACACTGAAGAGGATGAAATACATATCTTCTGTCAAATAAGCAAGATATGTAGCAAAGGCTTCATTTTATCCAACTTCAGTCATGTTGCTGTAGTCTCTCCAATCCAGTTGGCGCAATAGCTCCATTCAATGACCAGAGGTGCCCTGAGTAATATTGAGTTTTCAGGAAGGAATTCGCAAGTTTTCAACTGCTGACCAGAGCCCAACGATGCCCTGCACTGAAAAGGCGGAGCTTACTTTAACCAGCCAATCACACGGACCATCATCATGAAAGTACTGTACATCAATTAAGATTTCAGGAGTGTACCGCGTGTGTCGTTAGTGTTGGGACTAGTCCAGTTTAAACTGCCGCAGTTTGCCGTTATTCTTGTGCAGAGGCAATTTCATAGTCTATGAAGTTTAACTGAGACGTGATTATTGCTGGTTGAAAACTTAACCCAATACCCCGCCTTGATGACTTGAAATATAGTCTGCTACGGCAATTTTTGCTAGCCTCGAAGGAGGCTGTATGGACTGTATAAAGATAAATGATTGATGGTTGCTGTTTAAGATGAGACTTGTTACTTTTATTATCATGGATGTGTAAGGGGTGGTTGCTTTTGTTTGTCCACAGTAGAGTGCCTGTTTTGCAGCTTGTGGATCTTTACCCAGTCACAGTGGAGTCATGGGTTAAACTAAAACGCTGTGAACAGAATTAATTCAGAGCGCAAATGGTCCAAGTACACACTGAAGAGGATGAAATACATATCTTCTGTCAAATAAGCAAGATATGTAGCAAAGGCTTCATTTTATCCAACTTCAGTCATGTTGCTGTAGTCTCTCCAAATCCAGTTGGCGCAATAGCTCCATTCAATGACCAGCCAATCACACGGACCATCAGCAAGTCATCATCATGAAAGTACTGTACATCAATTAGATTTCAGGAGTTTACCGCGTGTGTCGTTAGTGTTGGGACTAGTCCAGTTTAAACTGCCGCAGTTTGCCGTTATTCTTGTGCAGAGGCAATTTCATAGTCTATGAAGTTTAACTGAGACGTGATTATTGCTGGTTGAAAACTTAACCCAATACCCCGCCTTGATGACTTGAAATATAGTCAGCTACGGCAATTTTTGCTAGCCTCAAAGGAGGCTGTATGGACTGTATAAAGATAAATGATTGATGGTTTAAGATGAGACTTGTTTGCTTTTATCATCATGGATGTGTAAGGGGTGGTTGCTTTTGTTTGTCCACAGTAGAGTGCCTGTTTTGCAGCTTGTGGATCTTTACCCAGTCACAGTGGAGTCATGGGTTAAACTAAAACGCTGTGAACAGAATTAATTCAGAGCGCAAATGGTCCAAGTACACACTGAAGAGGATGAAATACATATCTTCTGTCAAATAAGCAAGATATGTAGCAAAGGCTTCATTTTATCCAACTTCAGTCATGTTGCTGTAGTCTCTCTAAATCCAGTTGGCGCAATAGCTCCATTCAATGACCAGCCAATCACACGGACCATCAGCAAGTCATCATCATGAAAGTACTGTACATCAATTAAGATTTCAGGAGTGTACCGCGTGTGTCGTTAGTGTTGGGACTAGTCCAGTTTAAACTGCCGCAGTTTGCCGTTATTCTTGTGCAGAGGCAATTTCATAGTCTATGAAGTTTAACTGAGACGTGATTATTGCTGGTTGAAAACTTAACCCAATACCCCGCCTTGATGACTTGAAATATAGTCAGCTACGGCAATTTTTGCTAGCCTCGAAGGAGGCTGTATGGACTGTATAAAGATAAATGATTGATGGTTGCTGTTTAAGATGAGACTTGTTATCTTTATTATCATGGATGTGTAAGGGGTGGTTGCTTTTGTTTGTCCACAGTAGAGTGCCTGTTTTGCAGCTTGTGGATCTTTACCCAGTCACAGTGGAGTCATGGGTTAAACTAAAACACTGTGAACAGAATTAATTCAGAGCGCAAATGGTCCAAGTACACACTGAAGAGGATGAAATACATATCTTCTGTCAAATAAGCAAGATATGTAGCAAAGGCTTCATTTTATCCAACTTCAGTCATGTTGCTGTAGTCTCTCAAATCCAGTTGGCGCAATAGCTCCATTCAATGACCAGAGGTGCCCTGAGTAATATTGAGTTTTCAGGAAGGAATTCAGCAAGTTTTCAACTGCTGACCAGAGCCCAACGATGCCCTGCACTGAAAAGGCGGAGCTTACTTTAACCAGCCAATCACACGGACCATCATCATGAAAGTACTGTACATCAATTAAGATTTCAGGAGTGTACCGCGTGTGTCGTTAGTGTTGGGACTAGTCCAGTTTAAACTGCCGCAGTTTGCCGTTATTCTTGTGCAGAGGCAATTTCATAGTCTATGAAGTTTAACTGAGACGTGATTATTGCTGGTTGAAAACTTAACCCAATACCCCGCCTTGATGACTTGAAATATAGTCAGCTACGGCAATTTTGCTAGCCTCAAAGGAGGCTGTATGGACTGTATAAAGATAAATGATTGATGGTGCTGTTAAGATGAGACTTGTTTGCTTTTATTATCATGGATGTGTAAGGGGTGGTTGCTTTTGTTTGTCCACAGTAGAGTGCCTGCTTTGCAGCTTGTGGATCTTTACCCAGTCACAGTGGAGTCATGGGTTAAACTAAAACACTGTGAACAGAATTAATTCAGAGCGCAAATGGTCCAAGTACACACTGAGGAGGATGAAATACATATCTTCTGTCAAATAAGCAAGATATGTAGCAAAGGCTTCATTTTATCCAACTTCAGTCATGTTGCTGTAGTCTCTCCAAATCCAGTTGGCGCAATAGCTCCATTCAATGACCAGCCAATCACACGGACCATCAGCAAGTCATCATCATGAAAGTACTGTACATCAATTAAGATTTCAGGAGTGTACCGCGTGTGTCGTTAGTGTTGGGACTAGTCCAGTTTAAACTGCCGCAGTTTGCCGTTATTCTTGTGCAGAGGCAATTTCATAGTCTATGAAGTTTAACTGAGACGTGATTATTGCTGGTTGAAAACTTAACCCAATACCCCGCCTTGATGACTTGAAATATAGTCAGCTACGGCAATTTTTGCTAGCCTCAAAGGAGGCTGTATGGACTGTATAAAGATAAATGATTGATGGTTGCTGTTTAAGATGAGACTTGTTTGCTTTTATCATCATGGATGTGTAAGGGGTGGTTGCTTTTGTTTGTCCACAGTAGAGTGCCTGTTTTGCAGCTTGTGGATCTTTACCCAGTCACAGTGGAGTCATGGGTTAAACTAAAACGCTGTGAACAGAATTAATTCAGAGCGCAAATGGTCCAAGTACACACTGAAGAGGATGAAATACATATCTTCTGTCAAATAAGCAAGATATGTAGCAAAGGCTTCATTTTATCCAACTTCAGTCATGTTGCTGTAGTCTCTCCAAATCCAGTTGGCGCAATAGCTCCATTCAATGACCAGAGGTGCCCTGAGTAATATTGAGTTTTCAGGAAGGAATTCGCAAGTTTTCAACTGCTGACCAGAGCCCAACGATGCCCTGCACTGAAAAGGCGGAGCTTACTTTAACCAGCCAATCACACGGACCATCATCATGAAAGTACTGTACATCAATTAAGATTTCAGGAGTGTACCGCGTGTGTCGTTAGTGTTGGGACTAGTCCAGTTTAAACTGCCGCAGTTTGCCGTTATTCTTGTGCAGAGGCAATTTCATAGTCTATGAAGTTTAACTGAGACGTGATTATTGCTGGTTGAAAACTTAACCCAATACCCCGCCTTGATGACTTGAAATATAGTCAGCTACGGCAATTTTTGCTAGCCTCGAAGGAGGCTGTATGGACTGTATAAAGATAAATGATTGATGGTTGCTGTTTAAGATGAGACTTGTTATCTTTTATTATCATGGATGTGTAAGGGGTGGTTGCTTTTGTTTGTCCACAGTAGAGTGCCTGTTTTGCAGCTTGTGGATCTTTACCCAGTCACAGTGGAGTCATGGGTTAAACTAAAACACTGTGAACAGAATTAATTCAGAGCGCAAATGGTCCAAGTACACACTGAAGAGGATGAAATACATATCTTCTGTCAAATAAGCAAGATATGTAGCAAAGGCTTCATTTTATCCAACTTCAGTCATGTTGCTGTAGTCTCTCTAAATCCAGTTGGCGCAATAGCTCCATTCAATGACCAGCCAATCACACGGACCATCAGCAAGTCATCATCATGAAAGTACTGTACATCAATTAAGATTTCAGGAGTTTACCGCGTGTGTCGTTAGTGTTGGGACTAGTCCAGTTTAAACTGCCGCAGTTTGCCGTTATTCTTGTGCAGAGGCAATTTCATAGTCTATGAAGTTTAACTGAGACGTGATTATTGCTGGTTGAAAACTTAACCCAATACCCCGCCTTGATGACTTGAAATATAGTCAGCTACGGCAATTTTTGCTAGCCTCAAAGGAGGCTGTATGGACTGTATAAAGATAAATGATTGATGGTTTAAGATGAGACTTGTTTGCTTTTATCATCATGGATGTGTAAGGGGTGGTTGCTTTTGTTTGTCCACAGTAGAGTGCCTGTTTTGCAGCTTGTGGATCTTTACCCAGTCACAGTGGAGTCATGGGTTAAACTAAAACGCTGTGAACAGAATTAATTCAGAGCGCAAATGGTCCAAGTACACACTGAAGAGGATGAAATACATATCTTCTGTCAAATAAGCAAGATATGTAGCAAAGGCTTCATTTTATCCAACTTCAGTCATGTTGCTGTAGTCTCTCCAAATCCAGTTGGCGCAATAGCTCCATTCAATGACCAGAGGTGCCCCTGAGTAATATTGAGTTTTCAGGAAGGAATTCGCAAGTTTTCAACTGCTGACCAGAGCCCAACGATGCCCTGCACTGAAAAGGCGGAGCTTACTTTAACCCAGCCAATCACACGGACCATCATCATGAAAGTACTGTACATCAATTAAGATTCAGGAGTGTACCGCGTGTGTCGTTAGTGTTGGGACTAGTCCAGTTTAAACTGCCGCAGTTTGCCGTTATCTTGTGCAGAGGCAATTTCATAGTCTATGAAGTTTAACTGAGACGTGATTATTGCTGGTTGAAAACTTAACCCAATACCCCGCCTTGATGACTTGAAATATAGTCAGCTACGGCAATTTTTGCTAGCCTCGAAGGAGGCTGTATGGACTGTATAAAGATAAATGATTGATGGTTGCTGTTTAAGATGAGACTTGTTACTTTTATTATCATGGATGTGTAAGGGGTGGTTGCTTTTGTTTGTCCACAGTAGAGTGCCTGTTTTGCAGCTTGTGGATCTTTACCCAGTCACAGTGGAGTCATGGGTTAAACTAAAACACTGTGAACAGAATTAATTCAGAGCGCAAATGGTCCAAGTACACACTGAAGAGGATGAAATACATATCTTCTGTCAAATAAGCAAGATATGTAGCAAAGGCTTCATTTTATCCAACTTCAGTCATGTTGCTGTAGTCTCTCTAAATCCAGTTGGCGCAATAGCTCCATTCAATGACCAGCCAATCACACGGACCATCAGCAAGTCATCATCATGAAAGTACTGTACATCAATTAAGATTTCAGGAGTTTACCGCGTGTGTCGTTAGTGTTGGGACTAGTCCAGTTTAAACTGCCGCAGTTTGCCGTTATTCTTGTGCAGAGGCAATTTCATAGTCTATGAAGTTTAACTGAGACGTGATTATTGCTGGTTGAAAACTTAACCCAATACCCCGCCTTGATGACTTGAAATATAGTCAGCTACGGCAATTTTTGCTAGCCTCGAAGGAGGCTGTATGGACTGTATAAAGATAAATGATTGATGTGCTTTAAGATGAGACTTGTTTGCTTTTATCATCATGGATGTGTAAGGGGTGGTTGCTTTTGTTTGTCCACAGTAGAGTGCCTGTTTTGCAGCTTGTGGATCTTTACCCAGTCACAGTGGAGTCATGGGTTAAACTAAAACGCTGTGAACAGAATTAATTCAGAGCGCAAATGGTCCAAGTACACACTGAAGAGGATGAAATACATATCTTCTGTCAAATAAGCAAGATATGTAGCAAAGGCTTCATTTTATCCAACTTCAGTCATGTTGCTGTAGTCTCTCTAAATCCAGTTGGCGCAATAGCTCCATTCAATGACCAGCCAATCACACGGACCATCAGCAAGTCATCATCATGAAAGTACTGTACATCAATTAAGATTTCAGGAGTGTACCGCGTGTGTCGTTAGTGTTGGGACTAGTCCAGTTTAAACTGCCGCAGTTTGCCGTTATTCTTGTGCAGAGGCAATTTCATAGTCTATGAAGTTTAACTGAGACGTGATTATTGCTGGTTGAAAACTTAACCCAATACCCCGCCTTGATGACTTGAAATATAGTCAGCTACGGCAATTTTTGCTAGCCTCAAAGGAGGCTGTATGGACTGTATAAAGATAAATGATTGATGGTGCTGTTTAAGATGAGACTTGTTTGCTTTTATCATCATGGATGTGTAAGGGGTGGTTGCTTTTGTTTGTCCACAGTAGAGTGCCTGTTTTGCAGCTTGTGGATCTTTACCCAGTCACAGTGGAGTCATGGGTTAAACTAAAACGCTGTGAACAGAATTAATTCAGAGCGCAAATGGTCCAAGTACACACTGAAGAGGATGAAATACATATCTTCTGTCAAATAAGCAAGATATGTAGCAAAGGCTTCATTTTATCCAACTTCAGTCATGTTGCTGTAGTCTCTCCAAATCCAGTTGGCGCAATAGCTCCATTCAATGACCAGAGGTGCCCTGAGTAATATTGAGTTTTCAGGAAGGAATTCGCAAGTTTTCAACTGCTGACCAGAGCCCAACGATGCCCTGCACTGAAAAGGCGGAGCTTACTTTAACCAGCCAATCACACGGACCATCATCATGAAAGTACTGTACATCAATTAAGATTTCAGGAGTGTACCGCGTGTGTCGTTAGTGTTGGGACTAGTCCAGTTTAAACTGCCGCAGTTTGCCGTTATTCTTGTGCAGAGGCAATTTCATAGTCTATGAAGTTTAACTGAGACGTGATTATTGCTGGTTGAAAACTTAACCCAATACCCCGCCTTGATGACTTGAAATATAGTCAGCTACGGCAATTTTTGCTAGCCTCGAAGGAGGCTGTATGGACTGTATAAAGATAAATGATTGATGGTTGCTGTTAAGATGAGACTTGTTATGCTTTTATTATCATGGATGTGTAAGGGGTGGTTGCTTTTGTTTGTCCACAGTAGAGTGCCTGTTTTGCAGCTTGTGGATCTTTACCCAGTCACAGTGGAGTCATGGGTTAAACTAAAACACTGTGAACAGAATTAATTCAGAGCGCAAATGGTCCAAGTACACACTGAGAGGATGAAATACATATCTTCTGTCAAATAAGCAAGATATGTAGCAAAGGCTTCATTTTATCCAACTTCAGTCATGTTGCTGTAGTCTCTCTAAATCCAGTTGGCGCAATAGCTCCATTCAATGACCAGCCAATCACACGGACCATCAGCAAGTCATCATCATGAAAGTACTGTACATCAATTAAGATTTCAGGAGTGTACCGCGTGTGTCGTTAGTGTTGGGACTAGTCCAGTTTAAACTGCCGCAGTTTGCCGTTATTCTTGTGCAGAGGCAATTTCATAGTCTATGAAGTTTAACTGAGACGTGATTATTGCTGGTTGAAAACTTAACCCAATACCCCGCCTTGATGACTTGAAATATAGTCAGCTACGGCAATTTTTGCTAGCCTCAAAGGAGGCTGTATGGACTGTATAAAGATAAATGATTGATGGTTGCTGTTTAAGATGAGACTTGTTTGCTTTTATCATCATGGATGTGTAAGGGGTGGTTGCTTTTGTTTGTCCACAGTAGAGTGCCTGTTTTGCAGCTTGTGGATCTTTACCCAGTCACAGTGGAGTCATGGGTTAAACTAAAACGCTGTGAACAGAATTAATTCAGAGCGCAAATGGTCCAAGTACACACTGAAGAGGATGAAATACATATCTTCTGTCAAATAAGCAAGATATGTAGCAAAGGCTTCATTTTATCCAACTTCAGTCATGTTGCTGTAGTCTCTCCAAATCCAGTTGGCGCAATAGCTCCATTCAATGACCAGAGGTGCCCTGAGTAATATTGAGTTTTCAGGAAGGAATTCGCAAGTTTTCAACTGCTGACCAGAGCCCAACGATGCCCTGCACTGAAAAGGCGGAGCTTACTTTAACCAGCCAATCACACGGACCATCATCATGAAAGTACTGTACATCAATTAAGATTTCAGGAGTGTACCGCGTGTGTCGTTAGTGTTGGGACTAGTCCAGTTTAAACTGCCGCAGTTTGCCGTTATTCTTGTGCAGAGGCAATTTCATAGTCTATGAAGTTTAACTGAGACGTGATTATTGCTGGTTGAAAACTTAACCCAATACCCCGCCTTGATGACTTGAAATATAGTCAGCTACGGCAATTTTTGCTAGCCTCGAAGGAGGCTGTATGGACTGTATAAAGATAAATGATTGATGGTTGCTGTTTAAGATGAGACTTGTTATCTTTTATTATCATGGATGTGTAAGGGGTGGTTGCTTTTGTTTGTCCACAGTAGAGTGCCTGTTTTGCAGCTTGTGGATCTTTACCCAGTCACAGTGGAGTCATGGGTTAAACTAAAACACTGTGAACAGAATTAATTCAGAGCGCAAATGGTCCAAGTACACACTGAAGAGGATGAAATACATATCTTCTGTCAAATAAGCAAGATATGTAGCAAAGGCTTCATTTTATCCAACTTCAGTCATGTTGCTGTAGTCTCTCTAAATCCAGTTGGCGCAATAGCTCCATTCAATGACCAGCCAATCACACGGACCATCAGCAAGTCATCATCATGAAAGTACTGTACATCAATTAAGATTTCAGGAGTTTACCGCGTGTGTCGTTAGTGTTGGGACTAGTCCAGTTTAAACTGCCGCAGTTTGCCGTTATTCTTGTGCAGAGGCAATTTCATAGTCTATGAAGTTTAACTGAGACGTGATTATTGCTGGTTGAAAACTTAACCCAATACCCCGCCTTGATGACTTGAAATATAGTCAGCTACGGCAATTTTGCTAGCCTCAAAGGAGGCTGTATGGACTGTATAAAGATAAATGATTGATGGTTTAAGATGAGACTTGTTTGCTTTTATCATCATGGATGTGTAAGGGGTGGTTGCTTTTGTTTGTCCACGGTAGAGTGCCTGCTTTGCAGCTTGTGGATCTTTACCCAGTCACAGTGGAGTCATGGGTTAAACTAAAACGCTGTGAACAGAATTAATTCAGAGCGCAAATGGTCCAAGTACACACTGAAGAGGATGAAATACATATCTTCTGTCAAATAAGCAAGATATGTAGCAAAGGCTTCATTTTATCCAACTTCAGTCATGTTGCTGTAGTCTCTCCAAATCCAGTTGGCGCAATAGCTCCATTCAATGACCAGCCAATCACACGGACCATCAGCAAGTCATCATCATGAAAGTACTGTACATCAATTAAGATTTCAGGAGTGTACCGCGTGTGTCGTTAGTGTTGGGACTAGTCCAGTTTAAACTGCCGCAGTTTGCCGTTATTCTTGTGCAGAGGCAATTTCATAGTCTATGAAGTTTAACTGAGACGTGATTATTGCTGGTTGAAAACTTAACCCAATACCCCGCCTTGATGACTTGAAATATAGTCAGCTACGGCAATTTTTGCTAGCCTCAAAGGAGGCTGTATGGACTGTATAAAGATAAATGATTGATGGTTGCTGTTTAAGATGAGACTTGTTTGCTTTTATCATCATGGATGTGTAAGGGGTGGTTGCTTTTGTTTGTCCACAGTAGAGTGCCTGTTTTGCAGCTTGTGGATCTTTACCCAGTCACAGTGGAGTCATGGGTTAAACTAAAACGCTGTGAACAGAATTAATTCAGAGCGCAAATGGTCCAAGTACACACTGAAGAGGATGAAATACATATCTTCTGTCAAATAAGCAAGATATGTAGCAAAGGCTTCATTTTATCCAACTTCAGTCATGTTGCTGTAGTCTCTCCAAATCCAGTTGGCGCAATAGCTCCATTCAATGACCAGAGGTGCCCTGAGTAATATTGAGTTTTCAGGAAGGAATTCGCAAGTTTTCAACTGCTGACCAGAGCCCAACGATGCCCTGCACTGAAAAGGCGGAGCTTACTTTAACCAGCCAATCACACGGACCATCATCATGAAAGTACTGTACATCAATTAAGATTTCAGGAGTGTACCGCGTGTGTCGTTAGTGTTGGGACTAGTCCAGTTTAAACTGCCGCAGTTTGCCGTTATTCTTGTGCAGAGTCAATTTCATAGTCTATGAAGTTTAACTGAGACGTGATTATTGCTGGTTGAAAACTTAACCCAATACCCCGCCTTGATGACTTGAAATATAGTCAGCTACGGCAATTTTTGCTAGCCTCGAAGGAGGCTGTATGGACTGTATAAAGATAAATGATTGATGGTTGCTGTTTAAGATGAGACTTGTTATCTTTTATTATCATGGATGTGTAAGGGGTGGTTGCTTTTGTTTGTCCACAGTGGAGTGCCTGTTTTGCAGCTTGTGGATCTTTACCCAGTCACAGTGGAGTCATGGGTTAAACTAAAACACTGTGAACAGAATTAATTCAGAGCGCAAATGGTCCAAGTACACACTGAAGAGGATGAAATACATATCTTCTGTCAAATAAGCAAGATATGTAGCAAAGGCTTCATTTTATCCAACTTCAGTCATGTTGCTGTAGTCTCTCTAAATCCAGTTGGCGCAATAGCTCCATTCAATGACCAGCCAATCACACGGACCATCAGCAAGTCATCATCATGAAAGTACTGTACATCAATTAAGATTTCAGGAGTTTACCGCGTGTGTCGTTAGTGTTGGGACTAGTCCAGTTTAAACTGCCGCAGTTTGCCGTTATTCTTGTGCAGAGGCAATTTCATAGTCTATGAAGTTTAACTGAGACGTGATTATTGCTGGTTGAAAACTTAACCCAATACCCCGCCTTGATGACTTGAAATATAGTCAGCTACGGCAATTTTTGCTAGCCTCAAAGGAGGCTGTATGGACTGTATAAAGATAAATGATTGATGGTTTAAGATGAGACTTGTTTGCTTTTATCATCATGGATGTGTAAGGGGTGGTTGCTTTTGTTTGTCCACGGTAGAGTGCCTGCTTTGCAGCTTGTGGATCTTTACCCAGTCACAGTGGAGTCATGGGTTAAACTAAAACGCTGTGAACAGAATTAATTCAGAGCGCAAATGGTCCAAGTACACACTGAAGAGGATGAAATACATATCTTCTGTCAAATAAGCAAGATATGTAGCAAAGGCTTCATTTTATCCAACTTCAGTCATGTTGCTGTAGTCTCTCCAAATCCAGTTGGCGCAATAGCTCCATTCAATGACCAGAGGTGCCCTGAGTAATATTGAGTTTTCAGGAAGGAATTCGCAAGTTTTCAACTGCTGACCAGAGCCCAACGATGCCCTGCACTGAAAAGGCGGAGCTTACTTTAACCAGCCAATCACACGGACCATCATCATGAAAGTACTGTACATCAATTAAGATTTCAGGAGTGTACCGCGTGTGTCGTTAGTGTTGGGACTAGTCCAGTTTAAACTGCCGCAGTTTGCCGTTATTCTTGTGCAGAGGCAATTTCATAGTCTATGAAGTTTAACTGAGACGTGATTATTGCTGGTTGAAAACTTAACCCAATACCCCGCCTTGATGACTTGAAATATAGTCAGCTACGGCAATTTTTGCTAGCCTCGAAGGAGGCTGTATGGACTGTATAAAGGTAAATGATTGATGGTTGCTGTTTAAGATGAGACTTGTTATCTTTTATTATCATGGATGTGTAAGGGGTGGTTGCTTTTGTTTGTCCACAGTAGAGTGCCTGTTTTGCAGCTTGTGGATCTTTACCCAGTCACAGTGGAGTCATGGGTTAAACTAAAACACTGTGAACAGAATTAATTCAGAGCGCAAATGGTCCAAGTACACACTGAAGAGGATGAAATACATATCTTCTGTCAAATAAGCAAGATATGTAGCAAAGGCTTCATTTTATCCAACTTCAGTCATGTTGCTGTAGTCTCTCTAAATCCAGTTGGCGCAATAGCTCCATTCAATGACCAGCCAATCACACGGACCATCAGCAAGTCATCATCATGAAAGTACTGTACATCAATTAAGATTTCAGGAGTTACCGCGTGTGTCGTTAGTGTTGGGACTAGTCCAGTTTAAACTGCCGCAGTTTGCCGTTATTCTTGTGCAGAGGCAATTTCATAGTCTATGAAGTTTAACTGAGACGTGATTATTGCTGGTTGAAAACTTAACCCAATACCCCGCCTTGATGACTTGAAATATAGTCAGCTACGGCAATTTTTGCTAGCCTCAAAGGAGGCTGTATGGACTGTATAAAGATAAATGATTGATGGTTGCTGTTTAAGATGAGACTTGTTTGCTTTTATCATCATGGATGTGTAAGGGGTGGTTGCTTTTGTTTGTCCACGGTAGAGTGCCTGCTTTGCAGCTTGTGGATCTTTACCCAGTCACAGTGGAGTCATGGGTTAAACTAAAACGCTGTGAACAGAATTAATTCAGAGCGCAAATGGTCCAAGTACACACTGAAGAGGATGAAATACATATCTTCTGTCAAATAAGCAATATATGTAGCAAAGGCTTCATTTTATCCAACTTCAGTCATGTTGCTGTAGTCTCTCCAAATCCAGTTGGCGCAATAGCTCCATTCAATGACCAGAGGTGCCCTGAGTAATATTGAGTTTTCAGGAAGGAATTCGCAAGTTTTCAACTGCTGACCAGAGCCCAACGATGCCCTGCACTGAAAAGGCGGAGCTTACTTTAACCAGCCAATCACACGGACCATCATCATGAAAGTACTGTACATCAATTAAGATTTCAGGAGTGTACCGCGTGTGTCGTTAGTGTTGGGACTAGTCCAGTTTAAACTGCCGCAGTTTGCCGTTATTCTTGTGCAGAGTCAATTTCATAGTCTATGAAGTTTAACTGAGACGTGATTATTGCTGGTTGAAAACTTAACCCAATACCCCGCCTTGATGACTTGAAATATAGTCAGCTACGGCAATTTTTGCTAGCCTCGAAGGAGGCTGTATGGACTGTATAAAGATAAATGATTGATGGTTGCTGTTTAAGATGAGACTTGTTATCTTTTATTATCATGGATGTGTAAGGGGTGGTTGCTTTTGTTTGTCCACAGTGGAGTGCCTGTTTTGCAGCTTGTGGATCTTTACCCAGTCACAGTGGAGTCATGGGTTAAACTAAAACACTGTGAACAGAATTAATTCAGAGCGCAAATGGTCCAAGTACACACTGAAGAGGATGAAATACATATCTTCTGTCAAATAAGCAAGATATGTAGCAAAGGCTTCATTTTATCCAACTTCAGTCATGTTGCTGTAGTCTCTCTAAATCCAGTTGGCGCAATAGCTCCATTCAATGACCAGCCAATCACACGGACCATCAGCAAGTCATCATCATGAAAGTACTGTACATCAATTAAGATTTCAGGAGTTTACCGCGTGTGTCGTTAGTGTTGGGACTAGTCCAGTTTAAACTGCCGCAGTTTGCCGTTATTCTTGTGCAGAGGCAATTTCATAGTCTATGAAGTTTAACTGAGACGTGATTATTGCTGGTTGAAAACTTAACCCAATACCCCGCCTTGATGACTTGAAATATAGTCAGCTACGGCAATTTTTGCTAGCCTCAAAGGAGGCTGTATGGACTGTATAAAGATAAATGATTGATGGTTTAAGATGAGACTTGTTTGCTTTTATCATCATGGATGTGTAAGGGGTGGTTGCTTTTGTTTGTCCACGGTAGAGTGCCTGCTTTGCAGCTTGTGGATCTTTACCCAGTCACAGTGGAGTCATGGGTTAAACTAAAACGCTGTGAACAGAATTAATTCAGAGCGCAAATGGTCCAAGTACACACTGAAGAGGATGAAATACATATCTTCTGTCAAATAAGCAAGATATGTAGCAAAGGCTTCATTTTATCCAACTTCAGTCATGTTGCTGTAGTCTCTCCAAATCCAGTTGGCGCAATAGCTCCATTCAATGACCAGAGGTGCCCTGAGTAATATTGAGTTTTCAGGAAGGAATTCGCAAGTTTTCAACTGCTGACCAGAGCCCAACGATGCCCTGCACTGAAAAGGCGGAGCTTACTTTAACCAGCCAATCACACGGACCATCATCATGAAAGTACTGTACATCAATTAAGATTTCAGGAGTGTACCGCGTGTGTCGTTAGTGTTGGGACTAGTCCAGTTTAAACTGCCGCAGTTTGCCGTTATTCTTGTGCAGAGGCAATTTCATAGTCTATGAAGTTTAACTGAGACGTGATTATTGCTGGTTGAAAACTTAACCCAATACCCCGCCTTGATGACTTGAAATATAGTCAGCTACGGCAATTTTTGCTAGCCTCGAAGGAGGCTGTATGGACTGTATAAAGGTAAATGATTGATGGTTGCTGTTTAAGATGAGACTTGTTATCTTTTATTATCATGGATGTGTAAGGGGTGGTTGCTTTTGTTTGTCCACAGTAGAGTGCCTGTTTTGCAGCTTGTGGATCTTTACCCAGTCACAGTGGAGTCATGGGTTAAACTAAAACACTGTGAACAGAATTAATTCAGAGCGCAAATGGTCCAAGTACACACTGAAGAGGATGAAATACATATCTTCTGTCAAATAAGCAAGATATGTAGCAAAGGCTTCATTTTATCCAACTTCAGTCATGTTGCTGTAGTCTCTCTAAATCCAGTTGGCGCAATAGCTCCATTCAATGACCAGCCAATCACACGGACCATCAGCAAGTCATCATCATGAAAGTACTGTACATCAATTAAGATTTCAGGAGTTACCGCGTGTGTCGTTAGTGTTGGGACTAGTCCAGTTTAAACTGCCGCAGTTTGCCGTTATTCTTGTGCAGAGGCAATTTCATAGTCTATGAAGTTTAACTGAGACGTGATTATTGCTGGTTGAAAACTTAACCCAATACCCCGCCTTGATGACTTGAAATATAGTCAGCTACGGCAATTTTTGCTAGCCTCAAAGGAGGCTGTATGGACTGTATAAAGATAAATGATTGATGGTTGCTGTTTAAGATGAGACTTGTTTGCTTTTATCATCATGGATGTGTAAGGGGTGGTTGCTTTTGTTTGTCCACGGTAGAGTGCCTGCTTTGCAGCTTGTGGATCTTTACCCAGTCACAGTGGAGTCATGGGTTAAACTAAAACGCTGTGAACAGAATTAATTCAGAGCGCAAATGGTCCAAGTACACACTGAAGAGGATGAAATACATATCTTCTGTCAAATAAGCAATATATGTAGCAAAGGCTTCATTTTATCCAACTTCAGTCATGTTGCTGTAGTCTCTCCAAATCCAGTTGGCGCAATAGCTCCATTCAATGACCAGAGGTGCCCTGAGTAATATTGAGTTTTCAGGAAGGAATTCGCAAGTTTTCAACTGCTGACCAGAGCCCAACGATGCCCTGCACTGAAAAGGCGGAGCTTACTTTAACCAGCCAATCACACGGACCATCATCATGAAAGTACTGTACATCAATTAAGATTTCAGGAGTGTACCGCGTGTGTCGTTAGTGTTGGGACTAGTCCAGTTTAAACTGCCGCAGTTTGCCATTATACTTGTGCAGAGGCAATTTCATAGTCTATGAAGTTTGACTGAGACGTGATTATTGCTGGTTGAAAACTTAACCCAATACCCCGCCTTGATGACTTGAAATATAGTCAGCTACGGCAATTTTTGCTAGCCTCAAAGGAGGGTGTATGGACTGTATAAAGATAAATGATTGATGGTTGCTGTTTAAGATGAGACTTGTTTGCTTTTATCATCATGGATGTGTAAGGGGTGGTTGTTTTTGTTTGTCCACAGTAGAGTGCCTGTTTTGCAGCTTGTGGATCTTTACCCAGTCACAGTGGAGTCATGGGTTAAACTAAAACGCTGTGAACAGAATTAATTCAGAGCGCAAATGGTCCAAGTACACACTGAAGAGGATGAAATACATATCTTCTGTCAAAAAAGCAAGATATGTAGCAAAGGCTTCATTTTATCCAACTTCAGTCATGTTGCTGTAGTCTCTCCAAATCCAGTTGGCGCAATAGCTCCATTCAATGACCAGAGGTGCCCTGAGTAATATTGAGTTTTCAGGAAGGAATTCGCAAGTTTTCAACTGCTGACCAGAGCCCAACGATGCCCTGCACTGAAAAGGCGGAGCTTACTTTAACCAGCCAATCACACGGACCATCATCATGAAAGTACTGTACATCAATTAAGATTTCAGGAGTGTACCGCGTGTGTCGTTAGTGTTGGGACTAGTCCAGTTTAAACTGCCGCAGTTTGCCGTTATTCTTGTGCAGAGGCAATTTCATAGTCTATGAAGTTTAACTGAGACGTGATTATTGCTGGTTGAAAACTTAACCCAATACCCCGCCTTGATGACTTGAAATATAGTCAGCTACGGCAATTTTTGCTAGCCTCGAAGGAGCCTGTATGGACTGTATAAAGATAAATGATTGATGGTTGCTGTTTAAGATGAGACTTGTTATCTTTTATTATCATGGATGTGTAAGGGGTGGTTGCTTTTGTTTGTCCACAGTAGAGTGCCTGTTTTGCAGCTTGTGGATCTTTACCCAGTCACAGTGGAGTCATGGGTTAAACTAAAACACTGTGAACAGAATTAATTCAGAGCGCAAATGGTCCAAGTACACACTGAAGAGGATGAAATACATATCTTCTGTCAAATAAGCAAGATATGTAGCAAAGGCTTCATTTTATCCAACTTCAGTCATGTTGCTGTAGTCTCTCCAAATCCAGTTGGCGCAATAGCTCCATTCAATGACCAGCCAATCACACGGACCATCAGCAAGTCATCATCATGAAAGTACTGTACATCAATTAAGATTTCAGGAGTTTACCGCGTGTGTCGTTAGTGTTGGGACTAGTCCAGTTTAAACTGCCGCAGTTTGCCGTTATTCTTGTGCAGAGGCAATTTCATAGTCTATGAAGTTTGACTGAGACGTGATTATTGCTGGTTGAAAACTTAACCCAATACCCCGCCTTGATGACTTGAAATATAGTCAGCTACGGCAATTTTTGCTAGCCTCAAAGGAGGGTGTATGGACTGTATAAAGATAAATGATTGATGGTTGCTGTTTAAGATGAGACTTGTTTGCTTTTATCATCATGGATGTGTAAGGGGTGGTTGTTTTGTTTGTCCACAGTAGAGTGCCTGTTTTGCAGCTTGTGGATCTTTACCCAGTCACAGTGGAGTCATGGGTTAAACTAAAACACTGTGAACAGAATTAATTCAGAGCGCAAATGGTCCAAGTACACACTGAAGAGGATGAAATACATATCTTCTGTCAAATAAGCAAGATATGTAGCAAAGGCTTCATTTTATCCAACTTCAGTCATGTTGCTGTAGTCTCTCCAAATCCAGTTGGCGCAATAGCTCCATTCAATGACCAGAGGTGCCCTGAGTAATATTGAGTTTTCAGGAAGGAATTCGCAAGTTTTCAACTGCTGACCAGAGCCCAACGATGCCCTGCACTGAAAAGGCGGAGCTTACTTTAACCAGCCAATCACACGGACCATCATCATGAAAGTACTGTACATCAATTAAGATTTCAGGAGTGTACCGCGTGTGTCGTTAGTGTTGGGACTAGTCCAGTTTAAACTGCCGCAGTTTGCCGTTATTCTTGTGCAGAGGCAATTTCATAGTCTATGAAGTTTAACTGAGACGTGATTATTGCTGGTTGAAAACTTAACCCAATACCCCGCCTTGATGACTTGAAATATAGTCTGCTACGGCAATTTTTGCTAGCCTCGAAGGAGGCTGTATGGACTGTATAAAGATAAATGATTGATGGTTGCTGTTTAAGATGAGACTTGTTAACTTTTATTATCATGGATGTGTAAGGGGTGGTTGCTTTTGTTTGTCCACAGTAGAGTGCCTGTTTTGCAGCTTGTGGATCTTTACCCAGTCACAGTGGAGTCATGGGTTAAACTAAAACGCTGTGAACAGAATTAATTCAGAGCGCAAATGGTCCAAGTACACACTGAAGAGGATGAAATACATATCTTCTGTCAAATAAGCAAGATATGTAGCAAAGGCTTCATTTTATCCAACTTCAGTCATGTTGCTGTAGTCTCTCCAAATCCAGTTGGCGCAATAGCTCCATTCAATGACCAGCCAATCACACGGACCATCAGCAAGTCATCATCATGAAAGTACTGTACATCAATTAAGATTTCAGGAGTTTACCGCGTGTGTCGTTAGTGTTGGGACTAGTCCAGTTTAAACTGCCGCAGTTTGCCGTTATTCTTGTGCAGAGGCAATTTCATAGTCTATGAAGTTTAACTGAGACGTGATTATTGCTGGTTGAAAACTTAACCCAATACCCCGCCTTGATGACTTGAAATATAGTCAGCTACGGCAATTTTTGCTAGCCTCAAAGGAGGCTGTATGGACTGTATAAAGATAAATGATTGATGGTTTAAGATGAGACTTGTTTGCTTTTATCATCATGGATGTGTAAGGGGTGGTTGCTTTTGTTTGTCCACAGTAGAGTGCCTGTTTTGCAGCTTGTGGATCTTTACCCAGTCACAGTGGAGTCATGGGTTAAACTAAAACGCTGTGAACAGAATTAATTCAGAGCGCAAATGGTCCAAGTACACACTGAAGAGGATGAAATACATATCTTCTGTCAAATAAGCAAGATATGTAGCAAAGGCTTCATTTTATCCAACTTCAGTCATGTTGCTGTAGTCTCTCTAAATCCAGTTGGCGCAATAGCTCCATTCAATGACCAGCCAATCACACGGACCATCAGCAAGTCATCATCATGAAAGTACTGTACATCAATTAAGATTTCAGGAGTGTACCGCGTGTGTCGTTAGAGTTGGGACTAGTCCAGTTTAAACTGCCGCAGTTTGCCGTTATTCTTGTGCAGAGGCAATTTCATAGTCTATGAAGTTTAACTGAGACGTGATTATTGCTGGTTGAAAACTTAACCCAATACCCCGCCTTGATGACTTGAAATATAGTCAGCTACGGCAATTTTTGCTAGCCTCGAAGGAGGCTGTATGGACTGTATAAAGATAAATGATTGATGGTTGCTGTTTAAGATGAGACTTGTTATCTTTTATTATCATGGATGTGTAAGGGGTGGTTGCTTTTGTTTGTCCACAGTAGAGTGCCTGTTTTGCAGCTTGTGGATCTTTACCCAGTCACAGTGGAGTCATGGGTTAAACTAAAACACTGTGAACAGAATTAATTCAGAGCGCAAATGGTCCAAGTACACACTGAAGAGGATGAAATACATATCTTCTGTCAAATAAGCAAGATATGTAGCAAAGGCTTCATTTTATCCAACTTCAGTCATGTTGCTGTAGTCTCTCTAAATCCAGTTGGCGCAATAGCTCCATTCAATGACCAGAGGTGCCCTGAGTAATATTGAGTTTTCAGGAAGGAATTCACAAGTTTTCAACTGCTGACCAGAGCCCAACGATGCCCTGCACTGAAAAGGCGGAGCTTACTTTAACCAGCCAATCACACGGACCATCATCATGAAAGTACTGTACATCAATTAAGATTTCAGGAGTGTACCGCGTGTGTCGTTAGTGTTGGGACTAGTCCAGTTTAAACTGCCGCAGTTTGCCGTTATTCTTGTGCAGAGGCAATTTCATAGTCTATGAAGTTTAACTGAGACGTGATTATTGCTGGTTGAAAACTTAACCCAATACCCCGCCTTGATGACTTGAAATATAGTCTGCTACGGCAATTTTTGCTAGCCTCGAAGGAGGCTGTATGGACTGTATAAAGATAAATGATTGATGGTTTAAGATGAGACCTGTTTGCTTTTATCATCATGGATGTGTAAGGGGTGGTTGCTTTTGTTTGTCCACAGTAGAGTGCCTGCTTTGCAGCTTGTGGATCTTTACCCAGTCACAGTGGAGTCATGGGTTAAACTAAAACGCTGTGAACAGAATTAATTCAGAGAGCAAATGGTCCAAGTACACACTGAGGAGGATGAAATACATATCTTCTGTCAAATAAGCAAGATATGTAGCAAAGGCTTCATTTTATCCAACTTCAGTCATGTTGCTGTAGTCTCTCCAAATCCAGTTGGCGCAATAGCTCCATTCAATGACCAGCCAATCACACGGACCATCAGCAAGTCATCATCATGAAAGTACTGTACATCAATTAAGATTTCAGGAGTGTACCGCGTGTGTCGTTAGTGTTGGGACTAGTCCAGTTTAAACTGCCGCAGTTTGCCGTTATTCTTGTGCAGAGGCAATTTCATAGTCTATGAAGTTTAACTGAGACGTGATTATTGCTGGTTGAAAACTTAACCCAATACCCCGCCTTGATGACTTGAAATATAGTCAGCTACGGCAATTTTTGCTAGCCTCAAAGGAGGCTGTATGGACTGTATAAAGATAAATGATTGATGGTTGCTGTTTAAGATGAGACTTGTTTGCTTTTATCATCATGGATGTGTAAGGGGTGGTTGCTTTTGTTTGTCCACAGTAGAGTGCCTGTTTTGCAGCTTGTGGATCTTTACCCAGTCACAGTGGAGTCATGGGTTAAACTAAAACGCTGTGAACAGAATTAATTCAGAGCGCAAATGGTCCAAGTACACACTGAAGAGGATGAAATACATATCTTCTGTCAAATAAGCAAGATATGTAGCAAAGGCTTCATTTTATCCAACTTCAGTCATGTTGCTGTAGTCTCTCCAAATCCAGTTGGCGCAATAGCTCCATTCAATGACCAGAGGTGCCCTGAGTAATATTGAGTTTTCAGGAAGGAATTCGCAAGTTTTCAACTGCTGACCAGAGCCCAACGATGCCCTGCACTGAAAAGGCGGAGCTTACTTTAACCAGCCAATCACACGGACCATCATCATGAAAGTACTGTACATCAATTAAGATTTCAGGAGTGTACCGCGTGTGTCGTTAGTGTTGGGACTAGTCCAGTTTAAACTGCCGCAGTTTGCCGTTATACTTGTGCAGAGGCAATTTCATAGTCTATGAAGTTTGACTGAGACGTGATTATTGCTGGTTGAAAACTTAACCCAATACCCCGCCTTGATGACTTGAAATATAGTCAGCTACGGCAATTTTTGCTAGCCTCGAAGGAGGCTGTATGGACTGTATAAAGATAAATGATTGATGGTTGCTGTTTAAGATGAGACTTGTTTGCTTTTATCATCATGGATGTGTAAGGGGTGGTTGTTTTTGTTTGTCCACAGTAGAGTGCCTGTTTTGCAGCTTGTGGATCTTTACCCAGTCACAGTGGAGTCATGGGTTAAACTAAAACACTGTGAACAGAATTAATTCAGAGCGCAAATGGTCCAAGTACACACTGAGGAGGATGAAATACATATCTTCTGTCAAATAAGCAAGATATGTAGCAAAGGCTTCATTTTATCCAACTTCAGTCATGTTGCTGTAGTCTCTCCAAATCCAGTTGGCGCAATAGCTCCATTCAATGACCAGCCAATCACACGGACCATCAGCAAGTCATCATCATGAAAGTACTGTACATCAATTAAGATTTCAGGAGTGTACCGCGTGTGTCGTTAGTGTTGGGACTAGTCCAGTTTAAACTGCCGCAGTTTGCCGTTATTCTTGTGCAGAGGCAATTTCATAGTCTATGAAGTTTAACTGAGACGTGATTATTGCTGGTTGAAAACTTAACCCAATACCCCGCCTTGATGACTTGAAATATAGTCAGCTACGGCAATTTTTGCTAGCCTCAAAGGAGGCTGTATGGACTGTATAAAGATAAATGATTGATGGTTGCTGTTTAAGATGAGACTTGTTTGCTTTTATCATCATGGATGTGTAAGGGGTGGTTGCTTTTGTTTGTCCACAGTAGAGTGCCTGTTTTGCAGCTTGTGGATCTTTACCCAGTCACAGTGGAGTCATGGGTTAAACTAAAACGCTGTGAACAGAATTAATTCAGAGCGCAAATGGTCCAAGTACACACTGAAGAGGATGAAATACATATCTTCTGTCAAATAAGCAAGATATGTAGCAAAGGCTTCATTTTATCCAACTTCAGTCATGTTGCTGTAGTCTCTCCAAATCCAGTTGGCGCAATAGCTCCATTCAATGACCAGAGGTGCCCTGAGTAATATTGAGTTTTCAGGAAGGAATTCGCAAGTTTTCAACTGCTGACCAGAGCCCAACGATGCCCTGCACTGAAAAGGCGGAGCTTACTTTAACCAGCCAATCACACGGACCATCATCATGAAAGTACTGTACATCAATTAAGATTTCAGGAGTGTACCGCGTGTGTCGTTAGTGTTGGGACTAGTCCAGTTTAAACTGCCGCAGTTTGCCGTTATTCTTGTGCAGAGGCAATTTCATAGTCTATGAAGTTTAACTGAGACGTGATTATTGCTGGTTGAAAACTTAACCCAATACCCCGCCTTGATGACTTGAAATATAGTCAGCTACGGCAATTTTTGCTAGCCTCGAAGGAGGCTGTATGGACTGTATAAAGATAAATGATTGATGGTTGCTGTTTAAGATGAGACTTGTTATCTTTTATTATCATGGATGTGTAAGGGGTGGTTGCTTTTGTTTGTCCACAGTAGAGTGCCTGTTTTGCAGCTTGTGGATCTTTACCCAGTCACAGTGGAGTCATGGGTTAAACTAAAACACTGTGAACAGAATTAATTCAGAGCGCAAATGGTCCAAGTACACACTGAAGAGGATGAAATACATATCTTCTGTCAAATAAGCAAGATATGTAGCAAAGGCTTCATTTTATCCAACTTCAGTCATGTTGCTGTAGTCTCTCTAAATCCAGTTGGCGCAATAGCTCCATTCAATGACCAGCCAATCACACGGACCATCAGCAAGTCATCATCATGAAAGTACTGTACATCAATTAAGATTTCAGGAGTTTACCGCGTGTGTCGTTAGTGTTGGGACTAGTCCAGTTTAAACTGCCGCAGTTTGCCGTTATTCTTGTGCAGAGGCAATTTCATAGTCTATGAAGTTTAACTGAGACGTGATTATTGCTGGTTGAAAACTTAACCCAATACCCCGCCTTGATGACTTGAAATATAGTCAGCTACGGCAATTTTTGCTAGCCTCAAAGGAGGCTGTATGGACTGTATAAAGATAAATGATTGATGGTTTAAGATGAGACTTGTTTGCTTTTATCATCATGGATGTGTAAGGGGTGGTTGCTTTTGTTTGTCCACGGTAGAGTGCCTGCTTTGCAGCTTGTGGATCTTTACCCAGTCACAGTGGAGTCATGGGTTAAACTAAAACGCTGTGAACAGAATTAATTCAGAGCGCAAATGGTCCAAGTACACACTGAAGAGGATGAAATACATATCTTCTGTCAAATAAGCAAGATATGTAGCAAAGGCTTCATTTTATCCAACTTCAGTCATGTTGCTGTAGTCTCTCTAAATCCAGTTGGCGCAATAGCTCCATTCAATGACCAGCCAATCACACGGACCATCAGCAAGTCATCATCATGAAAGTACTGTACATCAATTAAGATTTCAGGAGTTTACCGCGTGTGTCGTTAGTGTTGGGACTAGTCCAGTTTAAACTGCCGCAGTTTGCCGTTATTCTTGTGCAGAGGCAATTTCATAGTCTATGAAGTTTAACTGAGACGTGATTATTGCTGGTTGAAAACTTAACCCAATACCCCGCCTTGATGACTTGAAATATAGTCAGCTACGGCAATTTTTGCTAGCCTCGAAGGAGGCTGTATGGACTGTATAAAGATAAATGATTGATGGTTTAAGATGAGACTTGTTTGCTTTTATCATCATGGATGTGTAAGGGGTGGTTGCTTTTGTTTGTCCACAGTAGAGTGCCTGTTTTGCAGCTTGTGGATCTTTACCCAGTCACAGTGGAGTCATGGGTTAAACTAAAACGCTGTGAACAGAATTAATTCAGAGCGCAAATGGTCCAAGTACACACTGAAGAGGATGAAATACATATCTTCTGTCAAATAAGCAAGATATGTAGCAACTTCAGTCATGTTGCTGTAGTCTCTCCAAATCCAGTTGGCGCAATAGCTCCATTCAATGACCAGAGGTGCCCTGAGTAATATTGAGTTTTCAGGAAGGAATTCGCAAGTTTTCAACTGCTGACCAGAGCCCAACGATGCCCTGCACTGAAAAGGCGGAGCTTACTTTAACCAGCCAATCACACGGACCATCATCATGAAAGTACTGTACATCAATTAAGATTTCAGGAGTGTACCGCGTGTGTCGTTAGTGTTGGGACTAGTCCAGTTTAAACTGCCGCAGCTTGCCGTTATTCTTGTGCAGAGGCAATTTCATAGTCTATGAAGTTTAACTGAGACGTGATTATTGCTGGTTGAAAACTTAACCCAATACCCCGCCTTGATGACTTGAAATATAGTCAGCTACGGCAATTTTTGCTAGCCTCAAAGGAGGCTGTATGGACTGTATAAAGATAAATGATTGATGCTTGCTGTTTAAGATGAGACTTGTTTGGTTTTATCATCATGGATGTGTAAGGGGTGGTTGCTTTTGTTTGTCCACAGTAGAGTGCCTGTTTTGCAGCTTGTGGATCTTTACCCAGTCACAGTGGAGTCATGGGTTAAACTAAAACACTGTGAACAGAATTAATTCAGAGCGCAAATGGTCCAAGTACACACTGAAGAGGATGAAATACATATCTTCTGTCAAATAAGCAAGATATGTAGCAAAGGCTTCATTTTATCCAACTTCAGTCATGTTGCTGTAGTCTCTCCAAATCCAGTTGGCGCAATAGCTCCATTCAATGACCAGCCAATCACACGGACCATCAGCAAGTCATCATCATGAAAGTACTGTACATCAATTAAGATTTCAGGAGTTTACCGCGTGTGTCGTTAGTGTTGGGACTAGTCCAGTTTAAACTGCCGCAGTTTGCCGTTGTTCTTGTGCAGAGGCAATTTCATAGTCTATGAAGTTTAACTGAGACGTGATTATTGCTGGTTGAAAACTTAACCCAATACCCCGCCTTGATGACTTGAAATATAGTCAGCTACGGCAATTTTTGCTAGCCTCAAAGGAGGCTGTATGGACTGTATAAAGATAAATGATTGATGGTTTAAGATGAGACTTGTTTGCTTTTATCATCATGGATGTGTAAGGGGTGGTTGCTTTTGTTTGGCCACAGTAGAGTGCCTGTTTGGTGGAGTCATGGGTTAAACTAAAACACTGTGAACAGAATTAATTCAGAGCGCAAATGGTCCAAGTACACACTGAAGAGGATAAAATACATATCTTCTGTCAAATAAGCAAGATATGTAGCAAAGGCTTCATTTTATCCAACTTCAGTCATGTTGCTGTAGTCTCTCCAAATCCAGTTGGCGCAATAGCTCCATTCAATGACCAGAGGTGCCCTGAGTAATATTGAGTTTTCAGGAAGGAATTCGCAAGTTTTCAACTGCTGACCAGAGCCCAACGATGCCCTGCACTGAAAAGGCGGAGCTTACTTTAACCAGCCAATCACACGGACCATCATCATGAAAGTACTGTACATCAATTAAGATTTCAGGAGTTTACCGCGTGTGTCGTTAGTGTTGGGACTAGTCCAGTTTAAACTGCCGCAGTTTGCCGTTATTCTTGTGCAGAGGCAATTTCATAGTCTATGAAGTTTAACTGAGACGTGATTATTGCTGGTTGAAAACTTAACCCAATACCCCGCCTTGATGACTTGAAATATAGTCAGCTACGTCAATTTTTGCTAGCCTCGAAGGAGGCTGTATGGACTGTATAAAGATAAATGATTGATGGTTGCTGTTTAAGATGAGACTTGTTATCTTTTATTATCATGAATGTGTAAGGGGTGGTTGCTTTTGTTTGTCCACAGTAGAGTGCCTGTTTTGCAGCTTGTGGATCTTTACCCAGTCACAGTGGAGTCATGGGTTAAACTAAAACACTGTGAACAGAATTAATTCAGAGCGCAAATGGTCCAAGTACACACTGAAGAGGATGAAATACATATCTTCTGTCAAATAAGCAAGATATGTAGCAAAGGCTTCATTTTATCCAACTTCAGTCATGTTGCTGTAGTCTCTCTAAATCCAGTTGGCGCAATAGCTCCATTCAATGACCAGCCAATCACACGGACCATCAGCAAGTCATCATCATGAAAGTACTGTACATCAATTAAGATTTCAGGAGTTTACCGCGTGTGTCGTTAGTGTTGGGACTAGTCCAGTTTAAACTGCCGCAGTTTGCCGTTATTCTTGTGCAGAGGCAATTTCATAGTCTATGAAGTTTAACTGAGACGTGATTATTGCTGGTTGAAAACTTAACCCAATACCCCGCCTTGATGACTTGAAATATAGTCAGCTACGGCAATTTTTGCTAGCCTCAAAGGAGGCTGTATGGACTGTATAAAGATAAATGATTGATGGTTGCTGTTTAAGATGAGACTTGTTTGCTTTTATCATCATGGATGTGTAAGGGGTGGTTGCTTTTGTTTGTCCACAGTAGAGTGCCTGTTTTGCAGCTTGTGGATCTTTACCCAGTCACAGTGGAGTCATGGGTTAAACTAAAACGCTGTGAACAGAATTAATTCAGAGCGCAAATGGTCCAAGTACACACTGAAGAGGATGAAATACATATCTTCTGTCAAATAAGCAAGATATGTAGCAAAGGCTTCATTTTATCCAACTTCAGTCATGTTGCTGTAGTCTCCAAATCCAGTTGGCGCAATAGCTCCATTCAATGACCAGAGGTGCCCTGAGTAATATTGAGTTTTCAGGAAGGAATTCGCAAGTTTTCAACTGCTGACCAGAGCCCAACGATGCCCTGCACTGAAAAGGCGGAGCTTACTTTAACCAGCCAATCACACGGACCATCATCATGAAAGTACTGTACATCAATTAAGATTTCAGGAGTGTACCGCGTGTGTCGTTAGTGTTGGGACTAGTCCAGTTTAAACTGCCGCAGCTTGCCGTTATTCTTGTGCAGAGGCGATTTCATAGTCTATGAAGTTTAACTGAGACGTGATTATTGCTGGTTGAAAACTTAACCCAATACCCCGCCTTGATGACTTGAAATATAGTCAGCTACGGCAATTTTTGCTAGCCTCAAAGGAGGCTGTATGGACTGTATAAAGATAAATGATTGATGGTTTAAGATGAGACTTGTTTGCTTTTATCATCATGGATGTGTAAGGGGTGGTTGCTTTTGTTTGTCCACGGTAGAGTGCCTGCTTTGCAGCTTGTGGATCTTTACCCAGTCACAGTGGAGTCATGGGTTAAACTAAAACGCTGTGAACAGAATTAATTCAGAGCGCAAATGGTCCAAGTACACACTGAAGAGGATGAAATACATATCTTCTGTCAAATAAGCAAGATATGTAGCAAAGGCTTCATTTTATCCAACTTCAGTCATGTTGCTGTAGTCTCTCCAAATCCAGTTGGCGCAATAGCTCCATTCAATGACCAGCCAATCACACGGACCATCAGCAAGTCATCATCATTAAAGTACTGTACATCAATTAAGATTTCAGGAGTTTACCGCGTGTGTCGTTAGTGTTGGGACTAGTCCAGTTTAAACTGCCGCAGTTTGCCGTTATTCTTGTGCAGAGGCAATTTCATAGTCTATGAAGTTTAACTGAGACGTGATTATTGCTGGTTGAAAACTTAACCCAATACCCCGCCTTGATGACTTGAAATATAGTCAGCTACGGCAATTTTTGCTAGCCTCAAAGGAGGCTGTATGGACTGTATAAAGATAAATGATTGATGGTTGCTGTTTAAGATGAGACTTGTTTGCTTTTATCATCATGGATGTGTAAGGGGTGGTTGCTTTTGTTTGTCCACAGTAGAGTGCCTGTTTTGCAGCTTGTGGATCTTTACCCAGTCACAGTGGAGTCATGGGTTAAACTAAAACGCTGTGAACAGAATTAATTCAGAGCGCAAATGGTCCAAGTACACACTGAAGAGGATGAAATACATATCTTCTGTCAAATAAGCAAGATATGTAGCAAAGGCTTCATTTTATCCAACTTCAGTCATGTTGCTGTAGTCTCTCCAAATCCAGTTGGCGCAATAGCTCCATTCAATGACCAGCCAATCACACGGACCATCAGCAAGTCATCATCATGAAAGTACTGTACATCAATTAAGATTTCAGGAGTTTACCGCGTGTGTCGTTAGTGTTGGGACTAGTCCAGTTTAAACTGCCGCAGTTTGCCGTTATTCTTGTGCAGAGGCAATTTCATAGTCTATGAAGTTTAACTGAGACGCGATTATTGCTGGTTGAAAACTTAACCCAATACCCCGCCTTGATGACTTGAAATATAGTCAGCTACGGCAATTTTTGCTAGCCTCAAAGGAGGCTGTATGGACTGTATAAAGACAAATGATTGATGGTTTAAGATGAGACTTGTTTGCTTTTATCATCATGGATGTGTAAGGGGTGGTTGTTTTTGTTTGTCCACAGTAGAGTGACTGCTCTGCAGCTTGTGGATCTTTACGCAGTCACAGGGGAGTCATGGGTTAAACTAAAACACTGTCAACAGAATTAATTCAGAGCGCAAATGGTCCAAGTACACACTGAAGAAGATGAAATACATATCTTCTGTCAAATAAGCAATATATGTAGCAACTTCAGTCATGTTGCTGTAGTCTCTCCAAATCCAGTTGGCGCAATAGCTCCATTCAATGACCAGCCAATCACACGGACCATCAGCAAGTCATCATCATGAAAGTACTGTACATCAATTAAGATTTCAGGAGTTTACCGCGTGTGTCGTTAGTGTTGGGACTAGTCCAGTTTAAACTGCCGCAGTTTGCCGTTATTCTTGTGCAGAGGCAATTTCATAGTCTATGAAGTTTAACTGAGACGTGATTATTGCTGGTTGAAAACTTAACCCAATACCCCGCCTTGATGACTTGAAATATAGTCAGCTACGGCAATTTTTGCTAGCCTCAAAGGAGGCTGTATGGACTGTATAAAGATAAATGATTGATGGTTTAAGATGAGACTTGTTTGCTTTTATCATCATGGATGTGTAAGGGGTGGTTGCTTTTGTTTGGCCACAGTAGAGTGCCTGTTTGGTGGAGTCATGGGTTAAACTAAAACACTGTGAACAGAATTAATTCAGAGCGCAAATGGTCCAAGTACACACTGAAGAGGATGAAATACATATCTTCTGTCAAATAAGCAAGATATGTAGCAAAGGCTTCATTTTATCCAACTTCAGTCATGTTGCTGTAGTCTCTCCAAATCCAGTTGGCGCAATAGCTCCATTCAATGACCAGAGGTGCCCTGAGTAATATTGAGTTTTCAGGAAGGAATTCGCAAGTTTTCAACTGCTGACCAGAGCCCAACGATGCCCTGCACTGAAAAGGCGGAGCTTACTTTAACCAGCCAATCACACGGACCATCATCATGAAAGTACTGTACATCAATTAAGATTTCAGGAGTGTACCGCGTGTGTCGTTAGTGTTGGGACTAGTCCAGTTTAAACTGCCGCAGTATGCCGTTATTCTGGTGCAGAGGCAATTTCATAGTCTATGAAGTTTAACTGAGACGTGATTATTGCTGGTTGAAAACTTAACCCAATACCCCGCCTTGATGACTTGAAATATAGTCAGCTACGGCAATTTTTGCTAGCCTCAAAGGAGGCTGTATGGACTGTATAAAGATAAATGATTGATGGTTGCTGTTTAAGGTGAGACTTGTTTGCTTTTATCATCGTTCATCAACATAGTTTTAGAAATTGTGCTATAAGAATCAATGTAAGTGTTTACAGTTTTTTCTGATGGCTTAAACACTTGATTCTTATAGCACAATTTCTAAAACTATTAATATTCATCACAAAACCTTTCACCGAGTTTGCAAAACTGAAAGCACAAATGCTGCTTTGCACTTAATTTGCAATTTCGTAACAAACACTTTGTGTATGTGTAAATACAATTTACTGCACAGCACTCTTTTTGCAAAACTGTAAACACTGCTCACTGCTTTACACTCAATTTCCAGATGATCTACACACTCCTGTCAAAACAATACATATTTACGGCTATTATTTACACAATTTTGCCAACTGTCAGGCCACACTGTCACATGTGAAAACTATTATCTATAATTATTTGACTTTGCAATCAGCCTGAGCACTATAAATAAACCACAGGTAAGCCTTTTGTGTGGAGAACAATGGAAGGAGAAAGAAAAGTAAGAGGAGTGAGAGTAAGAGGAGGGCGAGGAAGAGGACGTGGAGGTGAAGAAGCAGGAGGACGAGGACGTGGACAAGGAAATGAATTTGGAGGAAGGGGAGGAGGAGGTGCAGAAGCAAGAGGGAGAGGAGGACAGCAAGGACGCGGAGGAGCACTTAGAGGAAGAGGACAACGAGGTGTGCTTAGAGGAAGAGGACGAGGAGGTGCAGAAGCACAAGGAGAACGAGGAGAGGAAGGGGAAGGAGTACGAGTAAGAAATAGAATCACTGATGTCATCAGAGCTACAATAGTGGACCATGTCATAAACCATGGCATGAGCCTAAGGGAAGCTGGCCAACGGGTTCAACCCAACCTGAGCCGCTACACTGTAGCAGGCATCATAAGAACATTTCGAAATGAGAATCGGTTAGTACAGTATCTTCTTCATACTAAGTTTTACATTATGTATACTGTAATACAGTAGTGTCATATTCTTTTGAGAAACAATACTGTACATTTACTGTAAAAATACTGATATTGTTACTTTATAGAATTGTTAGACGACCTGTAGCTGGGGGCAGAAGAAGACTATTCACGGCTGAACAAGAGACCTACATAGTGAATATGGTGTTGGCAAACAACTCAATAAGGCTACGAGAAATACAGCAGCACATACTAGAGGATGACACAACATTCGAGGACATAAATAATGTGAGCATCTCTGCATTATCTCGCTTACTGGCACGCAACCAAATAAAGATGAAGCAGATCTATAGGGTCCCATTTCAAAGAAACAGTGAACGTGTAAAACAACTGCGGTATGAATTTGTGCAGGTAAGCTTATCATTGGTACTGAATCTGGAAGTGCATACTGTGTGCTGTGCATGGGCCTGCTGTGCTGCATTTGTTTTGTCTTTTCCAGAGAGTGATGGAGCTAGAGGCAGATGCCATGGGTCATGAGCTGATTTTTGTGGATGAGGCAGGCTTTAACCTCAGCAAAACAAGAAGACGGGGAAGGAACATTATTGGACAACGTGCCATAATCAATGTCCCAGGACAGCGTGGTGGAAACATTACCATGTGGGCAGCCATCAGCCAAAACGGTGTTGTTCACCATCATGCAAATCTGGGCCCATACAACACTGTACACATTCTTACATTCCTGGACACCCTGCATGAAATATTCACTCTCATTCAGTGACCAGAGCAGACCAGGTATGTCGTCATATGGGACAATGTTAGTTTCCATCGCGCTGTTCTGGTCCGCAACTGGTTTATCGATCACCCGCTCTTCATTGCGGTCTACCTCCCCCCTTACTCTCCATTCCTGAATCCAATTGAAGAGTTCTTCTCTTCTTGGCGCTGGAAGGTCTATGACCGTCGCCCCCATCAGCGCATAGCCCTTCTAGAGGCAATGGAGGAGGCATGCGGAGACAGTGACCAGGTATCATGTCAGGCCTGGATACGACACTCGATATCACATCATTTGTGCAAAGCACACTAAATGCGAAATCCGGAAATCGCGTTGTGTACCCCTCAGGCTCGGTGGAACGTTCGAGGTGAATAAGGCGAATTGGCCTGGTTGGCCAATGGCCACACCTAAGAAGATGTGATGCCTATTTGTGGAAATAAAATACGTAATATTTGAGTTACATAAAAGCTTTTTATTTGTTTTCTTCCGAATTGTCCTTGAAATAGTGGTCAAGAAACCCCCATCCACACCACAAAATGGTTTGGCCATTGATCAAAATTTGATGTTGCCGTTTGATTGGAAGTTCCGTACGCTCAAAATGTCCGATCACCACAAGTCCGATGCTCAGAAAAGGAAAGAAAAATAAAAGATTATCTCGTCCCAGGCCCAGGCATGACTGTCAGCTGGCCGGGTGTAGAGTAACTGAAGTCTAAAGGCTTCTGTGCTGGAATATTAAATTGAGGAAAAATGTAATATTGTTTCCGCCCAGTTTCGAACTGGGGACCTTTCGCGTGTGAGGCGAACGTGATAACCACTACACTACGGAAACTGCCCGAACAGCGGTCAAATGGTTAAAAAAACAAAAAAAACAAAAAAGCGTTTTAAAACAGACAGCTGGATTTGTGGAGTTTTTGAGAAGACGTTTCACCACTCACCCAAGTACCTTCTTCAGTTCAGTTCTTCAGTGGGTGGTGAGCTGCTGACATAAACTGGGGACATCGTCCGGCGGTGGAAGGAATACTGTGAGGAGCGCCTCAATCCCACCAACACGTATTCCATAGAGAAAACAGAGCCGGAGGGCCTGAGGTTGGGTCGTCCAATCTCTGGTGCAGAAATTGCAGAGGCTGAATTTTATTTTACACATTGGTCATGACCTCCATAATGACACCTGGTCTTGAAGTCATGACCTCACAACGTAAAAAGGTTCCAAAAGGTCATGACCTCAATAGTGTCACATGCTCCAGTGTTGATCCCATAATGTCCACATTCAGGTCATGACCTCGTAATGCTGTCTCCAGTTGAGATAACCTAATGCAGTGATCATTTCGCAGCGCATTCTTGCAGTACCCAAGGACAATCAGACACGCGCCAATGACCTCTTCTTCGGTTCCGAATGTTTCCGATTCTGAGGGCTTCTACTGAGCATGTGCTGTACTCCTTGTTAGTATAGTGGACAGTATCTCCGCCTGTCACGCGGAAGACCGGGGTTCGATTCCCCGACGGGGAGATTTCTGGTTTTATCCAGTTGATCTTCACAAACAAGTTCAGGATTCTACGCACCACCTTTAATGTCTATGGTTGGTCCCAAAATGCTTAGGTTCTAAAGAGTCGATGTCCCCAGTTGATGTCAGCAGCTCATCACCCACTGAAGAACTGAACTGAAGAAGGTACTTGGGTGAGTGGTGAAACGTCTTCTCAAAAACTCCACAAATCCAGCTGTCTGTAGTGATGGGCAAAGCCTCGACACGTGATTCAAAAAAAGGTTCATTACTCGAAGCTTCAATGACACAGTTAGGACATCTAGTGGACAATAAAATGTAGTGCAATGGAGACGTGTCTAACTGGTTCATGCTTGTGTGAGACTTGATTTTCCATGCACATTTCTATGCGACTACATTACATGCATATGTGTTTTAAAGTTTTTTTTTTTTTTTTTTTTTTTTTTTTTTTTTTAAGAAATGTGTGTATATAACATAAAATAAATAAGACAGAACAAAGGGGAATCGATCCCTTGTTTGACTAACGTAAGGTCGGTGATTTTACTGTGTACCACGAACCTCATCAGGGGTGCACCGTTGTCGGTGGACCATTTTGTATACGTCACTACTACACTCTATGAACCTTTGCTAATTTGTCCTAATGTTTATGTTTCAGCGCTTACATCAGCTGTTTTCATTTGCTCTTGGTACCATGGTTTAGTAGTGTTAGAGAATATCTGTACTGAATGCAACAGTGTCAAATCAAATCTCTCTTGACTCAGTCATTATTTGCTTCGAAGACTCAGCTCATCTCTCCCGAAGAGCCGATCAACCAAACCAGTGACCGGATTTCTGAATGAAGCAGTGAAATGGTTCATACGTCCCAAAGCATGTGATTTGTCCTAACCAAAACTATACACGCACTTCTGACTATGTCTATATCTTATCTGTATCTCTCTATCTTATCTATAACGCTGTTTAGAACTATCTATGTAACTATGTCTATCTGTATAGTGTTATCTAACTATGTAACTAATTCTATTTCTTACGATTTATCTCAACAAAATACGCAACTAACTCCAACAAACCAACCTACTTTGCAAACAAACATTCAAATGAGCACCACTAAACAGGGATAATGTATCCGGGATATCCCTGAATACACTCGATCCCACCAGGTGATTCACATGACAAACCGAACCCCTCAGGTGATTCGTTTGCCACTGAAGCATTTGAAGCGCCTGAACTGCTTCGAACGTCATTCAAGTGCGTCAAACGTCACCAGTCACGTGACCGAACCACGCCTCGGCACAGTGGTTCGATACAATTGCTTCATGAGCTACAGCGCATGTGTCGGAGCCTCGGGTGTCAGAGGGCCATCACTACTTGACCTGTCCAGGGTGTACCCCTGCCTCTCACCCGATGACAGCTGGGATAGGCTCTAGTAGACCCCTGTGACCCTAACAGGACTAAACGGGTATAGAGGATGAAGAAGATGAATGACTACTTAATCAACTATTCAATTCTTCTTTTTTTTTTTTCAAAAAAATCCTCTTAATTTAGCTTTTCCAGTGATAAGAGTGTAGTGTAGCATATGCATAGTAGCATATAATGGTCTTCTTTTATTTAGGTGCTAAAGTTATAGTTTGAATAAACAATCGTGATACATTTTTGTATAATTTTTATTAATGTTTTCTTGCATTTAGTGACGGTATTTTCCTTAGGTTTGACTCACTCATCAGTCAACAATTAAGTTTATATTCATGGGTCCACTGCGCAAAAAATGGGCGACAGTATTAAAAGCAGTGACATTTGCTGTGACATTTGAAGCACAAATGGAAACAAGTCTCTCAAAATGAACATCAAAGACTTGTTACCGTTTGTGCTCTGCCAGAGTTCACAGTAACAACAGTGAGTGATGTGTTTATGTACCTGCTTCACTGAAACAATATAATGTTTTCAAAATGAAATTTAAATATTCAGTTTTTTTTTTTTTTTTTTTTTTTTTTTACATAACTCCAAATAAGTCATTTCATTTTCCCTATGTCCTCAGCAGCACCATTTGTCAAAGTCAGTGTCACAGTGGTTGGTGTGTTTCATGTTTCAACAGTGTCACTGTTGCTCCTCTTCCTCTTTCCACTCTCCATGTCTGCTTGTTCTTCTTGTTCTTCATGGTACCCTTCTTTCTGGCCTGCATCAGTCCTTTGATGAGAAGATGGTTTTTCTTGGAAATTCTGCCCAGGTCCCAGCACCTGTCTCACAGTCACATTCACTCTGGAGCTCTGGATGTACCTGGAGCATACAGCCCAGTCTTCTTCGGACACGGGCTCTACAACAGCGCTATCCTGCAGGGATGAGGCCAGGGTCCGGCCTTCCATCTCTAAAGCTCCAAGTCCCTGAGGTGCTGGAAGGATGCGTGGGACAGCGTGGTAAAGGAGGCGGCTCTGTCCTGACATCACCATCATGTCTCCACTGTGCATGTACATGGCAGTGGGGGCATCCTGTCTGCAGGTGCCTCCCAGGAGGAAGATGGCCGACTGCCCAAAACTATCAGAAAAGACAACAACGTATACAGTGAGGTAGTTTCTTTTTCATAAACTCAAATTCTAAGACACGAGATGTGTAGATGAATGTCTTCCTCCCTGTAGTATTAACTTTAAGACTATTCTCCCCTCTCACCTGAATGAGAGCAGTGGTCGAGAGTGATCAAGTTCTGATTCATCCACGTGGATTCCCAGAGACGAATCCAATCGGTAGTAGTTGAGGATTCCAGCCTCTGAGATGAACCCCGGGAACCCACAGGCAGCAGTTACTTGAGAGGACAGGAAGTGGAGATCGGATGGGAAAGGAGTGCAGTTGCTGGCAGAGTAAGTCTGTGAAGACAGCAAAGTTACAATTTGAGCTGTACAAACTTGTTCACAAACAACTGGCAGTCCATTCAAAAAGACTATTTATTTGATATTATTCAATTATTCTAAAGGTTAAGGTTACACATTTTTGTAACATTTAAAGCCGCAATTGAGGCTGTAGCGATAACAAAAGCAAATGGTCAAGACAGAAGCTCTCTGGCAAACCGAGGACGGTAAGATTCACTTGGTCAGTTGTTTTTACAGTTTCTGGAACTCACTTTATGTAGTGAAGGTTCTAACCGGATATCCAACAATACATAGACTGAATATATAGTGTTGTCAATAATGTTTTTGGTGCTAAACAAAAAGTCTGGAGGAGACTTTCTGGCCATATTGTAACAACCACTGAGCAGGGACTGTGTGTTACAGGTCATGTCACCGCTGAAGAAACTGGTTACACTTAAGGAACAGAGGATTTTTTTATGAAATTCTAGTACTAATATCAGATTTGACTTCAGTGACATAAGTTCATATGCTAATTTATCATTATGACATATGTACTACATACTGGATCCTCTGAAAAAAGCAGGTTTTGTGTTGCTTTACCTTAGTATCCCAATTGTAATGATATCCCAGAGTGACCCATCGCAGCCTCTCTAGTAAAGTCTTTGGTTCTCTCTTGCCAGAAGGAGGAACTCTGCGAAGGGGGTCAAAGAGAGCACACTTCTAGATGCTGGCATTTGGGTAATGGGACCAGTACGCTCACTACAAAACAGTACTGACTTAATGTAGCCTACTTCCACACCCACACACCCTCATATTCAAACTATAAAAGCTCAGGCCAAGTGACATCTCTTGAGGTAACTGATCAGGTTTGTTAGTTACTATGTGTATAAGTGGTTTCATCCTGACAGGCAAGACAATAATCCCAAACATAAGAGTACCACTGAAAGTCGTTATTAAAGTGATCTCGTCAAAGCCACTTTTTACACACAGAGGAGACAAATTAAAGGGAAAAAACAACATGACACATAGTGAACATGGTAGTGTAGTGGTTACCACTGAAGCCTCACGGCAAAAAGATCTGCATGTTTTCCCTGTGCTTGTGTTGGTTTTCTCTGGGTGCTCTGGCTTCCTCCCACTGTCCAAAGACATGCTTCATACGTTAACTGGTGATTCTAAATTGACCGTGGTTGCGCCAGTGAGTGTGAATGGTTGTTTGTCTTTCTGTTTTAACCCTGTGATGGACTGGTGAACTGTCACCCAATAACAACTGGGACAGGCTCCAACCCAACTGTGTATAGATTTGCAGTGACATTTCCCTGTGAGGGACAGGTAGACCCAAGCCATGTCAGAAAATTGCCACCAACAGCATAACCAGATCCCTTCATTGTAGCAGTCAAGAATTCTGACTTATACTATTCTTTTGATGTATGCCAAACATACACTTGTCAACTTGCTGGAAATATGAGTGCATGTCTTTTTACCACATCTCTGTAGACCTTTGCTGATGGTTTTTATATTACTGAACTCTTTGCAGTGAAGGTTTTGTGCACTGAAACCCTACACTACTATTACACCACTCTCTATGTAATTGGTGATGGACCACTGCTCTTGTTCATACACTCTGACCACATCCGCACTGACAACTGAGGAATGCTTGATGTATTGTTTCTTTACAAATCACACTAATGCACAAGCACCGTTGTCATCCACCCTAATTTCCCCCTTCATTTACTTATGCATAGATCTTAATACAGATATATCTTTTGTCACTGTTGTCACCTAAAACACTGTTCTATTCTATTCTTTCAGACTGAGGCTCCTGCCATGTCCTAACAACTAAGCTTATTTCAAAGTTACTTAGATATTTACCCCTTGCAATCAAAATGCAAAAAGAAAGTCACATGGACCTTCTCAGAAATTTTAAACATGGCACAGAGCATGACCGGATGTTACCTGCAGTGAACTCATCTGCCTTGGTTGTGTTTCTCTGCTCATTTACTGCATCATCATCACTTTTAACATGGAATAAAAACATACCTGAGGCTAGGTTCACTCTTGCCCCAAATGTCCTGGGTGTCAGAGGAAGACATGTGCATGTCCAGGTTGCAGATGTTTGGTTTTTGAGGGTAGATCTTCAGACACTGTCTGACCCAGTAGGATTGGGAGCCCCGCAGGAAAGGATTGGAAATAAAGATGAATCCTGGACAATGCCCAATAAAAAGCAGGTGTTCGCCCATAAAAAATATAAATATTATATAATATAATATAAAATATTTTGATCACAGCATATCAAGCTCTTCTCTGTCTCTCTCCATCTGTTACATATTTTACCTGGGTAGCCCCGCAGGCTGAAGGCCCTCCACTCTCTGACAGGCTGTAATCCCACCGAGGCAGCCTCCACATCACTCACAGCAGAGGTGTCCAACTTAGCTGGAACTATCTGTCCATTTCGCACAAATACACACACACATACACACTCTTGTGTGAAATACAATAATAAAACAATAATAATAATACATCCCAATGCAACCATTGTGGCAGACATGAGTCACTTTCAAAAGATTTCACTAAATATCATGTGTTTTGTCTTTTACACTTCTTCTTATGCACTGCTTCCTTCTCAAACTTTTTAATGCTCCCTTGTATTTTATGCTCTCTATCTATATCTCTATTATGATGGCTGCTATCAACAATAACCCTCATGATAGACTTGGCTTTGTTTTTGGCTTTTACAGTAATTTTTCCACTGCCTTATTTTGCACAAACCACTACCTCACCATCTTATAGTTTTAGCAATTATTTATTTGTAATTTTTTTTTTCTATCAACACGCTATATATACAGAATGTCTTTATATTTCTATTTTTGTATATATTTTTCAAATTTGTATTGTGTTTTTTTGGTTATTCTGTTCTCTTCTCCTGTTTAAGTCGTTATTGCCTTTTGTATGTATTTTTGCCAACTTCTGCGACAAGGTAATTTCCCGTATGTGGGATGAATAAACATGAATCATGTCTTATGTTTTATAACACACTTAACATCAAGTTATAAAGGTGAGTGATGGCCATAATTTAAATTTGATGGTAATGCTGCCACACCTTTTGGGGTGTACGTTAGATAGCTTTTCATAATACTAATGATGTATTCTTACATTGGGGTATTACTTATTTTAGTTAAGCTAAGTAGTTCTTCAGTTAAACAACAACCTGTCAGACTCTGGTTCTGTCATACTACTCTGATGTATTGTTGTCTCTTTCTTTGGCGGACGTTTCCCCTCACCTTGTCACTTGGTACACTTTTAGAAAAGTCAATAACGTCGCTGAAATCCGGAGGAGGGTTCCTTCTCTTGTAAAACTTGAATATTTTTCGAAATGCATCTTCTCCACTCTCTACCATGGAGGCTGCCATCTTGGCCATGACGTCACTAACCTTTCAACCTCAAGCCTCTTCCGGGTCTTTCCCGGCCACAACCGCTTGAATCCACGCGCTTGTTATATTAAGGAACATAAAATATTATCGATATTCGGTCTAAATTTACCTCTGAACAAAAGTTATTTTTCAACATAATGTTAGTCATAAAAATGAATCGTTTTTAATCACGTGATTTTACGTCATAGGTCAGAGTGTCTTATCAAGGACGAAACATGGCGGCGGCGGCGGCGGCGTCTAAGAAAGTTTACGAGATCTTCGTGTCTAGAGTACCATGGACTGTAGCTTCTAGTAAGTTTATAGGCTTCAGACTGGTATTTATATTATTATTAATAATAATGTCAGTAGCGAAATATGCGAATCTGCTTAAACATTCATAGTTACAGCCTGCGTGAAGGTTACCAGCATCCTCTGATGTAACGCGTGATGGGGAAAATGTCATTCTCAGAGAAAAATCTGGATGAATTCGGGCTGACAGATCGGCTGTAAACCCTCCATTCTTGTAATTTGTAGTATTCAGTTTGCACTCGACCTCTTTCAGAAACGTGTTTAATAGACTCTGAGGTTCATTTGGAAGGTATCGTTTGTGTTTGTGTACATGTGGCTGTCAGTTATAGCGCAACCAGGTCGAGGTTATTATCTCTTCTAAGTTCTAGCTATTGGTACCCAAGTAATCAATAGCATATTATAATGTTCATTGTACGCGAGAGTAGCTTAAGTCTACTATTTGACGTCATTTCTACTAGAGTACATGTTTACTGATTGAATGATTACAAGAATAATGGTGTAAAAATCATCTGGGGACATGATGTCTCCACCTCCTCATTCATTCAGAAAAACAAAACAAAACAATGCACTGCTATTATTTAAATGACCACCTGAAAATGAAAAATACACTGCAAGTGACGTTTATTCAATAGTAATGAGAACATTCTAAAAATATTTTAATATTATATGTCATAAATTAGCAAATAGGTCATTTCGATTGTTTATAATTGAACCAATTAATCTGACATATGACTGTGAATGGTCTCAGTCATTCAGGCCATGCTATATTGAAATTGACTTGACCACTGTGTGTAATTCATTTCTATTAAAAAAAATGTATCGGCATGTGCTTAATCATCCTATGTGATCTTGTTAATATATACAAAACAGTCATAAGAAGGGAATTTAAATATTTTCTCAGGAATTGCTGGTGTCTGGTGTATTTACCTCCATTACCAGAGATTTGATCTTCACTGCTGCAAAACAGCGCAGTGGCAAAATTAGGATGCGTATAGAAGGTTTCAGGGTTCAAATTATGGTCTGAGCTTTGTATGGCTCTCTAAACTAACCATCGTCGGGTCAGCAAAGATAAATAAATAGTGTATGTCAGAGCTGTTTCTGGCTCTAATGCAATGGAAGGTAGCGATCTATTAGAGACAGCAGCGGTTAGAATATTCTGCTGTGCCCTAATGATGTCAGTGTTTATTTGCAAACAGATCACAAAACTGTGATCAGACCTTCAGTTGTGATCTGGTCACTGAAAATACATTCAGATGACCAAGTATGACCAGCAACGTATATGAGGATTGAACCAGCAACCTCACAGTGCAAAAGCTTCTTTAACTTCTTGTCCTCAACTGATAATAACACTTCCAGTAGTTTAAAATATTATTATTATTATCACAAATTAAGTAGATAACATAATATGCCTTATTTCTTTTTCAGAGGAGATGAGGGAGTACTTCGGCCAGTTTGGCTCAGTGAAGAAGTGTCTTCTACCGTTTGTAAGTATCATAGCATTAGGATGACTAAATCAAGTATTTAATTGTGTTGTTTATTGGTTCTGTCTGTAGACTTCAATACATGATGACGTTTTATTCTTGTCAAAATCCTGCTTAGTGTGTGTGTGTATCTCACTGTGTTCTCTGTGCTGTACCAGGATAAAGAAACAGGTTTCCACAAAGGCTTTTGCTGGGTCAGCTTTTCAACAGAGGAAGGGCTGAATAATGTGCTTCAGAAAGACCCTCATGTCCTGGAGGGAGCAAAGGTAAAATAACCTTTGTCAAGTTATTAACTTCACCGGTGGGGGGTCTCAATGTTTACCAACTGGTTTATAGAAATAATATTATAATATATTGATAAATTCATCCCACATGTTTAATCATTTTTTTTAATAGGTTTTATCATAGATCATTATCATCATAGATTTTCTTTTTTAGTTAAACTAAACATTCTCCCTATTCTCCCTTCAGCTCCAGGTGCAGAGGAACAGACGTCCATTTTCAGCGCAGAAGACCAATCAAGAGAGTGACCATGAATGAAATAGTGTAATTCTGTTGTGTACATGAGACAGGTGAACTGATGTTGATTTTGAGCCTATATTCACTGAGTCTATTCTTTTTTTGAAATGCCTGTTATCTCTGAAATGTCAACTCTCTGGGCTATAAGGAAAACGTAGACTCGTGTACTAGGGCTGCTCTGTTTGTACGTGACTGTGGGTCCAGTCGTAATGCCTTTATTTATATCCCCTAATAGTGCTGTATTTCATGTAACCATTCTGTCACCAACAGTACATAGCAGGTAGATGCTGGCATGTAAGGTTTATGATATGTCATTCTCTGATTTCCAGTGTAAGTCAATAAATACAGCATTTCATTCTACTGCTTTACTTGTAATGTAGTGTTATATCTGGCAGTTTCACTTCATTTTATTTGGTCTTTTTTCTCCCCGTTCATATAACAATAGTAACAATAGACTGTAGCTGCAATGGGGGGCGACAAACTCATTCAGTTTGTAGCAGCTCCTGCAAGATTTTGTTCACAGAACTGATGTTTGAAGCGGGGAAATGAACACATCCCATATCACAAGCATTAACAAACCTCTTAGGGCCGAAATGGATAAAGAAAAGGGTTTTTCATAAGGGTTTTGACAGATGGTAGGGTGTACTTATGTTTATTTGAGCATGTACTGCCTTTAAGGTTATTCTGGATGGTATTCGGAATTTTCAGACTGCTGTAATAAATAATACATTGGCGAGCATATTTGAATTCTCCCATGACAATAAGAGCACAAATATCCTGATAAGATACATGAAAAAACATTTGATTTATATGTGCATATGGAAATCTTCCAGATAATACTTTCATGTATTGACAGCCGTAGTGAAATGTTATGGACTCTTAAAAATTAATAGAATTTGAATATATTTTCAGTCAAAGTTCTGAGTAATATCTCATGAAGTGATAGACTCTCCGTTGCTGAATGTCAGTCCACAGACCTAAAACAACGTTAATTTCAGTCAATGAACCTCCTGAGGATCATAGTGCATTCACAGCCATATGACAAAATGATATTCCATATATTACATTTCTTATAAATGGTACAATTCAAGCAGGTTAAACAATACTCTTTCATTTTATTTATTCTCATGTCTGTTCGAAGTAAATGTAAGAGCAAAAGCGGAAGTTTTAAAAGAGGACGCAGCAGAGGCAGAATCAGAGTGTTAATGGTCCTGGAGTTGTTCCGTCATTGTCTGAGTGGAACAACTAAGGATGGAAGGGAAAGAAACTGAGGAGGTCACTGTGAAGCAACCGTTCAGCTTACACTGGTTTGGTGGCTCAGACAAGTAGATACACTTTTTCACAAGGAAATACGTCAAGAATACTCTAACAATGTCTTGATGTCACTAAACAAGTGTGGGTCATCTGCTGTTCTTTCCTTGTTCTTGTTCTTTCAAACTTTTCCAGTAGTTTAAGAACTTACATAATAACAACAACTCCAGATGTTTCACTTTCAAAGAACATTATGCAAAATGTTACATTTACATTTAATGAGCTATTGTTATGACCAGCTCGTAGGCCGCAACAAAACAGGAGATGTACACTCAAAATTCAAGTATAACAATCCAAAATGTATTAAAGCAAATACTCAATCAGGTGGGATGTGGAAATCAGTATCAGTGGTGTAGGTGAATGTATGTGTGTGTTGGTCAATGTGTGGTGCATGTTGTTAGAGTGAAATCAAACAAAGCAAACAAAAGACAAGTACGCCGCTTTGGTGCCGAGTGGAGAGAGCAGAGAGATCTGACATCTGGGAAGGCGGGGTTAAATAGGCCTAACCGGGAATGCTGGCCAGGTCACCCAAACGGACTGCTTCAGATCTGCAACAAACAAACAAACACACAAACAGTACATCGTACGCAAAACACTACACCAAACCCAGGGGCTGTCACACTACCATCTTTTTTATCAACATAAGTGCAACCACTTTGCCATCATCTACTGTTTACGTCTGGGTCTCAGTGTTGCGCTATGTCCGTTACTCTGACTAAAACAGCTATGTAGTTTTTGCAGGCCAGATTGAACCCTCTGGTGGGACGGCGATATGTTTGACATGTTTGTGCTTTAGATACAACATATAATCAGTAGAACAGTATAATTTTGTGGATATGTGCTGTATGTAGTCTGCTGAGGAAACACGCCATGATAGTTTAAACATGACACACTAGAGCCGCTGGAAGAATCATTCTGTTTTTATACAAGAAACATACTTCTATAGATGTATTTGTTAAGCTGTGGTTCTCGTACTGTAATGACAGAAATGCTACGGACCATATCACTGTGGTAATAATTTCAAATAAAACACCTCATCATTTCTGCTGTAATTTAACTCAATTTATTACCGAAGAATATGTCAGAGATACAGTTTGAATGTGGAAAACTTTTAATAATGGTATTGCAGGCCGTTTCTAGATGTACAGGGAGTGCAGAATTATTAGGCAAGTTGTATTTTTGAGGATTCATTTTATTATTGAACAACAACCATGTTCTTAATGAACCCAAAAGACTCATTAATATCAAAGCTGAATATTTTTGGTAGTAGTAGTGGGGCTTTTTTAGTTTTAGCTATATTAGGAGGATATTTGTGTGTGCAGGTGACCATTACTGTGCATAATTATTAGGCAACTTAACAAAAAACAAATATATACCCATTTCAATTATTTATTTTCACCAGTGAAACCAATATAACATCTCAACATTCACAAATATACATTTCTGACATTCAAAAACAAAACAAAAACAAATCAGTGACTAATATAGCCACCTTTCTTTGCAAGGACACTCAAAAGCCTGCCATCCATGGATTCTGTCAGTGTTTTGATCTGTTCACCATCAACATTGCGTGCAGCAGCAACCACAGCCTCCCAGACACTGTTCAGAGAGGTGTACTGTTTTCCCTCCTTGTAAATCTCACATTTGATGAGGGACCACAGGTTCTCTATGGGGTTCAGATCAGGTGAACAAGGAGGCCATGTCATTAGTTTTTCCTTCTTTTAGACCCTTTCTTGCCAGCCACGCTGTGGAGTACTTGGACGCGTGTGATGGAGCATTGTCCTGCATGAAAATCATGTTTTTCTTGAAGGATGCAGAGTTCTTCCTGTACCACTGCTTGAAGAAGGTGTCTTCCAGAAACTGGCAGTAGGGCTGAGAGTTGAGCTTGACTCCATCCTCAACCCGAAAAGGCCCCACAAGCTCATCTTTGATGATACCAGCCTAAACTAGTACTCCACCTCCACCTTGCTGGCGTCTGAGTCAGACTGGAGCTCTCTGCCCTTTACTGATCCAGCCACGGGCCCATCCATCTGGCCCATCAAGACTCACTCTCATTTCATCAGTCCATAAAACCTTAGCAAAATCAGTCTTGAGATATTTCTTGGCCCAGTCTTGACGTTTCAGCTTGTGTGTCTTGTTCAGTGGTGGTCGTTTTTCAGCCTTTCTTACCTTGGCCATGTCTCTGAGTATTGCACACCTTGTGCTTTAGGGCACTCCAGTGATGTTGCAGCTCTGAAATATGGCAAAACTGGTGGCAAGTGGCATCTTGGCAGCTGCACGCTTGACTTTTCTCAGTTCATGGGCAGTTATTTTGCGCCTTGGTTTTTCCACACGCTTCTTGCGACCCTGTTGACTATTTTGAATGAAACGCTTGATTGTTCGATGATCACGCTTCAGAAGCTTGGCAATTTTAAGAGTGCTGCATCCCTCTGCAAGATATCTCACTATTTTTGACTTTTCGGAGCCTGTCAAGTCCCTCTTTTGACCCATTTTGCCAAAAGAAAGGAAGATGCCTAATAATTATGCACACCTGATATAGGGTGTTGATGTCATTAGACCACACCCCTTCTCATTACAGAGATGCACATCCTAACCCTATTAGTCTTTTGGAACTGAAGAAAGTACTTGGATGAGTGGTGAAACATCTTAAAGAAAAACTACCAGTCCCGTTGCCTTTCTTTAGCGTTTTTGGATATACCATGACAGGATGACTGTGATAATAATTAAGATTTCCAAAAGCATTATTTTATAAGTAAGATATTGTTCACGACTTGTTCACATCTGCAGCTTTCCTCCAATTCCTCCAACACATTCTCAGTTTCAAATTTGTAACTGTTCTTGTGGTTTATTAGTTTGTTCGCATGGCCTGAATGCTTGTAACTGGTGATCTGAAAACCACACATGAAAGCTTTAAACTTAAATTCTGAAGCGGTAAAACTTCATTTTTAAACTTTGGTGGGTGTACATTAGCACTTACATTGTTCAGGCATAACATTAAAACCACATGCCTAATATTGTAAATGTTGTTGGTGGGGGCCTTTGGGTCCTATGGGTTGAGGGAAGGGGCCTCTGTGGATCATCCCACAGATACTTGATTAGTTTAGGATCTAGTGAATTTGGAGGCCAGGTCAACACCATGTGCTGTTTTTCAGAACATTTTCTCAGCATGTGTGCAGGAGTTGAGATCACCAAGTTTCATACCTGGGAAACAAACTAATGAAGTGGGGGAATAGTGACAAATTTTAATCTCTGAAGATATACTGGAGGAACACTGTAAAAAAACAGAGCTGTGAAGAAGAAAAACTCAATAATAAAATAATAATTGCAGAGATTTTAAGCTTACAAAATATTTCTTGCAGTTCCAAATTACAGCATGGTATAAACAGCGTCTGTGACTGTCAAGCGCTTAGAGTACCAATACCAACCACTATATAACAAGGCCATTTACTATTTACCAAAACCTAACCCCTTTCTCTTCTTGACATTCTGAAACTAAAAATGTCCTTCAGTTATGTTCAAAAAGATTAATTTCCCCCTAATTAATCCAGAGCGTTCAGTTGGAACTCTCTAGCTCAGGGGTTTGAAAGTGTTTGTCATCTTAAACATGTTTGTAAAACATTTTAAATATCTTTATTTGTGAATGTGCTCAAATATTTTTTTAAACACAATCTTTGTGTATGTTTTTAACATCTTTTTGAAACACATTTTACCATCTTTGTTTTTCTGTAGCGCTGTAGACAGGAATAAACGCAGATCATCCTCTACTTGCAGCCGTGATCGGTACTTGCTTTTAATCATTGTCAATGCGGAAAATCCACACTCACACTGGTAAGTGGAGGTGAAGGGGATGAACACTTTTACAGCCTTTTTGGTGAGGTGGGGGAACTCAGTCTCCACAGACAGCCAGAAGTGTGCAAGTGACACTTCACTCATCTTTTGTTTCAAGTCCGTATTAGAGTTCAGCTCGACGAGGGCCCCCTCCTCTTGCAGGGTCAGTCCATCAAGGGGTGTCACTGGGAAAGAGAATGGATTTCTCACCCACTGATTTGCCAAGGTCTCCTCTCCAAAATAGTCTCCAAACTGCTCACGCAACCCCTTCAAATGTGCAAGGACCACCTGTTGTACACAGTCCAGTTGCAGTCCTGTCTTCTCTACAACATCCTCCAAGGTTGGGAACATTTCCACCGAGCCCCATTCAACACGAGCACACCAGAGGTCCAACTTTTTCCTGAATGCAGAGCCTTAATTGTGTGCCAAAAAGACATGGCACTCTTTGCCTTGCAGAGAAGTGTTCAGTGTGTTTATCCGGTCGAAGAAATCAGACAGATATGCCAGCATTGCATCCCACTTTGCGTCCTCCATATGCTTCACCAGCTGGGAGTCGATTTCGGCGAGGAAGAGGAGGACTTCCTCGCGCATATCACACAAGCGGATGAGGACCTTGCCCCGCGAGATGAGCCCCCATTTCATTGCAGAGAATAGAGAAGAGACGGGCATTCATGGCGCATGATTTAATAAGGTTTACAATTTTTACTCCTCATCCAGGACCACGCGCAGCTCTTTGGGCATCATCTTGGTTGCCAAGGCCTGGTGATGGATAATACAGTGTGACCAAACAGTGGCAGTCGCCAACCGCTTGCACCTGTTTTACTAGACCACTGTGGCGGCCTGTCATTGCCCTCGCACCATCAGTACGTACAATAGCGGCTCCAGTCAATATGGTTTTCCTGAATGAAGTCATTCAAAGCCTTGAAGATTTCTGCTGCTGTAGTACATGCCGGGAGAGGATGGCAAAACAGAAACTCCTCCTGGACACTGAGCTCTTTAATAAAGCGCACATACACCATTAGCTGTGCACAGTTAGCCATATCGTTGGACTCGTCCAGCTGAATGGAGAAAAAAAAAAGGCACCCACAGATAGTGTCCAGGACCTGCTCCTTCATCAGCTGCCATGTCGGAGACGTGGCGCTGGATGGTGTTAGTTTCAATATGACGCCAGAGTTTACATGGTCGCATACCGTCATTAGCTAGCACCTCTTTATAAATAACACACTGTGGCCGCGGAGCATCGTCAGGCCCAATGCATGAAAAACCAAACTTTAAATGTTCAGGGTCATACTTACTCCGTTTTCTGCTCATCTCTGTCCACTCTCATATGCATGAACGATGTATACTGCATGTTAAAATAAATGCACTAAATGGCAAACAGTTTAGAGTAAAAAACATTTCTGATCATTTCAGTCATTGTCTTGACAGATGAGCAGTAGGAAATACCAGTTGAATAGAATATTGTCAGCAGACCCTCTTAAAGCTCTTATCTTTGTCAAGAACATATTCAAATTTGGTTTGGACCCACAATCTTTGACAATTGAAAATCTTTAAATACTTCAAACTAATTACCTGAAATTTCCTCTTTAAATTAACACGTGTGTGATTATATACCCTTATCATTTAAATTTGATCTTCAGGGTTGGCATGATGCACTAGAAAGGCTTGCAATACTTATTTACTAACCAAAAGGAAGCCAAATAGTTCAATTACAAAAAAAAATCTCCCAATTTACAATTCAAATTTAATTCCATTTTTTTTTTTTAGATTAGATTAGATTAGATTCAACTTTATTGTCATTACACGTGTACATGTACAGGGCAACGGAATGCAGTTTAGCATTTAACCAGAAGTGCAATAGGCAGTAAATTTAGTTTAAAGAAAACTAAATACTAAAAACTAAAAATAATTTAGTTGAAGAAAATGGTGTTAACGTTCACAAACTAAGAACCAGTGAAAATAAGAAAGTTAACTACTTACTCCTAAAAAAAATGTTTTTGTGCCTTTTAAGGATTTGTGGATCCAAATTTATATATCAATTTCAAGATTTTTTAATTTTAATTTTTTACTTATAACATTAGTTAATTGATCTGCTCCAGGTTTAGGTTTATAACATAATCATTTTTTTTTTTGTTGAAGAAAAAGGTGTAAAGCTTACAAACTAAGAACTTAATGTAAGAATGTTTACTACTTACTACTAATTTCTTATTTAAATAATTAAAAGAATTAAAACTTTACAGCTAACAAGTAACAACTAAGAAAGAACTAAGAAAAGGGAGGAAAGGTTTGAACTATAACTAACTGTGCAAGTATGTTTGTGAGGACCAGTTTGAGATTAAGGGTTTTTGCATGAATGGCAGAATTAAATTTAGGTCAAGATTAGTGTAAGGATTAGGGTCGGGAACATAGTTCATTCAGTAGAGGATCTAGAGAATGCAGTATCTCCAGATAATGAATGTCCTCACAACGATAACAGAGTGTGTGTGTGCGTGTGTGCTGTGACAGTTCTGCTGCTGTGGAGGAGCTCAGCATCTGGCCTGTTTTCTGTAGGAGCCTCACATCAATATGTCCATCGATGCATTAAAAACATGGACCAGAGGCGTGCGTGAAGCCGGAGGGCTACAGGATCAGTCTCCTCCACCTTTTAGACACAGAAAGAGCAGGAGAATCAAGTTCCAGACTGGTTCAGCTACACCCTCTAAACTGATACAGTAGTGCGGTACACATGTGTAGGGACTATGGAGTTAAGGTAGAACAGCCCTGCCCAGAAAAACGAAAATAACAACATAGTTGAATTACTCAACCCTGCAGACAGAGGTGTCAAGTAACGAAGTACAAATAATTCGTTACTGTACTTAAGTCGTTTTTTTAGGTATCTGTACTTTACTTGAGTATTTCTTTTTCTGAAGACTTTTTACTTTTACTCACTACATTTGTACACACATATCTGTACTTTCTACTCCTTACATTTGAAAAACAGGCTCGTTACTTTTTTAACCTCCACGGATGACAAGACGTTAAAGACGTGACATGATCGGACATGATTAGAGCATCGGACTAGAGACGGAAACGGAAAGTCGAGGTCGATGTGCGGCCTGTGTTCTTCTTCTACTGTTTTGAACAGGCAGCCTGTTGATCAGTTTGAGCTCTGCTGCCACCTAGTGACTGGAAGCTTGTTTATCGTTTAAGCATCAATAAAGACACTAACTGAAAGTCCACCTGACCCCAATATTTGAGAACTAGCTACTGGTCTAATGTGAAAAACAAACAAACAAACAACTCAGGTATGGTGTGGTTTCTGTTGCTATCATTAGCTTTTTGAGGATTTTTTTGGAAGCTAGTTTACAACGTTAGCAATGCTATGGGATCACACCGTTTTGATAGTATAGCTAACACTAGCTAGCAGTTTAAAAATAACAACCCAATAACCCTCAGTTTTATTATTAAAAACGATCCAGATGGTCATGCAGGACATTTGGTCACGTTAAGCCTAGATTATTCTGCTAGAACTTTTTCATTTTGCAAAATTATCAACGGATGAATTGTTAATGGAAAAATCTGGCAAAAATTTTTACTTTTTACTTAAGTACATTTCAGAGCCTGTACTTTCTTACTTTTACTTGAGTAAAAGGAGTTGAATCAGTACTTTTACTTTTATGAGAGTATTTTTTTACACAAGTATCCATACTTTTACTTAAGTACAGAATGTGAATACTTTTGACACCTCTCCCTGCAGAGATGGAGGGATCGGAGCTGGGCCTCCACTCTGTTTGTGCAGCAGTGTTCACATGGAGTCTTCTGGGTCACTGGAGCTACTCTCCTGCTCCCTGCACTTCTAGGAAGTTTAAAATGACATGGACACTGACCATGAATAAACACTTAATAAATGTTCCAGTTTACTCTGTGGCCTAATTTTAAAGTGCATTCCCTGGGCAGGTTTAATTACAGCCACAAAAGAGAAGTACAACACAACAGGAACTGCAATACCAATACCATACAGCGTAACAAAATGCTTCACATGGACATAGAAACCATTTTAAACTACAGTCAACAATACAGAAAATAGAAAACTGGGCACAAAGAGCTGGTATGTTATGACACATGTGGTTATGACAGTATGTGGTCAGACACTTGATTATCTATTAACCACCTTTTAAAACTCATTTTAGTTTAGTTTAGAGTTCATGTTAAAATAAGTGATAATTAGACATTGTTTGAATAAATTATTGCTGCAGTTAATATTAAGTGTATTTCGTGAAAGTCTACCAAGGAGTAATCAATAATTTAAAACAAAAATGAAAACGTATTAATTAAGTAATCAAAAGTCATAAAATAAAATGCCTTCTACCCCACAACACACTGTTATATACTAATCCGGAACACAGTTGAACGTCAGCAGAAAAATACATCATTGTTCCTGTGGCACATAAAGACTAGCAGGATGACCAACAGTCAGGGGGTCAGCCTGCACTGACAGGTGTCACTACTGCTTTCAGCAGAGGAACACAGGACCTTATTACAGGAAGAATCACGTCTCACAGCTCTGAATGCAACACAACACATACAGCTCCAGGGGGCCAGCATTTGATGACAGATTTGCAGAACAACACATCTCTTTGGCAAGAATTCAATGTTTCAAACTTGTCTACACTTATCTGGTCATTTAGGATGTCTGACTGGTTTATAGTATTCTTGCACTCAGAGCCTTTCTGTGAGTGGTTATGCCATGATTGTCCCAACATATGCATCTGCAAATAACCAGTCAAATATACAGAAGTAGATAACAAGTCTAAACAGGTATATACGTTTACAGTCTATATGACAGACAGCAGAAGCCAGGTGATTTAGCTTGATGGTCCTGTGTCCTATACAGTTCAGGGTGGGGTTCAATACAACTATATACTACTACTACTACTACTACTATTATTTATAACTAAACATTTAATACATTTCTTATCTCAACCTTCTCAATTTACTAATGGTCCCTTTGTTAAACAAGCAATATAAGCCAAACCTTGCTTTAACCTTTGGCTTTATCTTAATAAAAATAAGAAATGAAAGCAGAACTAGATGGACAGGATGTTGTTATTAAATTCAAACACGTATATTTACGATTCGCCTGTTTAGTAAAACAGTTTGTACTTTTGCTGGTAAAAACTCACATTTGCCACAGAGTAAGGGTTGGGGTTGTCGGGTCCATAGTAGTTGACTATCTTCTCGGAAATCATAGTTAAAGTTAATTCTCAAGTTTCGGAGTAAAGGGTAGTTTAGAACTCGCCTTTTCAAATATAAACATAAATGAACATAAACCCTCTTTCGAACATAAATGCTCTCCATAGCAACCGGCGCCAATAGTCGTGACGTTGAATGACGGCCTACCGGCTATTAGCTGGAGCCAAAAAACCCTCGCGATCCTGAAGAGTGAGTTACTCGCGTTTCCTCTGTCATTGTCTAAACACTGTCCAAAGACGTGCTCGTTAGGTTTACTGGTGGTTCTAAATTGGCCGCAGGTGTGCACGTGAGTGTTATCTGTCTTGCTGTGTTAGCCCTAGAGCTCCGGTGGCTAACGCCACTCCCACCAGCATTCACGACGCCGCCATATTGATAGGAAAGCGCGCTTTGCTAATGACTATTCGGCTGACACCTGCAAGCAACTATTTGTCTTAGTATCAGTTCTATCCAAAACTGTTCGACAGCTGTTGTGTCCCAGGGTGCCAGAATATTCGGGGACAAGCAAAGGGGAAATAATTTTACAGGATTGACAAAGATCCCGCACCAAGCAGGCAGAGAAGACGGAGCGATGGGATCCCTCGACAAACGCATTTGGCCTGTGTAGCCATCACTTTATATCAGGTAAAGAATCCGGCGTTTTACAAGTGTAACGTCTTCTTTATTTAGAATGTTTTAATACGATGTCCAATGTTTTTAATATAAAGGCAAGCTAGGCAAATGTTTACAATATGGATTGCAAAGGGGTGTTGCTCATTCAGTACTAAAACTAATCGCAAAGAGAAAGAGACGGATTATCACGACCACGGGCCATGGGCAACACACAACCACACACAATTACTGTCATTTTAGGTCTGTGTTGTTTGGCATCTGTACAGGACAATACCGCCCAGCTGCTACCTGTAGTATTACTGCTAGCTTTGTCTGCTACGGTGTCCGCAGGAAGCAGCGCCGCTCCACCACTACCAAACGAACTTGAGCTAGCAGTGTTAGCATCCTGCTGATTGTCCCGGTGAGTTGTAGAACTGACACCGCTGTCCGCTGATATGATTATCGTCTTGCCTCACTTTTCTGGTGAAAAATGTTGAAACACATTGAGTTTGCTAGACGAAAGTGGCATCCTCGGCTTCTTTTTCTTTCCTTTGTTGTTATTTAGCTGATCCACTGAGCGCCCGCTTCTCCATTTTGAAAAGGCACATAATTTATGTCAACACACATTGATTATTTTATTATCCTACTGCATTTCCAAAACCACATTCTTTCCATTTTTTTTTTTTTTTTATCATGTTAAATTGTACCAATGGGGCCCTGGGCACATGAGCACCATTCCTATGGAGTAATCGTCTATTCGGAATTAAACAGTTGTTGTTGCGTTACTGTCATGTGTCATGATGTAGGTGGTTACTTCAAGTGTGCATTCTGCATTTCTGTTTCTTGTGTATAAATGGAGCAAGAGAGCATGATGTAAAAGTTTGTAACCATAGGATTAATCTTAAGAGTCCCACTTTCACACATAAATGAGGAAAATGGGAGGAAAATGCAGTTTAAATTCATTAATATCAAATTTTGTGTGAAAATAAAATCTATATAATGTTACACAAGTTATTATAAGTTCATCTTTTTCATAATTTACAATGTAATACTGAACACAAGCACCTGAAATTATTTGCGTATCAACATATTTAAAATATTACCTGATAGGGAACACAAACACTTAAATATGTTTAACAAATCGTACATTTTTTACAATGAGCTTTTCCAGGCTGTAATGGTCTGTCCAGATGCAGGACAGTAATTTCACCTGTAGCTGTGTATGGCCAGTAAGTTTGTTTTTTGCCTTACCACACACTTTACAGTGATAGTGGTAGCTGTCTTTGGTTTGCTGCTTCTTTGGAAGCTCACCTCTCATCTCTCACTCCTGATCTTCAAGGGCTGCCTTTCACAATCAGTATTCTCAGAACCGATCGCAGGCTGGCACTGGTGTGGTATGGGGACCAGTCCTGAGAGTGAAATGCTGGCGGCACCGGCGGTTAGTATGGGGATCAGTAAGGTAAGGTGCTTCATTTGTCATTATACAATGTATACTATACATCATATAATGAAATTACATGGTCAGATGGAGGGTTAGTCCTCCGCTGGGAGCGGTTGGTATGGGGACCAACTCTGAGGGTGAGATGCTGGACCTGAGTGTTGAGCCTGCTCACAACAGGCAAGGTTAAATCCATTTCCTCCAGATGGAATTGTGCAATTGAAACCTGTTTTCAGGCACAGCGACATGGATGAATCATTGCCTCACCCTCATGGTTTTCAGGTTCCTGGAAGTCCATAACTGCATGTCCAGGGATTCATCTGCTAAATGTACCTGTTGAGGAGGCTGCACCCACTTGAAGTAATGAATCGCAGTTGGTTCTCTTCTGCCGATCATGCAGGGAAAAAATAATAAGATAAAAATTAGAAGAGTACATTGTTTTTCAGTCATTTGTTTGGACTTAACATACATTTTCATATTTAAGCAAATGTATGAAGCTGTAAAAATGAACTCACCAGGATGAGACCGTTGTGTTGTTTTTGTCCTCAGTCAGCTCTTTGATATGGCAGTAAGTCATGGCAATTGACTGGGGTAGGGCTGGGTGATATGGCTGAAAAATGTATCACGATATAAGTGTTTCATATCAATAATTATTGATTATTTTTTAACCTATTGTACCCAGACTTCTCAACTGTGCTAAGCTGCATCCGTTATTTCTTTATATCACTTGGATATAGCTTTTTCGTTCATTTTAATTTTTTAAAAATGATAATGACATATTCAATAGCATTTAAATTTCATTCATTTTTCAATCAAATTTCAATCAAATTTTATTTATATTGCACTTTTCATGCCTTTTAAAAGCAACCCAGAGTGCCTCACAGAGGCTAAAAACAGCAAAAACAGAACAACATAAAATCCAACCCTCCCAACCCCATAAAAACACAGAGACAGAAGATACACACATAACCCCACATACCTAATAACTAAAAGCCGCCTCCCCGTGTGTTTTTGATTTAACTTTAGGTATGATTAAAAGGCCAGTGCCGGAAGACCTCAGGGTCCGCGAGGGTTGATATGGTAAAAGCAAGTCAGATAAGTAAGAAGGCCCAAGACTGTTAAGACACTTGAATACAAGTAAAAGAACCTTAAAATCGATCCTGAAGCGCACGGGAAGCCAATGCAGCGATTTTAAAACCGGTGTAATGTGCTCCCGCCCTCTGGTCCTCGTCAGCACTCGTGCGGCTGAATTCTGAAGTTGTTGAAGATTAGCGATACTTTTTTTGGGAAGACCAGAGAGCAGGGCGTTACAATAATCTAAACGACAGGAGATAAAAGCATGCATTAGTACCTCCGTGCTGGCCTGAGAGAGAAATGGGCGGACTCTGGCTATATTCTTAAGATGGTAAAAACCAGTCTTTGTTATGTTTTTGATATGTGGAATAAAACTAAGCTCAGAGTCAAAAATCACGCCCAGGTTTTTTACAATTTGAGATGGTTTAAAATCTTGTAATTTTGTTAAAAGTTTCTCTCTCTGGCTTTCAGGACCAATGACTAAAACCTCTGTTTTGTCCTGGTTGAGCTGCAGGAAATTCGCTGCCATCCATGACTTGATATCTAAGATGCAATTAAAAAGGGCATCAATAGGCCCTGTGTCATCAGGAGACACGGCCATGTACAATTGTGTATCGTCAGCATAACTATGAAAGCTGATGCCGTGCCTCCTGATGACATCCCCAAGGGGAATCATATAGAGATTAAAAAGAATTGGACCTAAAATTGACCCCTGGGGAACCCCACACTTGGTCTCATGGGTTCCTGAGGAACATGTATCCATACTCACAAAAAAGTGGCGATCTGTGAGGTAAGAGACGAACCAGTTGAAAACAGTACCAGAGAGGCCGACCAGGTTCTTCAATCTGTTTAATAAAATGTGATGGTCTACTGTATCAAAGGCGGCAGTTAGATCCAGCAGTACCAAGACTGTAAGTTTATGATTATCCAAGTTGAACCTGATATCATTTAAAATCTTTAAAAGGGCTGTCTCGGTACTGTGGTTCGTCCTAAAACCAGACTGATGCCTCTCTCGAATTTTGTTTATCTTTAAAAAATCATTTAATTGGTTAAAAACCAGTTTTTCTAAAATTTTACTTAAAAATGGTAAGTTGGATACATGCCGGTAGTTATTAAGAATGTTATGGTCTAGATTGCTCTTCTTCAGAAGGGGCTTCACCCCCGCTGTTTTGAAGGAGGTGGGGAAGACACCGTCTGAAGAGAGCAATTCACAATATTTAAAAGCTGTTCCTCAAGGAGCCCATAAAATGTTTTAAAAAACGATGTGGGAATTGGATCTAAAAGGCAGGTTGTAGGGTTTACCTGGGAGAAAACTCGACCAAATGTCCTTGCATCAACCAGGGCAAAACTCTCCAGTGTTTCCTCGGGTAAAATCAAATATCCAGGTGTGGCGAAAGTTAAAATCTGATGAGGTAAAAGCCTGGATCTGATATCAATTTTTAGCTCTGAAGTGGTCTGCAAAGTCCTCACAGAGGGTATCTGATGTTGTTATGTGGGACTTGTTAATATTACCGTTTGTTAAAAAGTCTATGGTGGAGAAAAGGAATTTGGGATTATTTTTGTGGTCAAAAAATTAGTTTTTTGAAATGAGAAATTCTTGCCTGTTTGATTGCGTTATTATAGCTTTTAAGCTGTTGGCGTAAGATTTTGTGATGAACTGTTAGTTTCGATTTTTTCCATCTCCTTTCGGCACTCCTGCAGCCTCTTTTTAATTTCTTTATCTCCTCAGTTCTCCATGGGGGTGTATGTTTTGTCTTAATTGTTTTTGTTAAAAGTGGAGCCACTGAGTCCAGCGCTGATTTCAGATTTTTGTTAAAACTATTCACGATAAAATCACAGGGTGCTGGTAAAATCTCTGCAGGAGTGCTCTGTAAAATCTCTATAAAATTTGCAGCCACTTCAGAAGTAAGGTAGCGTTTCCTCACCGTTCTCACCGGGGCCTCCTGCTGATTAAAACTGGTGATATTAAAAAACACGCAGTAGTGGTCAGACACAGCCAAGTCCACAACAGAAGACACACCCACGGACAGGCCATAGGTTATGACCAGGTCCAGGGTGCGCCCCCTGCTGTGGGTTGGCTGTGTGACATGCTGTTTAAAATCCATACAGTTTAAGAGGTTTAAAAACTCTGGACACAGGGTCCGAGGTGTCATTTACATATACTTTTGTGCAGCTTGCCAGCCTGGAGCAAAGCCACTGTTCTTTGAATCTCTCCACAGCCCTGGCAATGTCTTTTCAGAATGTATTTGGTTGGAGACTAGTCAGTGGGATTCAGGCAGGAGTACAGTCTCAATATCTCAGCTATTTCAGAGTTTGAAAGCGCTGTTATTGTGCGGTTGAGGCTGACATGGTTCTCTGCCAAGACATTGACTGCCTCCCATCGGGGAATTACCCTAGGATCACACCAACTATCCTGTGAAATAAAAACAAAAACAAAATTCTTATAGCTAATTTAAGAGAAACAGTGGACGAACAAGCATTTGTAATAGTTAGACATTAGTCATTTTACCAGAATCTTTACTGGAGTCTGTGCTGGAGTTGAAGTGATAGGCCCACTGTCCTCAATCAGGGAGATGACAGGCCTGAGAGACACCATGTTCAAGTGTAGATTCCTAAAGGTTTTTTTGTTAACATTAAGAGGGTTACAATGAGGTTGATAAACATTGTTGTGCCCATGTTACACAAAAGAAAAAGTTGTATTAGACAACTCATCTAGAAAATTACCCTCTGAAAATCAGATTTACAGTAAAATGTTCAGGTAGATGTTCAAAGTGCCATCACATCATTACCTGAGATGAAGACTAGAAAGTGATTTTGGCAGCCTGGGGTATTGTAACATCAGAACATTCATCCTCCTGAATAAACAATCACTGGGGGAAAAGAGGAAAATAGATGAGGCAGAATGAGTGTGTGAACAGCAGTGTAACCATCATGTAACATCTGACAGTTTGGTCACTAATAGAACATGCAATGAGAAGCTTACCAGTAGGTTTCCCTGGGTGTATAAACTCTGGCAGAAGTGCACTTCCCAGGACTCTGTTGCTAAGGTAGTTAGATCTTTGTTCGTGACGTACTGCTCATATTAAGAGCTTTCTGAGACCTATTGATTTTTCATCTGGACACTCCCTCAAGCATGTACATCTGGGTATGAAAAGCATTACATCTCCACTCTTGCGAGACAAAAGCAATTGCGACGGCCCTAGACCTGGGTGAATATGTCATTATCATTTTTAAAAAAAATAAAGTGACGGGTAAAAATGGTTATGACGGGATATTTATGACCCTGTCAGTCAAAATGCAGACAACGGAAAAAGTCTAGCGCAACCTCTGATCAAGAGGTACTTGGCAGCAGAGGTGGTCCTGGCTAGATTTACGTCCTGGGCAAAGTTTTGTTTATCTGCCGGCCGAGTGAGTGGCTGCTGACTCAGTTAATCAGGGACGAGCAGCGGTTATGAGATGGTTAAGTTTTGTTTCTCTGCGTATTGTTTGCTGGACAAGTCGGGTAGTACGTTTTGTTTCTCTTCCAAGTGAGATGTAAGATGTTTGAATGGTGCCGTTTATTGATTATCAACCAAACGTGGTAGGTCTCAACTGAGCTGGTTAAATAGACTCTAGATTTATGATTCTTGAGTTGTCTTTGATGGCCGGTTATATGAACTGAATCTTTTTTTCCACCGCTACTGAATTAATTAAAAATGAATAAAATTTAAATGCAATTGAATATGTCATTGTTATCATTTTAAAAAAATTAAAATGACGGATAAAAATGGGTTATGACAGGACTTTTATGACCCTGTTCGTCCAAATGACTGCAGCAGTGCCACACGACAAAACATCAAAGCGAAATAACGGATGCAGCTTAGCACAGTTGAGAAGTCCGGTTAGAATAGGTTAAAAAAAATTAATAATTATCGATATTGACTGATATGAAACACTTATATTGTGATACATTTTTTCAATCATATCACCCAGCCCTACAATAAAGCCAATAAACTATTCAACTATTAGAGTAGAAATAAAGATGATAATAAAAGTAATAAAACATTTTATTTGTACAGCACCTTTCAGGTCACTCAGTGGCACATTGCAGTACATTATGAATAAAAGCGGAGATAAAATAATCTGGAATCTTCCACTCAAAAGAATGGATGTGTTACTATTTTATTTATTTATTTATTATAACGGGGAGTAACAAATTAACAACCATAAAACCTTGCAAAATGTATAACTATAACTATATAAAAAATGCTATGTACAACTATATAAACAACTGTGTAAGTACACAAAGTGTTTATAAGGTGCTTTTCCATTCATTGTTTGTCCAGATGCTGGACAGTACCACTTCCCACGTAACTGAGTATTGACAGTTATTTTTGTTTTTGACTGGCCCGATGTTTTGCATAGAGTGGTGGACACAGGTAAAGCTGGATATAGATAGGAAATAAGTGGTAGATGGCCTGTATGCACCTTGGTGGTGAGGCATATGGTTTTGTACCAGAGTGAGAGACAAAAGGCCTGCATTGTTTTGGTCATCTGGAATATATATAAAAAAAAAAAACACCTGAAATGCAGCAGGGAGATTACACTTATTTTGTTTGTATTAAGTTTAATTTGACTTTGTTTGACAAATGGCTACTACATTGAACTTGAAAGACATGAACCAGTCAGCATCTGTTATGAAAAGACATTAGCTACTTTACCTCAGTGGATGTGCTTGGTCCACCAGAATAGATGTCCTCCAATGGTGAACTGTCACCTGAGCTGGTGTGAGAGGCCTCCCCTTCAAATGTCAGTTGCTAAAATAATAATTTGGAAATGACAGCAAAAGGCGTAAACATGTGATTGTAATGACTGTATGCACAAATCATGTTGCACAAAAAGGATATGTTTATTTAAGATGTCATGTTTGATGGTCATCATTTGGTAATTAACCTTTGCACAATCTCACTTTTAATGATTAGTTATATTACCTGAGATGGTACGTCAGCACTGCCAGGTGCCTGCAAAGACTGGAGAATGTCCGCTGCAGTTGAAATTGTAGCATCAGGACATTTATCTTGCTGAACGCCTTCAGGCTCTGGCAGAGGAATGGCGATTTCGGTATGTGCTGGTGAACCCAGCAGATCTCCTCTGTCAGACTGCGCCAACAAGTACTCCACCGCTATGTGTTCACCTGCAAACAGAAAACCACAAATGTTGCAGTAGAGTGAGTCAGAAAACAGTAGACCCCTAACCAGTAGCTGACAGTGTAGTCACTATAAGTATATTGTTCAGTGCCTGCTTTTTTTTTCCATCAGACTCTTACCAATGGGTTTCCCTGGAGGGGTGAATTCTGGCAGAAGCGTGTACCCCAAAACTCTGCTACTAAAGACAAACTTGGCTGCATATTGTACATCCTGGTTTGGGATGAATCACCCATATCCAGGGCTTGATGTCTGCGATTAATGTTCCACCTGGATGCACCCTCAAGCATGTACATCTGCGTGTGTACGGCACTGCCTCTTCACCCTTGCCAGACAAAGATTACATAGCAAATTAAATGTTTGCCTTGTAAAAAAAAATGATTACACAGCAGTCATAGAAAATGTACAATTTCAATTCAAAATTTAAACTTGCCTGGGATGAAACAACACTGGTGTCCGTGAAAGATTTCCAGAGAGGAGGACCCTTGGCCACACCTCAGCACATCAAAGGTTTTGCCTCCCTTTTGTGTACAGTTGCACACCAGGTGGATCTGGGATGCATGACAAATGTTTTTGCTGTACCTTCCACATGTGCAATGCTCTCACGGTTTATGAGTTGTAGACCGGTGGTGTCAGTCAGGTCCCATGTTGAGTCCAGCAGATTTTGTATTTGTGTGCGAGCCTCTTCAACCCCTCGTATTGTCCTCTGGCAGAACTTGGCCAGCTCACTGGAATTAATGCTGGCTAGTACCTGGGTGTCTGTCGGAACATGACCCTGATTCTTCTCGATGAGTTGCGCCTTCATGGACTCTTTGAGATGCCCAATATCATCCCTGTCCCATTCAAAAATACAACTGGACAGCTTTGAGCAGAAGGTGCCATATAGTGGATGGCATTCTGTTGTGAGACCTTTGGTAAATCGCTGCATGAAGTGAAAAATGTCCAGTCTCACTTTGGATGTCAATGGGCAAAACCAAGTGAGAACCGGCTCACCCCTGTAAAAATAAGCAACCAACTATAAATAAATGCAGTTCTGATCATTTCTAGTTAAACCATTATCGACTGCATTAAAATCCTGCCAAAATAGTTTGTCAAACGTAGCAAATTCACAAAACATATCACAACATAAAAAGAAGGCAACACACCTGTCTCACTGCAGCAATCTCTGTCCACAAAAATGGCATCTGGCTCTGGCTCACCAGCATCCCTGTACTGCTGGACAATGCCTTGACACAGCTCATTAAGCCCAGCCCCCTCACCAGTGGTCAGCACACAGTTGAGAACCTGGCCCAATTCGTTCCCAACATTTGTCATCCACGTGGCTGTGTTCTCAGTTCCACCAGCAAGTTTTTTTCTGATCTACAGACAAAATAAACACCTACATTTTGAAAAATTATTAGGCATACAAATGAACATGAATGAAATCAAGTTTACAGAGGTTTGCATTTACCTTTTTGGTGGAGTCAAGCTTCAGGATTCTGCCAAAAGTAGATGTGATGACTCCTTTCAACTCATCCAGGTGGCTGAGAATTTCATTGGCATGAACCATTTCAAACCACTGGGCCAGGATTAGAGGAGAGAAGGGGGGCGGTTTTTTGATAGACCGCTTTGGACTGGGTGAGGACATGACTTTTTGTGGACCTCGCAATCAGTGAGGTAGTCAGTGGTCCGCCTTGCCCACTCCTCGCTGTGTATCTCCTGCAAATCCTGCTGAAGATGGCTGGAGCTGTTCCCCACCATTCTTGGTCTTATCATTGCAACACACCTCCTGTCCAGTGCCAGATGTGTTGTGAGCACAGCTGGAAGTTTGTTGTGGTGGGAGGGATCCAACTGCTTTAAAATGTCAATGCTCCAAGGGCAGACAGGAATCATGCATTTACTGCACCTTGGATAGTCTCCACCAACCAAATAATATTTTGAATCAATGTCTATTATTTCTCAGAGTGGTGCATCTTCATATTGCACTGAGTGGATTTTAGAGGGATGCCCCACCTCCTCATTGGAGCCCAGAGAAACGCTGGTGAAAATAATGGAAGCGGATTAGGAAGTGAGGTGGATTTGATGAGACTTGGTGGGTGAAACCAGTTCTGAGACAACCCTGGTCAGTCTGCCTGAGGACTCTTGTGAACTGCTTTGGCAAAAAACCCACCTAGTTTACCTCAGGAGGTTGCAGATTGAGTGGCTGTTGTTGTGGTGCCGATGTGGTCTCTTGGGTTGTGTGAGGGGCAGGAAAGGGGACATCTTCTGAGTCAATGCACTGTGGCGCTGGTGTTGTCTCCTGGACTGTAGGAGCAGCATTATCTGGCAGGGCTGTTGGATAGCTCAAAGGGTGAACACTCTGTGTGCTCTGACAATCCAACGACCCCCAAGGCCTTGGCACCACACTGCTCACATTGCTCCTGGATGTGGTAGTCTGACAGGTGCTGCGTGTAGTCCTCACTCAACATCTCCCGATGACACAATAAGCATGTGATAGAGTTGATCACTCTGGCCTGTGGATCTGGAGCTCTTTCAGCTGCTGCATTGGCCTGTGGGGCACTCAGTTGACCAGAAGTTGTTGTCCCAGCCTTCTCAAAATCAAAACAGGGTTTACATTTACAGTACCTTCCCCTTAAACCTGACAATACTCTGCATTCAAGTAAAAATCAACCACAACTGATTAGAAACCACTTTTCAGTATACTTGCATTACATAACAGATGTAATGTCATCACTTACCTGATGATATCCACACTTGCAGGGGATCCTTTTACCAAACACATCAAGTTTGCAGACAGCTACACCGTGCACAGGGGTCAGCAGACAAGCAGCAATCCGTTCCATTACTGCCCTCCATCTCCTTGGTTTCCCAGCCTTGGTCATTTCTGCAGAGAAGGACAAGACACCACTGTGATTAGGGAACAGCTGTAAATAGGTACAGTAGTACAGATTGGGGGGTGAGGGTAGGGTGTGAGCCGTGCGGGGGCGTGTATGTTGTGGGGGTGGGGGGTATCCTAACTGCCGAGTTTCGTACGTTTACCGAACAACTCACGGCCCAATTTTTTTAATTATGGAGGAAGAAATTACACTATGGCAAAGCGCCACAGTATTATCAATGAATGGGAAACACTGAACATTGCGGCGGTTAGCAGTCATGGCTAGCACTAACAGCTCTATTTTCAGTGTTTTCAGGCTATTTTTTTCGTAAACTAATAAAATCTGGGAGACATAAAAACAATGCAGGCACACTACATATGAACATTATTCGGTATATTTGGTCCTCTTACCCCACCGTTCGGAACTGTTCGGACTTTGTTAGGAACTCTTAGGAATCGGTTAGAAACTGTTAGGACTTGGTCGTATCTGTTAGGAATGACAGATACGACCAAGTTCCGTCACCAGTTCTGCATTGTTGTCCATAGCTGTTATTTGTGTCAGCTTTTCTAAAACTATTTCTTAATATTGTGGTTGGTCGCCCTCAGTGTGATCCTTTAAAAATATGGACGGGCTTCCAATTTTTCTTGACACATCTAGCACTGACTGACTTTCATTTAGGCCAGATTAGTTTACTTCATTAGATAGTTTGACAGTCAATTATCATTAGTGTATTGATGGAATACATGTACCTTTTTGTATTTAATGTTTGTAGTAAGAGATCATGTTTTGTATGTTCTGCGTTCTTTTGTTATTATTCACATGGGGGCAAATATCAGAGGCGGTCCGGGCTAGATTGACGTCCTGGGCGAACCATCTCTTGGCACTGCTGAAAGCTAAAAAATAAATTTAAAAATAAAAAACATACTTTACATTCAAGTTTTGTTTTGCATCATCCTAATACCATCTGAACAGTTCCAGTTAAGATGAAGACTCGACATCATTAACTTTTGCCAACACTGTCCGTTCGCCCGTCAATCAACCGGAGTTACGTGAGTCACATAGATGACTGCACAGTAGAGGTCTTCACGGGTCCAATTTGACGGACCCGAACCCAAATGGACCCGTGAAAATTCGACCCGGAGCCGACTGGCCCCGAGCTATTATTGTAAATATGAGTTCCGAGCCGAAATGGACCCGTGAAAATTGGAACCGGACCCGACTGGCCCCGAGCCATTATTGTAATACGAGTTCCGAAACCGAACCAAACCCTTAAAAACCCGTGGACCCGAAATGCCCGAGTTGCTTTATGATTTAATACAAGTTGTCTTAAGACTTGTTTTTATAAGCTATTACTTTCTGTTTCTTACCTAAACGTAGTCTTCTACCTGGTTCCGGCTGCGGCTGCGGCCGCTGCCAGCCCCCACCCCTGGCCTAGCCTCGCATTGGAGTCGGGAAGGGGGGAAAGGGGAGGGCGGCGGTGATTGACAGCTGTGACCGCCAATCGCCGGGTCCTCTCGGGTACTGTAGGACCCGGCCTTTCACAATAAGAGACCCGAGACAAACTCCACCGGTTCCGACCCGGCCCCGGCGTCACTTCTTGTGAGTGGACCCAAACCCGAGCCGGGTCGGGTCGGAACCTCGGGTTTTCGGGTTGTCGGTTTTTTCCGAAGACCTCTACTGCACAGGGTTTTCTATTTTTTTGGAAGCAGTTTGTCATGTGGCCTGGGATCAGTCTATATCTTGCCCCCCTCCCCCTTGCCTCTTCTGACACACACACAACCTGTGTGACTCTCAGAAGCAAGCTTATGCGACAATGAGTGCACCCCAGCACCCTCTACACTAACTTGACATGGAAAAGAGCGATAGTCTGGAAAACTGGCGAGGTTTTTTTTTGTTTTGTTTTTGTTTGTTTTGTTTTTTTTGAAGGTGCTTGTGCGCCCTCACATAGATTGCACCCTGGGCGGTCGCCAACATTGTCCATAGCAAAAAAACAGCCCTGCACGGCAGCAGTGCCATACGACAAAACATCACAGCAATATAAAGGAATAATGTATGCAGTTCAGCACAGTTGAGAAGTCTGGTTAGAACAGTTTCGCACAGGGTTTTTCTCGCCACCAACTGGTCAGGGGTGTGAATAGCAATATGTCATTTTGACAGATTGCCTTCAGATTTTCTGTCACCGATTTCAAAAAAACGGTCAATGACAAAATATTCGGTTGACGCGACCCCTGTTGTCAGGTGAACTGTTGTTTTGCAGATTCTGTCAACACTCCGTTGAGTGGAAACGTAAAAATATGTGCAGTGACCACATATTGTCCAAAAGCTATGTGAGAAACAAGAAAAAGTGCAAAAATGATAATAAAGAGAGACACTCACTGAACATGTATTTCAGTGGTGATGTCTCTGATAGGTGGGAAACTTGAAGAGATGGCTCACACGGACTAACTAGTCCTACAGCTTAAATAACTTGTTAAAGTTAGTTTTAAGAAGATTAAATGTTGGGTTGTTGTTTTGTAACAAGTCAAAGTTTTATTGCTTAAAACTTTGCTTCTTGCTTTTGACCTTGTGTACATTTTAGTCTGTTACATTAAAAATGCACTGTTTTTGATAGTAAAATAAGAGTAAATGGGATTCGCAAAAACTAGAAAGGAAAAAAAACATAATTACCAAAGATTAAAACTGAATTCCCAAAAATTAAAATAGAAAAAAACGGAATTTGGGAAAAAATCTTTCCTGTAATGTACTGCCCCCACTTACACAACAGGTCTCATGTTAGGGCCATTTTTTACAGGAGGCCTGCAAGCCCTAAAAAGTAGAACAGTCTGTTAAGTTTGCTATCCCCTGCTTATATTTTTACATCCTTCACTAATAATAATAATAATAATAATAATAAATTTTATTTTGAGGCGCCTTTCTGTCACCCAAGGTCACCGTACAATATAAAACAATGAGGCATTCAAATTACAAAGATAAAAGATTAAAGATTAAAAGAGTAAATAGAATAAATAAGAGAGATAAAAAAGGGAAATGAGGATCAAGGGGGGTATGCTGTTCTGAAAAGGTAGGTCTTGAGTTGGGATTGAAAAATGGTGAGTGAGTCTGTGTTCCTGAGGTCAGGTGGTAGTGAATTCCAGAGCTGGGGAGCCGAGCGGCTGAATGCTCGGCTCCCCATGGTGATGAGGCGGGCGGGGGGGACAGATAAGTGTATGGAAGAGGAGGATCTGAGGGCACGGGGGGGAGTTGTGACGTGGAGGAGGTCTGATAGATATGGCGGGGCGAGGTTGTGAATGGCCTTGAATGTTAAGAGGAGGATTTTAAACTGGATGCGGAAGTGGACCGGGAGCCAGTGAAGATGGTGGAGGACTGGAGTGATGTGGTGGATGGAAGGGGTACGGGTGATGATTCGGGCAGCTGAATTCTGGACCAGTTGAAGTTTATGGAGGGTTTTCTGAGGGAGGCCGAAGAGGAGAGAGTTGCAATAGTCCAGGCGGGAGGTGACAAGGCTATGGACGAGAATGGCAGCAGTGTGAGGGGTGAGGGGTGAGGGAAGGGCGGAGGCGATTGATGTTGCGTAGATGGAAGTAGGCAGTCCGGGTAATGTTATTGATGTGGGATTGAAATGATAGGGTACTGTCCAGAATGACACCCAGGCTTTTGACTTGGGGGGGGAGGGTGTAACAGTGGAGTTGTCGATGGTGAGGGATAAGCTGTGGTTGTTGGATAGGATGGATTTAGTGCCGATGAGTTTTATTGGTGTTTAGTTGTAGGAAGTTGTGGGTGAACCAGTTTTTTGATGCAGGCAGTAAGGGAGGTGAGCGGGAGAGAGGAGGAGGGTTTGGTGGTGAAGTAGAGCTGGGTATCATCGGCGTAACAGTGAAAATGGATGTTGTATTTATGGAAGATATTGCCAAGGGGGAGGAGGTAGATGATAAAGAGTAGGGGCCCCAGGATAGAGCCCTGGGGCACACCAGAGGTAACGGGGGATGGGGTGGATTTGAGGGACTTGAGGTGGATGTATTGGGAGCGGCCAGAGAGGTAGGATGTAAACCAGTTCAGCGGGGTATGGGTGATGCCAATGGAGGATAGCCGGTGGAGGAGGGTGGTGTGACTGATAGTGTCAAAGGCTGCAGACAGGTCCAGGAGGATGAGGATGGTGAGGAGTCCAGAATCAGCTGCCATGAGTAAATCGTTGGTGATTTTGACCAGTGCTGTTTCGAGCTATGGAGTGGGCGGAAACCAGACTGGAACTGTTCGTAAAGGTTATTGTGGGAAAGGTGGGATTGGAGTTGGGCGGCGACTGTTCTTTCGAGGATTTTAGAGATGAAGGGGAGATTGGATATCGGGCGGAAATTATTTAAGTTGGAGCAATCAGCTCCGGGTTTTTTTAGGATTGGGGTAATGGCAGCTGTTTTAAGGGAGGCGGGGACCATTCCAGAGGTGAGGGATGAGACTGAAGTGATGTTTGAAAGATATGGGAATGTTAACATGGAATTCCCTTAATAACAAATGAAAACTTACCATGTGGAGCCAGTGTTTAAACTGAGGCATTTGCAGCATTCCACGACCTCCCGTGTTTATCTGCACATGGATGGCATAAACAAAATAAATATTTCCCCATATACACCAACAGCTGCTCAACTACACTGACCAACTTCCCCTTTCTCTGCTGTCAAACTCACCTGCTGTCCCTCTTTCAGGGGAGGCTGTCTCCCTTGCTGTACCTATGCTATTCACCTGCTCCTCATTTTCTGGCCGTCTAACAGATTGAGAGTCAGCTGAAACTCTCTTTCCTGCTGCTTTGAAATATTTTAAAATACTCATGGTCTGAAAATTAAGGATACAAAACATTAGGCTAAGCTTGGAATTTTGGGGTTACATAAATAAGCAATAACCTAGACAAATGATATTAGTTATATGATGAGCAAACTTACTTTTGCTTGCTCACAGCAACGGCCAACTTCTAGCACGTTGTTAGCCTCAGTTTACCGCCATTTTAGAAGTTGATTAGTGCAGTGAGATCGACAATATACACAGCTCTGTTATGCAACTTACTCTAATACTAATACTCTCTGCATGTTAAGTGTGAGGGCACACGTCTGTGTTAATTGGTGGTGCGTGAGGAGAACCCTTAGTCAGGGGGGTTTGGCTCTCATGCGAAGGTGCCATCATGGTGAGGATTCCCTTGTTTGTTACCAGCTCCGTAGAGCTGGTGAGTTTGATTGCGCTCTGGAGTTGTAGTAAGCTGGTGCACCTGTGCACCTCGTCTCCTTGGAGTTGAAGGGACGTTATTTTGTTGTCGTTTACTGTCTCACGTTGTGGATATTGACAGAGGCATGAGGAGGTAAGTGTTGGTCCACCTGTGGCTAGTGATGGGCAATCGAGGCTTTGTTGAAGCCTCGACACGTGATTCAAAAAAAGGTTCATTACTCGAAGCTTCAATGACACAGTGCTCTATTAGGACATCTAGTGGACAATAAAATGTAGTGCAATGGAGACGTGTTGGTTCATGCTTGTAGACTTGATTTGCCATGCAGATTCCTATTCGACTACATTACATGGATATGTGGTTTAAAGTTTATTATAAGAAAATTATATAGGCTACATATAACAATAAAATAAATAACAAAGTACTTGAACCCTTGTTTCGCTAAAGAAAGACCGGTGACTTCACAGTGTACCACGAACCTCATCAGTGATCCACTGTTGTCGGTGGATCATTTTGATTACGTCAGTACACTCTATGAACCTTCGCTGATTTACACTAATGTTTATGTTTCAGCGCTTACATCAACTATTTTCATTTGCTCTTGGTATCATGGTTTCGTAGTGTTAGAGAATATTTGTATTGAATGCAACAGTTAAAACCAAATCTTTCTTGACTCAGTATTTGCTTCTAAGACTCATCTCATCTCTCCCGAAGAGCCGAGACAACCAAACCAGTTACAGGATTTCCGAATGAAGCAGTGAAATGGTTCATACGTCACAAAACACGTGATTTGTCCTAACTAGATAGATAACTATATCTATCTATCAATCGAGTGTTGTCTAACTATGTCACTAATTGATCGATTTCTTTCTGAATCTTAGTTGGAGTTAGTTGCGTATTTTGTGGAGATCTATCTCCACGAAATGCGCAAATGACTCCAACTACAGCAAGAGACCAACCTACTATGCAAAGAAACATTAAAATGAGCACCACTAAATAGGAATAAGATATCCGCGATATCCCTGAACACACTCGATCCCACCAGGTGATTCACATGACAAATCGAACCCCTGGGATGACTCGTTTGCCGCTGAAGCGCTCGAAGCACTTGAACTGCTTCGAACGTCACTCAAGTGCTTCAAACGTCACTAGTCACGTGACCAAACCACGCTTCGGCACAGTGGTTCGATACAATTGCTTCATGAGCTACGGCGCATGTGTCGGAGCCTCGGGTGTCAGAGGGCCATCACTACCTGTGGCTGTGCATTACCTGAAGGAGTGGTTCCCTTTGTAGGTTTTAGCGGCGTCTCCCCTTTGGGTGTCGTCGTGGGGGGCTGGTAGTGTTGGGGTACGGCGGTTAGAGCTTCCCATTCCCTTTCCCTAAAACCGCTCGGGAGCACATCCGTGGTTTCGGTGGGGTTGCCAGGTTCTGGTCGCCTCTCCAAACCAGCGGGCTACTAGTGCACAAATACCCACCGCTACGCCTCATGAAGACTAGGGAGGAGTGAGGTAGATTTCTGTTAGGTAGTTACCGGGGAAGCTCCATTCAAGGCTGTGTGGGCCTGTTTGCACACTGGGTGCGTCTCAGCACATTACATTCTCCTGTGTGTTGTGATGGATGAAGTTGTTGAAGCATTTGTGCTAGCGCCAGCTGAGGCGTTATTAGACAAATGCACAAAGGATCAGTGGGTTAAAATAATGGCTGGCCATTACAACATTGATGTAGGCGATAAATGCGTGAGATGCAGTGAGGGCAAATTTGAAGTTCAAGTTAAAAATTCACGTGTCGGGTGTAGGAAAGGCTGTGCCCATCTCCGCTGGCACTCCGCCATTAGTAGCGGGTCCTGGTGGCGTGCTGTCTCTTAAGCAACTGAAAGAGTTGCGGATGAAACTACAAGTGGCCATAGAGAGTGCGACAGACTATTAAGCTGGAGAAAGTGCTGTCACGAGAAGGTGAGGCAGGAAATGGTGCAGGCAAAGCTGCATGTGGAAAGGCAGAAAATGGCCTTAATTGGAGAAGGGAGAGTTGCTAACTTTACTTAGGTCTCTGCAATCTCCAATCAGAGTTGGGCTCTCTGCCCCCAGTCCTGCAGCCTCGACATTCGCCGTGGGGACAATGGGGTGGCGCGTTGTCTCGGGCCCCTTGTTAATGATTGTGTAGTATGTGTTCTGTTTTGTTCTTTTGCTCTCCATTTTAGTCATATCTTTCTTGGTCTCTCTCTCTCCTCTTAACCCTTTGATGCACAACATATGCATACCCCCTCTAATGCGCAACATGGGTCAAAAATGACCCGCATTCATGCTAGGTGAGTTTTTCTTTGTTGGATCTTTTGAAATCAATTTATATTATAATTAAATGTCCCAATTATTCTTTAAATATCTTGTTTTTGATTAGTACAAGGTCATGCTTCCACTGTCCCTTTTTTATTTTATGCAAAAGATAGTTTTTTGTATTATTACACCTAGTTTACATACATGGGTCAAAAATGACCCATTTATCCAAATGTGATTTTGAATTAAATTATAATATAACGATAATTTGTAACTTATCAATTATTACACACAGTCAAACCTCCTCCGTTGACCCTGGTCTGTCTAACCCAACAGCCAGATGATCAGCCCACTGTGGCTGCAGGTGGAGGCCTCAGCCTCCTCAAGCCACCAAGCTAATGCCAATGGTGTAGCCCTCGGCCAATACAGTGGAAGGCCGTTAATGGCCCTGATCATCTGGCTGTTGGGTTTGACAGGCCAGAGTCAGTGGAGAAGGTTGGACCCCCTAGCCCAACCTCCACAGTTTTAGTGAGTGTTAGAAATCGGTCCTATTTAAAAACTGTCACTGGTAACTTGATGTTTTTAAACAGGAGCAACAAGAATGAAGATGACTTAAAGCCATGCCCTTTATGAGCATCTCTAGAGGGGTATTGCACAAAACCAAGATAAGGGATAAAGCTGGGATGTGGGGGTTATCCCAGCTGAATTTAGCCTCAAGTTGGTTGCATAAAAGCAGCTCAAACTTAACCTGGCCAAGTCACTATGGTGATTTATTCTCTGCAGCTAGCCTGCTCCAGACCAGGCTAAGCCAGACTAAGGTTAATCCTTTGAGGAATTAATGTGTTTTACAGCATGTCCATGGTCCAAGTATGTTGCATCATTTTAATTATCCTGTATTAAAATATTACATATATATGGTCATTTCTCATTTCATTTAAATCTGTTGGCTGTTCGTAATTGCAATAGTCTTTATACTGATTTAAGGTAGTACGGTATATTACTCAGTGTTATATTGCTATGCTAATGAAGACTGCTTGTCAAATTGTCAGAGGTTTCATAAATATGTGTTTTATTGCAGTAAGTGAGATTACAAAGCACAACTGAAGAAGTGCAAAGGTGTTAAATTGTTAAATTAAATCTGTGACAAGAGCAATATAGTATATATTGGTCCAACTCCCATTCCCCTGTTCCCTCTTCATAATGGCGTGCCCTTTTTTGGAGGATATGCTGGATGAGGATGCCCTAATCTTCAGATGAGCATTTAGGCGTGAAAGAGTCTTCTGGGACAGGTCAGATCCGTTGGCCTTTGGAGATGACTATCTCATTGAAAGTCCATCACCTGAGAATCTGTATCTAAGATATTTATGTAGGCTGCTGGGTTAGGGCTGGGTATCAAACAAAAATCTTCGATACCGGTACCGATACCGATACCTTCATTTCGATACCGGTACCAGAACGATACTTTTTTCGATACCAATTTTATAAGATTATAAGATAACAAAAAGCAAATTACATTACACATTCTACAAATCTTCAGTTTTATTTTTCAGCTTTGGTAATTTTCCACTCCCAAGCAGTTTTACAGAAAAAATAAACATCATATCATATCCTTTTTCTGTCTTTACACGACTGAACGCTACTTCATATCCCAGGTCTATAGGCGGCGCTGTTTCAGTTTCAGAAATTCACCAAAAACGGAGATGTGTGTGTGTGTGCACGTGTGCATGTGTGTGTGGTTTTCTGGACTCTGTGAGGAAACATTTTCTTCAGGCCAAATAAACCGTCTCTGTCTGGTACCACGTATTTTTCCTGCAAGCCGCAAAGTATAACGTTACAGCCAATCACTGGCAGCATTATCAGGTCTTGATCAGCTCCGGGTATCGAAACTTGGCACCGAAAGACGAGGCATGTTTTGATACTCGGTACTACCGAAGCATTTCGGTCGGTGCCACAAAAGAACCGAAGTTCGGTACCCAGCCCTATGCTGGGTCCAAGAGTACAGCACCAGAGAGCATTCAGCCATGCCCTCACCGTACCACAGATGGTCTGTGTTACATTGAGGTGGTTTGCAAGTGGTATTAGTTTCTAATTTGATCAGTCATTGTTGGATACTCACTGTTCTTCGTTACAGCTTGTCATTGGTGCAGTGGATTGCACACATGTAAGGATCAAACGCCCCTCATTAGAACATGAGGGAGATTACATTAACAGGAAATCCTTCCACAGCATCAATGTTCAGGTGAGAGTGATTTGTGGTTATGGCCTACAGAAATTCTGTGCATTTAATGACCTTAATACGTTACAACTTAACATTTCAGGGGCCTCATTTATCATTGTGGATACACCTTTTTTTACGCCATTTTCCCCTCGTTTTGTGCGTACGCACTTTTCTCCGCCAAATTTGGGATCTATCAAGCCAAAACCTGACGGGGAAAAGTGCGGACATTTACACCCATTTTGACCCTGGCGTATGCCTTTTTTGAGGAACAGGAGGAATTGGCGACACCGTTGCTGAGTCAGAGAACTGCAGTGTGCCCGCGGATAATATTTAAAAGACAATCAAAGCCGTTAAGGAAACATTCCGAAATAAGTCAGCCATGTGCGATTTTCATATTATGATTATATATATATAAAAAAAAAGTTAAATACGATCATGTAACTTAATCGAAGTTATATATATATAGCTTTATTTTACAGACTCCAAGTCCATTAATTGACATAAACAAAGAAACATAGACAAACAATATAGACAGCACACAGTTTTTCCACACACAAGCTAAAAAAAAACTCTGAGCCTGCAGAGTGTCCCTCTGCGCTTCCAGCACCGTGTCTGTAAGGACCCCCAACCGGTTTCCCCCTGCCCTGCTGGGTTCGGATGCACGGCTGGGGCCTGGTGCGCTGGTGCCGGGGAGCGAGCTGGGGCCTGGTGCGCTGGTGCCGGGGAGCGAGCTGGGAATGACCGTGCGGACCAACTCCCCCTCCTCGGTGTCATCCACCTCCGAGTCTGAGAATATGTTAAAATCCACATCATTTTCTTATTGGAATTAATTTTCTTTCACTGGACAGCCATAGTGGCGGATGAATGATTAAAACTGTGATTTACCGGGTTCATTTGTAGTCTGGGTCTCCCTCATGGTCATGTCCGAGTCCCCCTCCTCGGCCGGCACAACACCCTCCACCGACTCGGTGCCAATGACGTCCCCGATCATGACATCCACCGGGGTGAGGTCGGGGGTTGCTGGTCCCCCACCAGTGGCCGCCACACTTTGGCGGTGGGCGGACAGTCTTTTCTTTGCTTCTCTCTGTAACAATGGTAGTGACAGTGTTGACATTATTGCATTACAGATTATGCTGTATTAATATGCCATATTGCAGATTAAAACCCACTTTCAAATCGGCCCACTTCTTGCGGATTTCCGTCTCCGTCCTCGCCGTGGCACTTGCCTCGTTCACCGCTCTCGTTACCTCCTGCCACTCGTTTGTCTTCCTCTTGTTGGTGAGGCCGGGGCTGTGGCTGATTAGATGATATTGTTGCCGGACGAGAAATTGTTTGGTCCAACATGTGTTCATCTGTTGTGATTTTCTATGTGTTCTTAGTTACATGTTATTGTTCCTAAATACACGACAAGACGAAGTGATCATACAGAGTTAGTTCAAATACCTGCCGAAGAGGACTTTTTTCCTCGCCTGCACCTCACCAACAAGGACATGGATCTCACTCTCCGTGAAATTTCGCTTCTTCGCACGTTTGTCTGCCATGGTTCGTCTTCCACTGACGTCACTCCACAAATCCACAGCGCGCACATGGCTACTTTATATTGCAGGGTGCTGATTTGCATTGACCATATATGGTGGGCCTGGGCGTTTAGAGGGCGGGGTTGGAGGCGCGGTCACATCCGCAAGTTACTTGGGTCCGGTGTGATCTATCAATGGAACATTGCGGACACCTGTGCGTATGCACAGTTTGATTGATCTGAAAATGGTGTAGATATTTCGGGTGTACGCCATTTTCGGCTTTTCGCCGTATGCAAAAAAATAGTAGCAGTTTTACACCCTCTTTCATAAATGAGGCCCCAGATCTGTGATGCTGACTGCCTTGTGAGCAATTTAGAGGCAAAGTGGCCTGGCTCAGTGCACGACTCCAGAGTCTTTCGGGCTAGTCAAATATACGAGTGGCTTTCCCAAGGTAAGCCACTTTTTCTTTCTTTTTTTTTGTACTGTAAGCACCTTGGACATTGTGTAACTTCTTCCTGTGGTTTTCTAAATGATATCTTGTATTCTTGTATTATCAGGCAAATTCTCTGATGTGCTATAGTACTACAACATGTACCTTGTATGAAGCGGCAGCTTCTGTGGCTGGGACAGTGTCGGTTACTGTCCCTCCCTGGATCATCTCCATCAATGTGCCAGCTCCTCTGCTGGGGTCGTATCCTGGCAGGCTGGGCCGCCTCCTGTGCCAGTTCCATGGGCTTTTTTTTTTTTTTTTTGACTGCTGCAATCATACAGACATTCAACATGTCAGCAAACAGCTAATCTATTCATCTCATTTGTTCATTGTTATCTACTTTAAAGTCACTTACCAGCCTGCAAAATGTTCTTATATTTAATTTTAACTTGCTGCCAGGTCCTTTTATGGCCAGACAAGTTTGTTCTTTATGAAAGACAAGTTTATTCTTTATGAAGGACAGAAAGATAAAATAGATAAAAACATGAGAAAAATAGATTATACATTATGGATAATTGTTTGCACTTAATCATACTCTACATTTCCTGAGTAACTTGAAAAGTAACTCCTTTAGTCTGTAGCCTAATTATGACAGTTCCAATGGAGCACTTTTTATTAATTGTGACAAGCCGGTACAAAAAGAGCTGGACTCAGATGCAGAGGATTGACAAAAATGTGGCACTTTATTAAGCACAAACTCAGTGTCTCTGGTATAAACAAAAGTATCAAACAAAAAATCACTCCACGGAGGAAAAAACGTAGTGAAAATAAATCCAAAACGAAAATACTTAACGAACTCTTGAGAACACAATGGCAGGGAACACGAACACTCTTGGACATGAAACATGACACACTGGCACAGGACAGGGGAAAACGCAGACCATATAAACACACACATGAGGGTAATGGGGAACAGGTGGAAACAATCAGGAATCAGGAAGACAATCAGACCGGTGACACAAAAGGAAGGGCAAGTGACCTGAAACGAGAGGAGAGTTAGAATTTCAAAATAAAACCGGAAATGACGAGACAACCCAAAACCAAATCACCGCTGTGTGACAGAACCCCCCCCCCCCCCTCAAGGGCCGGCACCTGACGGCCCAGGTTGATCTGGATGATCCCTATGAAAATCCTTTATTAACTGCGGACACACAATGAACCGAGATGGAACCCACTGTCTTTCTTCCGGACCATATCCTTCCCAGTCCACCAGGTATTGCTTCCCTCTGCCCCGGTTACGTACTGCCAACAACTGTTTTACCTTGTATACCAGACCCCCGTCTTACCATTTCGGGCGGTGGTGAAGGCGCAACAGCCGGAACCAAGGGACTCTCCTTAGCTGGTTTCACCTGGCTCACGTGGAATGTAGGGTGGACTCGAAGGGATCGGGGCAAGCGAAGGCGAACCGCTGAAGGACCGATGATTTTAGCGATGGGGAACGGACCCACAAACCGCGGCGCCAGTTTCTTGGACGGGACTTTGAGGCGGAGGTCCTTAGCTGACAGCCATACCTTCTGTCCAGGCTGGTAGGCGGGTGCGGGTCGCCTCCTGCGGTCTGCAGCCTTCTTCATGCGGTCCCCTTGACGGATGAGCACTTGTCTGGCGGCTGCCCAGATGCGGCCACAGCGGCGAATCATGGCGAAGGCTGAGGGGACTGAAACTTCTGGTTCATTATCTGCGAAGACAGGTGGTTGATATCCAAACACACACTTGAATGGTGAAAACCCAGTGGCGGAAGTGGGAAGGGAGTTGTGTGCGTACTCCACCCAGACCAGGTGTTTGCTCCATGTCGAGGGATTCTGGGACACAAGACACCGGAGGCTGGTTTCCAGCTGTTGATTAAGGCGTTCGGTCTGGCCGTTGGCCTCTGGGTGGTATCCTGAAGTCAGGCTGGCCTTAGCTCCGATGAGACGACAGAACTCCTTCCAGAACCGTGACACGAACTGGGGCCCCCGATCAGAAATTATGTCCTTGGGAAAACCGTGGACCTTGAAGACATGGTTAATCATGATATCTGCCGTTTCCTTGGCAGAAGGCAGTTTTGGCAGAGCAATGAATCTGGCCATTTTCGAGAACCTGTCCACGACCGTGAGTACAGTGGTGTTACCTTGTGAGACCGGGAGCCCCGTGACGAAGTCCATAGAGATGTCAGCCCACGGTCTTGAAGGAACAGGGAGCGGTTGCAGCAGTCCCATGCGTGCACCGGTGGATGTTTTATTCCTGGCACAGACCGAACAAGCCTCCACGTACTCCCGGACCTCCGGTTCCATGGACGGCCACCAGAATCTCCGGGAAATGGCGAACATGGTTCTCCGAACTCCCGGGTGGCAGGAAAGCAGCGAGGTATGAACCCAGTGGATCACCTGTGGGCGTAACTCCACAGGAACGAATAATCGATTCTCGGGACACCCACTAGGTGGCGGAGTCTCACTGTTAGCCTGCTTAACCTTCTTTTCTATCGGCCAAGTTACCACCCCAACCCAGTGGCGGACTTACCAATTTGGGGGCCCAAGGCGGATTTAGCTACGGGGCCCCTAAAATCCTTAGTTTTAACTAGGATCTTTTAAAATGTGAGAAATAAGTATCATGTAACACACCATTGTATTCCAAAAAGCAAAATATTTTTTTTTTTTAAAGATATGTGTGTGTCTGTTTATGAGAGTGTGTGTGGGTCAAAGAGAGAGAATGTATGTGGATAAGATGGAAAATGTGTGGGAGCAAGTGAGTGAGTGAGTGTGTGTGTGTGTGTGTATGGGTGTGTGTGTGTGGCATGGGGATGTGTACCATCTGTAGATATCTAGAACAGAGAAAATAAATACAAAACACATTAACAATTAACACTTTTTGTAATATGATACACAGTATGCACACAGTACATTTGTTTGTGAATGTAATTATCAAACATTAATTATCCAGCATGCCTCATACTAAAATGCAATGCAAAATCATTACCTCATTCATTTCTTGTCCCTGTCTCTGTGCTGTCCTCCTCTCTCCTTCTCTCCTTCTGTTTGTAAACCTCTTCTTCTGCTTCTCTCTCTCTGTGCTGTCCTCTCTCCTCCTCTCTCCTGTTTGTAAACCTCTTCTTCTGCTTCTCTCTCTCTCTGTGCTGTCCTCTCTCCTTCTGTCCCTCTGTTTGTAAACCTCTTCTTCTGCTTCTCTCTCTCTGTGCTGTCCTCCTCTCTCCTCCTCTCTACTGTTTGTAAACCTCTTCTTCTGCTTCTCTCTCTCTGTGCTGTCCTCCTCTCTCCTCCTCTCTCCTGTTTGTAAACCTCTTCTTCTGCTTCTCTCTCTCTCTGTGCTGTCCTCCTCTCTCCTCCTCTCTCCTGTTTGTAAACCTCTTCTTCTGCTTCTCTCTCTGTGCTGTCCCCCTCTCTCCTTCTCTCCTTCTGTTTGTAAACCTCTTCTTCTGCTTCTCTCTCTCTCTGTGTGCTGTCCTCCTCTCTTCTTCTCTCCTTCTGTTTGTAAACCTCTTCTTCTGCTTCTCTCTCTCTCTCTGTGTGTGTGCTGTCCCCCTCTCTCCTTCTCTCCTTCTGTTTGTAAACCTCTTCTGCTTCTCTCTGTCTGGAGTGTCCATGCATCGCTCGCCTTACTAATCAAACAAATTTGAACTTTCGAACTTTGGCCTCAGCAAACCTACTAATAACTTCATCCATATCAAGTGACTGTTGGACCTCGTGCTCGATTGAAATTGTCGCGAGGGCAGACAACCTGTCTTGGGCCAATAGCTCAGATGAGTAAAGAAACCCATAAAGGTCAAAGAAGGCCTGCATGTTAGAGAATCGTTCTCTTAAAGCGGCACTGGCTGTGTCAACAAGATGGAGAAAAAAACTCTCTTTTGAAGAGCTCCTCTGGAGTAGACATATCTTCATCTCTCCCTTCATAATCAAACTGCCTCTTTCTTTGTCGCACCACAGGCCAGCTCATCTCCACCTCCATCTTCTCTGCCATTTCCCTGGCATTTCTTTGCGCAGATTTAAAGCCATGCTCCCTAAAGTCCTCTAGATAGTCTGACACTGCCATGACCTCTCTCCTTAATGTCTCAATTGACACACTGGGGCTCTGCAAGATTTTGCTCACACGGTTTACAGGTGCTGGTCAACGAATTAGAATAATTTGAAATAGTGCAATCATTAAATTCTTTGAATGCATTTTTTGTGCAGAAAGCAAATCAGGTGTTCACCGCACCTGTCCTACTCGTTAGACTAATCACAGAACTTGTTACCTGTAAAAAATTTGCTCAGCTGAGCTTTCCAAAAGGCCCATTTAGGCCATTTAACTGTGACACTGTTGTTTTATTGAATTAGAATAATGGAGAAACCGTTTCATTGAATTAGAATAATTTTTATTATAATTAGAATCATCACTTTCTCAGTATTTTGTGGCTGCCCCCTTGGCTTGTATGACTGCCTGAAGTCTCCGCGGCATCGGTTTGACCAGCTTGTCACAAGTTTCCGCACTCACAGCTTCCCAGGCAGTGGCGATGTTCTGCTTCAGTTGGTCCAGCGTAGTAGGCTTTCTGTCGCGAATTTTCCGCTTGACGATGGCCCAAAGGTTTTCAATGACATTGAGGTCAGGCGAGTTGGCCGGCCATGCCAAAACTTCAAGCTGTTTTTTAGTGAACCAATCTTTGGTCGACTTTGCCGCATGAGCCGGTGCAAGATCCTGTTGAAATATGAAGTCTTCTTCGCCGAACTGTTCCTCAACAGTCGGAATCAGGAACGTTTCCAGAACATCTTGATATACGGCAGCATTGACAGTCTTCTTGAGGAAGCAGAGTCTCCCTACACCTCGAGCGGACATGCATCCCCAGACCATAACGCTCTGGGGAAACTTGACGGATCTTTTCATGCACTCGTGGTTGTAGGTTTCGCCACCACGACGCCAGACACGAGGACCTTGGTCACCGAAGGAGATGCAGAAGCGTGATTCGTCACTGAAGACCACTTTCTGCCAGTCTTCAGCAGTCCACTCGACGTGTTCTTTGGCCCACTTCAGCCGTTTCTCCATTTGTTTTGCCTTGTTGGCGAAGGGCTTGAATTTGAGCCACTATTCCGGTTGAGAGGTCGCGCTGCTTACCCATGATTGCTTTTACAACTTAGAAATTCTACTCAACCCTGACTTTATACTGCACAGTGAACACTCTTCACAGAAAACAAAAATTCGAGCATTTATTCTAATTCAATGAAACGGTTTCTCCATTATTCTAATTCAATAAAACAACAGTGTCACAGTTAAATGGCCTAAATGGGCCTTTTGGAAAGCTCAGCTGAGCAAATTTTTTACAGGTAACAAGTTCTGTGATTAGTCTAACGAGTAGGACAGGTGCGGTGAACACCTGATTTGCTTTCTGCACAAAAAATGCATTCAAAGAATTTAATGATTGCACTATTTCAAATTATTCTAATTCGTTGACCAGCACCTGTATGTGATATAACACATCGTACCAAACAAAGGTACTCACCGTGAATGACCAATTCATGATGTTCTCCCTCAGGCTGCCAGCAGTGGAGGCACATTCTGGGTCCTTCTTCAATGCTGCATGCTGCTGCACAGCGGTCAATGCATCGACAATCTCAGGAATTTGGTAGCGCACAGCCTTGACAGCATCCACACGGCACTCCCATCTTGTAGTGGACAAGGCCTTGACTGACAAATCCTTCACGTGCTCCTGAAGAATTGTCCAACGCTGAACAGAGCCACTAAACAAATTGTATAGCCTTTGTAGAGTGCCAAAGTACCCCAGAGAAATGGTTGAGGACTTTGCAGCATCGCCCACCACCAGATTTAAGGTATGGCTGCCACATGGCACACACAGTGCTTTGGGGTTGAGTTCCAGCAGCCTCGCCTGGACACCCTGTGTTTTTCCTTGCATATTACTGCCATTATCATAAGATTGGCCACGGCAGTCGGAGAGGTCCAACCCCAATCTTTCCAGGTGTGCAAGAAACAGCTGCAGAAGACCTTGGCCAGTGGTGTCATCTGCCACAAGAAATCCCATAAAGTGCTCATGGATGGAAACACCTTTTGAGAGCTCACAGTTGACAATTCGCAGCAGTACTGACAGCTGCTCGTTGTGGCTTACATCCATGATCACTGCATAGTATTTGGCTCTCCTCACACGTTCTATGGCATCAGTGGTGCACTGGGCGACAAGGCATATCAATTCATTCTGTATGTTTTTGCTCAGGTAGGTATCGGCAATCTGTTTTTCTTTAATTTTCCACAGATGCTCCTTCATCACAGGGTCAAATTTGGCCATTAACTGTACTTGACCCAGGAAATTGCCATTCCCACGTTCAAACAATTTCTCCCTGTGCCCCCTAAATGCCAGATTATGCTCAGCTAGATGGCACACGATAGCAAGTAATCGTTTCATCACTTCTCTGCATCTGATGACTTCAGCATTGATGAGATTCTGTCTACCCTGATCTATAGCTGTGCCAGTTTGACAGCGTGCATGTAGTGTGTGCCAGGCATCCATATTTTTTTTGTGCTCAGCGGACCTCTCGTGAAGCTTCAGGTGAGCTTGGATATTTTTCCAATTGTTAAAGCCATTGGTGGAGCTCAGCTGTGCGTCCACCTTGCCAAAAAGTCGGCAACAAAAACACATCACTGCGTCCTTCACCTTGCTGTACACGAGCCACGTCCTACTTATCTTCTCCCCGTTCTTCATCATCATGAAGTAGTTAGCGTTTGTAAAACGCCGCCCCTCTGTATTTTTCGGGCATTCCAATTGGAGCTGAACGGGCCCTCTCTTAACTAAATCGCATCTTTCCCGGTCAGTGAATACTTCTGGCCAAGACGCTGGGTCATCTCCAAGAGGAGGAACATCACTTTCCTCATGACAGCAGCTAACTGACACGGCACTTTCACATGTACTCACGTCTGGATTGTCTGACTCTGCGGCAAGCTCTCCTCCTGCTGCTTGATCAACAGCAGCCGGTGACTCGTCATCCTCCTCAAAGTCCTCCAAAGCATTTGTGTCAACCGGTGTCACGTTAAAAAAGCTTGTCAGCTTCGGGAGTGTATCTGTCTTAGCTTTTGCCTCTTCTTTCTTCTTCCTTTTGGAAGCGCCACTAGGATAGATACGCTTCATTTCGCTAATTTCTGCCGTTAGTTCTCTCGCGCTAATGGCATGGATGGAATATTCCATTTTTAACGCGAATAGGAGGGGGTGTACACGGAATCTGCATTTCTTTGTGTTGCTTTTGCTTCTGATTTAAACAAACAAAATCACCATTTATTATTTACTGACTGAGGGTCACTGTCCAGGGGGCCCCAATTAGACTGCCAACTGTTATGTATGGGGAGCTGCCAGCTGCTCTGGGGGCCCCTAATTTATGGGGAAGTTGGGGGGGCCCCAGGCGGGTGCCTAACCACGCCTCAATGCAAAGACCGCCGGTGCCCCAACCACACGGGTAAGTGGAAGGATAGGTTCTGATTCCTTGGCCATCGGCTCGGGTCATAAAGACGGGATAGTGCGTCTGGCTTGGCGTTCTGCGACCCCGGCCTGTAAGAAATAACAAAAGAAAACCGGTTAAAGAATAGCGCCCACCTGGCCTGGCGTGAGTTCAGTCTCTTGGCTTTCTTGATGTACTCCAGGTTCTTGTGATCAGTCCAAATGATGAATGGATGTTGTGCCCCCTCCAGCCAGTGACGCCATTCCTCCAGCGCACCCTTAACCGCCAACAGCTCACGGTTGCCAACATCATAATTCCTTTCCGCCTTGGACAGCCGCCGAGACAAAAAGGCACAGGGGTGCATCTTACCGTCCTGCTCCGAACGCTGAGAAAGGACTGCCCCGATCCCCTCGTTGGAAGCATCGACCTCCACCACAAACTGCCGCTGGGGGTCTGGTAAGGTGAGGATGGGCACCGTGGTGAATCGGCGCTTGAGGGTCTGGAACGCTGACTCCGCCTCCGGCGACCAGTGGAAACGTACCTGGGGAGAAGTAAGAGCATGGAGGGGGGAAGCTATAGCGCTGAAACCTCTGATAAACCGTCTATAAAAGTTAGCAAACCCAAGGAACTGCTGAACCTTTCTACGGCTATCAGGAGTAGGCCAATCAGTCACCGCACTTACTTTAGCTGGATCCATCTGTACTCTTCCAGGGGCTACGATGAAGCCCAGGAAGCAGACGGTGTCAGCATGAAAAACACTCTTCTCGACTTTGACATACAGTTTATTATCTAGCAGTCTTTCAAGAACTAGGGATACATGCTTAATGTGTGATTCAAGATCCTTGGAATAGATGAGAATGTCATCCAGGTATACATAAACAAACTGGTCTAGGAAGTCTCTCAGAATGTCATTTATCATGGCCTGGAATACTGCCGGTTCGTTGGTGAGCCCGAAAGGCATTACCAGATACTCGTAGTGCCCACTTGGTGTGTTGAAGCCAGTCTTCCACTCGTCTCCTTCCCTTATTCTTATCAGATGGTAGGCGTTGCGAAGGTCGAGCTTGGTAAAAATCTGAGCCTGTTGCAGCTGGTCGAACACAGAGGTCATGAGTGGAAGAGGGTAGCGATTCTGGATGGTAATGTCGTTCAGGGGGCTGTAGTCGATGCATGGTCTGAGGGAACCGTCCTTCTTGTCAACGAAAAAAAAACCCACACCAGCAGGTGAGGATGAGGGACGGATGAGCCCGGCTTTGAGTGATGTCTCAATGTAGTCTTTCATGGCTGCTTTCTCAGGACCGGAAACAGAGTATAGGCGAGATTTGGGAATAGTTGTCATGGGTAGGCCAGAAGGACACAAAAGAGGAATCCACAGATCGGGCAAAATCAGCGTAATTTATTCAGTCCAAGATCAAAACCAGAGATCACACAAGAAATGGCAGAGGTACAAAAACGCTTGGCAAGGCTCGGAGGTCGGAGGAACAAAGCTAGGTCCAATATCCAGAAATCAAACAAACAAAATCAGGCTTGTACTCACACACAGGGGACAATACGATCTGGCACAGGAGGAAAGGGGGGTGGAGCTTAAATACTGAGAGAGGGTGATAATTAGACACAGGTGAAACACATTAGGACAGGGAGTGCAATCAACAAGGGAAGTAAAGCTGCCTGAGACACAGGGACACACAATCCTACCAAAATAAAACAGGAAGACACCCGACAAGAACTCAAAACATAACTGACGAATAGACACAGTCAGAATCTGACAATAGTGGAACCAGGAATGAGGTCTATTGGACAGTCATATGGACGATGAGGAGGTAATGACGTGGCCTTGGTCTTGTTAAATACCTCTCGAAGATGGTAGTAGCAGGTAGGAACGGTGCTCAGGTCCGGGAAGTCCGATTCCGTGGCTGGTACGGCAGAAACATAATGAACTTGGGTTAATGGCTCCCCCTGTGATGTAGTAATGTGACCATGATCTTGACGGTCTTTTCCCCATTCCAGAACCTTTCCCGTTACCCAGTCGACATGGGGGTTGTGTTGCTTAAGCCATGGGTAGCCTAGAATTAGCGTGTGTGATGGTGATCTGAACAGGTAGAAGCTAATTTCCTCATGATGATCATGAATGTGTAGATTGACAGGATCAGTGGAGTGCGTGATGGTGAACAATTCGCTGCCATCCAGGGCGCTGGCCTTGATGGGCTTAGCCAACAACCTCACAGAGAGACCCAACCTACCAGCTAACCCCCAGTCCATCAGGCTTTCGTCTGCCCCTGAGTCAATGAGTGCTGTTAATTCCGTGGAAACAGTGTTGTGCTTTACCTTGACCGTGGTGAGGTTGCGAGGTGTCGGGTTTGATCCAGAAAACTGACTCACAGTAGTTTTTCTTTTGGCCGGACAAGCAGCGAGGAGATGATTGGTTCCTCCACAGTAAAAACGCAGTCCCTTCAGTTGTCGTCGTCGCCGCCGCTCCTCCGGGGTCAGCCGAGTCCTCCTCACCTGCATCGGCTCTTCCTCGCCTGCCGTAGAACGGGAGCGGTTGGGAGCGGACCAGTCTGGTGTAGGGTCCGTCGGATGTTTTCTGCTGTGAGAATCGAAATCACGGATTCTATGGTCTGTGCGGATGGCAAGAGATATTAGAGAGTCTAGATCTGAAGGCAGGTTCAGTGGTATAAGTGCTCGCTGGATGGGTTCAGCAAGCCCTTGGAGAAAAACATCATACAGGGACGTGGAATTCCAGCCACTCTCTGCGGCCAACGTGCGGAAACGAATGGCAAAATCACATACCGAGTCCTGGCCTTGCTTAATTCCATTAAGCTCTCTTGCTTTTTCTCAATCAGTGGAAACCTGATCAAAAATCTGCTGCAGAGTGCCTGTGAAAACTGTTAGTGTTGCAAATGGGTGAGTTGCGAGACCATTCTGCTGTAGCCCAAGCTCGAGCTCTTCCCGACAGGTGAGAAATTATGAATGCTATTTTGGACCGATCTGAAGGAAAAGCATGTGGTGAATGTTCAAAGTGAATGGAGCAGTCTATCAGGAAGGGTTTGCATAGTCCTACCTCTCCTGAGTATCGTTCCGGAGGAGCTAATTTTATACCTCCATCTACCGCAGGCGCAGTCAGAGAAGAGGCAGCAGCGGAGACCGGGGATTCCAGTGCGGTAGGTGGCCTAGCTGTGGTAGAGGTTATGGTCTCTCTGGAAAAATGGTCGAGCAGAGTTTGAACGGTTGAAGCGAGTAGACCTAGCTGCGAAGCCATGGCTGTCTGGAATTCCCCTTGGCGTGAAATGCGGTCTTCCTGAGCTCGGAGAGCCACCAACATGGAGTCTGCCTCTGCTGGGTCCATTTCTGGCCAGTGTGTACTGACAAGCCGGTACAAAAAGAGCTGGACTCAGATGCAGAGGATTGACAAAAATGTGGCACTTTATTAAACACAAACTCAGTGTCTCTGGTATAAACAAAAGTATCAAACAAAAAATCACTCCACGGAGGAAAAAACGTAGTGAAAATAAATCCAAAACGAAAATACTTAACGAACTCTTGAGAACACAATGGCAGGGAACACGAACACTCTTGGACATGAAACATGACACACTGGCACAGGACAGGGGAAAACGCAGACCATATATACACACAAGGGTAATGGGGAACAGGTGGAAACAATCAGGAATCAGGAAGACAATCAGACCGGTGACACAAGAGGAAGGGCAAGTGACCTGAAACGAGAGGAGAGTTAGAATTTCAAAATAAAACCGGAAATGACGAGACAACCCAAAACCAAATCACCGCTGTGTGACAAATTGTACAGTTTTGGACTACTTACACATTAAGCCAGTCCGCTATTGTCTGCCAGACTTTCTCGTGTTCTTTAATTATGGCGATAGTATTGCCTTTTTTTCTTATTAAATCTTTCACCTCTTCATAAAACTGCATCAGGTGCTGTTGTTCGTGGCCGTGAAATATGACACAGAACTTTTATTCAAGTTCTCATCAGTGATTCTGTGAGTGATCGCGAGGTCTATTTAAGTATGCCATGCCTGAACACACTCTTATCCCAACCATCTTCAGCTGGTTTAACAACGCCTTTTCATCCTGGCTCGGCAACCGTGCAACCAATTAAGCCAGGATGCGCCAAGCAGACTAGGTTAAGCTGCGCTTGCTCAGTTATCCTGGATTTCTTTATTCTAGTTTTGTGCAATACCCCTCTGGACTCCATGTGTGAACTGACTGACACAACTGGTTTACATCTCATAAATCAGAAGAGCATGTCTTGTGTGTGGGAGGTACAGCAGAAGCACTTGCCCTGCATCCAAGATCCACCCGGTGTACAGGAGAATGGAGATGAAACGTCCTGAGATGTGGCAGAGAGTTTTCATCGGCACCAGTGTAGTTTCATCCCAGGTAAATTGGAACACAACATATTTGAAATATTTATATTCTGGGCTCAGCAGTACGTCATGAACGAAGATCTATTATGTACGTCTGATGTCCAGTGTGAATGTCTATGCTGTGATACAAACTGATGATGTTACACGACAGCCTGAAAATGTAAGAGGCAGGTTGTAGAATTGTTCATTCAGGCAGGAGTGGAAAACTGCAGGATTCCATGGAGACTGGGCAGGCTGATGAGACCACGACAACAAATGTAGTATGGCGCTCCACAGGAAGCACACAACTCCAGGCCAGAGATACTCACAAGAAGATGGAGAAGGGCAGGGGAGGGACACACAGCAGTAAACATTCTATACAGTAATAGCACAAAATTCCATGACTAGTAGTAGAGCTCTGTGCCAGAGAAATGAAAGTGGAGGATGCGAGAGAGGAGAGAGAAGAAAGGAGGAGGATATGTGTACTGGTAATTTTCTGCCAGTACATTGTCTGTTGTTCTACTTGGTGGGTCCTACACAGTTTGTCAATCCTGGGCTCAATCTCTGTCAGTGCCATAGGCATGTCATTGTCCACATGTAGACGTGCTCTATGTTTTGTTTTGAGTAGTTGCAAAGTTGAAAAGCCAGACTCACACAAGTAGGTTGTTGCAAAAGGGGGAAGGCATTTCAGTGTCCTGTCAGCCAAGGTGGGACAGTCCTTTCAAACATTTAAGTACAGACAGGGCACATGCCTCGCGGTAGAGCATGCAGTGTGTGGCCACCACATGCAGGGCTTTTTGCTTAATGAGAACGGTCAATCCACTGACCGCCCCGGTTATTGCTGTGGCTCTGTCCAAACACAGCCCCACACAACAGGTCCAGTCCAACCCGTTAGACTCGATGTAATTGTCTAAAACTAACCCTAACCCTGGGAAATAAATCTAATATACACAAGCAGTCGGGCCTCATTGTATAAATCTGTGCTCTCATGCAGCTGCTCTTCTTTGCATCTGACGAAGTCTACCGTTTTTTTCCAGCTTCTGAGGGATGTTTTTGTATCAAGTGACGCTGAAGTTTTGAAGGTTGTAAAAGTTGTTGAGAGAGTCTCCAGACAGAGGATGCACTTCGGGCAATATAGCCATTTTTCTGTATAGCTGTAAAGCCATACTTAATATACACTGCCTCATATTTTCAGATTTTTCTTACTTTTTTCAGCAGGGCTGTTGGTCTGTTCCTTTGGTCTCTTTCTTGTCAAAACCCTGTCCATTTTGCACTAGCTACATGCAGCTTGATAAATGGCACAAACCGCCTGTATACACAGATTATGAGGTCATGAATGTTTTGCCTTTCAGCCAATCAACTTCCAGAGGAGGGCAGCACACACAACACCGGTGAACATCCAGGGTTTGGATATCGACATCGTGGATGGCTATAAATACCTGGGTGTTCACCTGAACAATAAACTGGACTGGTCAGACAACACCAGTGTCCTCTACAAGAAGGGACAAAGTCGCCTCCACCTGCTGAGGAGACTGAGGTCCTTCGGTGTGTGTAGGACACTGCTCAGGACCTTTTATGACACTGTGGTTGCATCAGCAACCTTTTACGCTGTGGTTTGCTGGTGTAGTGGAGTCACAGAGAGGGACAAGAACAGACTGGGCAAACTGATCAAGAGGGCCAGCTCCATCCTGGGCTGTCCTCTGGATTCAGTGGAGCAGGTGGGGGAAAGGAGGATGTTGGCTAAACTGTCCAATATCAGGAACAACCCCTCTCATCCCCTGTATGAGACAGTTGGGACTTTGGGAAGCTCCTTCAGCCAAAGACTGCTGCATCCACAGTGCAGGAAGGAACGCTTCCGCAGGTCTTTTGTCCCCTCAGCAGTCAGACTCTTTAACATCAGCATTTCCTAACTCTTCTGCTGCTGAACTTCTTCTCATTGACTTATGCACAGTGTACAGTGTATATATATATATATATATATATATTTTATGTACATAACATATTCGTCTGCCATATTCAATTTTTTATTTTTTTACTTTATTTTATTGTATTTCTTGTATCTTCTGCATCTTGCACTGTTGCTACCTACCACTGTAACGCCCTAATTTCCCCACAGGGATGAATAAAGTCCTATCTTATCTCTTATCAGAAAGATGAGAATGGCAAATAACATTTTGACATGATATATAATTAATTATTATATTTTATAATAATGATTTTAAAAATAATTAGATTATATTTCATAATAATGACTGTTTTTTTATTTTTGCAATTTGTTCATATCTTCCCCCAATTTTGAGGCGCCCTAGTGCCCCCACTTTGAAAACCACTGAGCTAACAGTGCGGCGGAGTTAAGAGACGCAAATGGTATTCACACCTTATTATGGTGAAACGAATGGGCAGTGACACATTAACTCACCAAGCCAAAGTAAAAAGGAAATGTGGTTCTTTTAAGATGTAATGGCTGATGGAGTGTGAGCAAACATATTTCACAATTTTTATTTATGGATAATAATCATTAAAGGCTGTTGCTAGTAGATCATTTATGGGTAGTAGAAACGCTAATAAAAACTGTAATTATTTATTTTCCAGACAAAGAGTCACAGGAATTTACACTGTACAGCACACATCATTGCGCAAAATGTCAATGCTTTAATGTGTATAATTTTTTTCTCTGAAAGGTGTTTATGTCTCAGTTCTTCCACAGCAGGACTCTCCCTCACCCACATAGACCCTCACGCAGACATATAACATACTACACTGCTAATGCACAACAAGTTACCATTACCATTCAAATTACCATTAAAAGTAAACTAATGGAAATTACTGCTGTTGTTTGATTCTTTTAATAAGCCATTTAACTTGTTTAACTTAAAGGTGTAGTGCAGTAGTTGTGCAAAGCAGCTGACCTGACCTGCAAAAAAATTAAGTTGAATCAACTTTTAGAGTACTGAACTAAAAACAGTTAGACGTACTTAAGTTGTCGTCATACATTACTTGTATTTTTTAAGACAACCTGTTTTCTCATTTTTTTTTTTAAATAAATTCGACTTATCCAGGAGTGCAGTTGATTCAAAAATGTTCTTTTCAGTTTACCTGCTGACAGTCTAAACTCTCAGTAATGGTGACATCTGCCTCATGTTCAGTAACACTCAACTATTAGTATGCCAATGAGAAATAAGCTCTAGAGACCAAAACTGTTTTTGTACCAGGTTATTTCAGTTGGACATTACTTTCACAGAGGTTAACTTGGAGGTTACAGTTTGAGTCTGGTACATTCATCATTGAACAGTTGCCCTCCATGTTATTGTAATCATGCTATGATTGCAATCATACATGTGCTGTATACATAATGTGCCAGTGGCTGACTGGTACAGTCCAAACATTACATTTTAAAACACAGAAAAATTAAACTTGTCATTTGTGTTTCATTTCAGTTTACTTGTTGACTTGTCTGAATCCTCAATAATGGTGGACCAAAACTCCACTATTACTATATTTACTAATTTTGAGAAATAAGTTCTAGAGAGGCCTTTTCCTGTAACACATAGCAGGTTGTATGCAACCTGCATCTTGTGCTCAACAATTGACTCTTTACAACTTAACTGTTTTGGGAACAAACCATAGACGTTAAAGGTGGTGCGTGTAATGATGTATTTGTTTGTGAAATGTAACTGAATAAAAATGCAAGTCTCCCCATCGGGTAATTGAACCCCGGTCTTCCGCGTGACAGGCGGAGATACTGTCCACTATAGTAACGAGGAGTGTAACACCCAGCACTCGGAAATGACGTCATGCGGAAGCGAAGACGAGCTCATTGGCGCATGTCTGATTGTCTTTGGGTGCTGCGTGGTCTTAATTAGCCTGATTGGCTACACCTGAGAAGATGTGAATAAAGGGAATTGTTGAGGAGGCCTGGCCTAGTCTCTAGCAGCACAAGCCTCACCATGTCTCACCTTTACTTTTGGAACTCTGTCATCTGTGTCCACCTTGTGTTAAGGCCCTGGAGCAGGTCTACAAGTATAGGATTTAGGATTTATTTGTACGTTGCCTTTCCCTTTAAAATGTGAATCCATCATAACTGGAGAAAACTTAATTTCCATGTAAACTAACATGAGAAATGACACAATGATGGCTCTGTAAAGTTGCATGGGGAGCAGGAGTGAGCAGTCAAGTGGACTGAGAGCCAGGTTATGGGTTGGCCACCAAATAAATATAATTTGTTGCTTTTGGAGCTGTTCTTATTTTTATTTAATAAATGAGTAGCTTGGTTGTCTGCAGAATGCAGATTTTTTTATATACTTTCTCCCAAGCAGTGAGAGTAACCTTGAATTACTCAGCTGTTTGTAGCAGTACTTTGCCAGTGGATCTCTGTTATCACTGAATTCTCTCTTGTGGTATTCTTCAAGCACGGTGTAGTTCCTCAGAACAGCATTTACAGTTTGGTGCTACAACAGCCATCACACTTCATTCAGAGGCCTGAATCTCACAGTGGACTGAGAGAAAGAGGAATATACAGTTCTAAGAAGAGTTTCAACGTCTCGCATCAACGATGACCAAGTCATCTCTATGGGACACACGATGTTGTTCAGTAAGGTATGGTATTTGCCGCTTTAATAAAGCTGCAACTCTGCTTTCCTAGCATTATTGATGCATCATCGGAGGTCATACTTTGGCAGAGCAAAACTTTTTCACTCAAAAAAGAAAAAAATCTCACCCAGTTTCACCGCTTGTTCTACTGTTTGGGCACACTCCAACAGCCATTCCATTTTAAAAGAACCACATTTCTTTGGCTTAGTGAGTGGATGTGCCACTGCCCAGTTGTTTTGCCAAAATAAGGGGTTAATACCATTTGTGTTTCTTCACTCCGCAGCATTATTACCTAGCAAACCTTCAACACACAGACGCCGCAGCACGTAGGGGCAGAGCATGTACACATAAAGAGCTGTCAATAACAGTGATTGGCTGCGTAATCATGCGCATCATATCATTGGCTGGACACATGTTACTCACTAAGTAACACTGCAAAATGGTACACAGTGAATTGTTATTTGTTTAATTTATTTGCAGTTCATGTTGAATTTTATTTTACACATTGGTCGTGACCTCCTTCATCTTTAAAAAGGGGGACCAGAGGGTGTGTTCCAACTATAGGTGGATCACACTCCTTAGCCTCCCCGGCAAGGTCTATGCCAGCGTGCTGGAATTAGGCCAGTCAGTCCCTGTACCAAAGGAGTGCGAGTTTGGTGCTGTGCTCACTAGTACTTGCTGCTGTTTTGTCTGCTAGTAAAATTAGCAGAGAGGAACTCTTGAAAATAGGACTATCCAGTGCCAGACATTTTTCACCGGTTTTTACCCAGCCAGATTGTTTTTTGGAGATTCTAGTCGGAGGAGCAGCAGTGCTCTGTGGATTTAGACAGAGACGACGGTGCGGGAAACAAGCTGGAGCGCTGGTCAGGCTGTGGCAGCGGGGATTACGCACCTCTCTCCTGTCCATACACTTGGGGACTTTCGCGGTTTAACTGCCCTGTGCTTCACTGAAACCTGGCTCAGCAAACACATCCTGCCGGGCCTCCAGCTGTTCCGTGCGGACCGCTGCGCGGAACTGTCTGGGAAGTCAAAGGGAGGAGCAACGTTCTTCTGCATTAACGAAGGTTGGTGTACAGATGGCACAGTGTTAAAAGAGACATGCAGCCCTCACTTGGAATCTCTCTTCATAAACTGTAGACCATTTTATTTACCGCGGGAGTTCGCATCGTTTGTGCTGGTCGATGTGTACATTCCACCACAGGCGTGTGTAACGGAGGCGTTACATCACCTTGCTGACCAGATTACAAACGTGGAGAAAACACACCCGGACTCTCTGCTAATCATTCTCGGGGATTTTAACAGAGCAAATCTCAAACTACAAATGCCAAAATATAGACAGCACGTGACACTTTGGCCCACTGTTACACCACAATAAAGGCATATTGTTCTGTCCCCTGCGCTGCTTTGGGTCCTCCTCATCCTGTCCTACAGGCAAAAGCTGAAATCTGCTAAGCCTGAAGTGAAAACCTTGAAGAGATGGACCGACGAGTCAAAGATGCAGTTACAGGCCTGCTTTGACTCCACTGATTGGAGTGTCTTTGAAGCAGCAGCTTCAGACTTGGACGAACTGACTGACACTGTGACTTCTTACATCGGCTTTTGTGAGGACATGTGCGTGTATATATATATCATCATTTGTGAGCTATATACATAATGCGCTTGTGGATGACTGGTACAGTCCAGACATTGGTTATAAAAACACAGAAAAATGAAACTGTAATTTGTATTTCATTTCAGTTTTCGTCTCAGTCTGAATTCTCAATAATGGTGACATGAGCCTTCAGTTCAGCAAAACTCTACTATTATATGTTTACTAATTTTGAGAAATAAGCTCTAGAGATGCCTTTTCCTGTGACACATGAACATGTGCAGGTTGTGAACGACAGCTTTGCATCCTGTGCTCAACAGTTGACTCTTTAGAACCTAAGCATTTTGGGACCAACCATAGACATTAAAGGTGGTGCGTAGAATCCTGAACTTGTTTGTGAAGATCAACTGGATAAAACCAGAAATCTCCCCGTCGGGGAATCGAACCCCGGTCTTCCGCGTGACAGGCGGAGATACTGTCCACTATACTAACGAGGAGTACAGCGCATGCCCAGTAGAAGCCCTCAGAATCGGAAACATTCGGAAGCGAAGAAGAGGTCATTGGCGCGTGTCTGATTGTCCTTGGGTGCTGCATGATTGCGCTTAATTAGCCTGGTTGGCCAATGGCCACACCTGAGAAGATGTGATGCCTATTTGTGGAAATAAAATACGTAATATTTGAGTTACATAAAAGCTTTTTATTTGTTTTCTTCCGAATTGTCCTTGAAATAGTGGTCAAGAAACCCCCATCCACACCACAAAATGGTTTGGCCACTGATCAAAATTTGATGTTGCCGTTCCGTACGCTCAAAATGTCCGATCACCACAAGTCCGATGCTCAGAAAAGGAAAGAAACATAAAAGATTATCTCGTCCCGGGCCCAGGCATGACTGTCAGCTGGCCTGGTGTAGAGTAACTGAAGTCTAAAGGCTTCTGTGCTGGAATATTAAATTGAGGAAAAATGTAATACTGTTTCCGCCCGGTTTCGAACCGGGGACCTTTCGCGTGTGAGGCGAACGTGATAACCACTACACTACGGAAACTACATCAATAGTGGTCAAGTGGTCAAAAAATTAAATAAATAAATAATCCAAAAAGCGTTTTAAAACAGACTGCTGGATTTGTGGAGTTTTTGAGAAGACGTTTCACCACTCACCCAAGTACCTTCTTCAGTTCAGTTCTTCAGTGGGTGGTGAGCTGCTGACATCAACTGGGGACATCGTCCGGCGGTGGAAGGAATACTGTGAGGAGCGCCTCAATCCGACCAACACATAGGCTATTCCATAGAGAAAACAGAGCCGGAGGGCCTGAGGTTGGGTCGTCCAATCTCTGGGGCAGAAATCGCAGAGATTGAATTTTATTTTACACATTGGTCATGACCTCCATAATGACACCTGGTCTTGAAGTCATGACCTCACAATGTAAAAAGCTTCCAAAAGGTCATGACCTCAGTAGTGTCACATGCTCCAGTGTTGATCCCGTAATGTCCACATTCAGGTCATGACCTCGTAATGCTGTCTCCAGTTGAGATAACCTTGGCTGGTTTAACATTAAACTCTAAAATCAAAACTGTAGTGTTGTCATAGATTATAGATTTGAGTCTATCCACTGACTACTGTTAAGATACCTATGACACATGGACATGCCTACAAAGGGCCTGACTTCTAGTCACCTTTGTTCTTGTTCTTGATGATGTTCTTGTTCTTGTTCTTGATGATGTCATGATGACATGATGTCATCATGACATCATCAAGTTACCAGGGAGAGTTTTTAAATAGGAGCCGTTTCTAACACTCACTAATGCTGTGGAGGTTTGGCAGAAATCACAGAGGCATTGAAACAACTCCGCGGCAGTGGAGCTCCAGGAGAGGATGAGATCCGCCACGGGTATCTCAAGGCTCTAGATGTTGTAGGGCTGTCCTGACACATCTCTGCAACATTGCGTGGACATCGGGGGCAGTACATCTGGAGTGGCAGGCCGGGGTGGTGGTCCTCATTTTTGAAAAGGGGGACCAGAGGGTGTGTTCCAACTATAGGTGGATCACACTCCTCAGCCTCCCCGGCAAGGTCTATGCCAGCGTGCTGGAATTAGGCCAGTCAGGCCCTGTACCAAAGGAGTGCGATTTTGGTGCTGTGCTCACTAGTACTTGCTGCTGTTTTGTCTGCTAGTAAAATTAGCAGAGAGGAACTCTTGAAAATAGGACTATCCAGTGCCAGACATTTTTCCCCGGTTTTTACCCAGCCAGATTGTTTTTTGGAGATTCTAGTCGGAGGAGCAGCAGTGCTCTGTGGATTTAGACGGAGACGACGGTGCGGGAAACAAGCTGGAGCGCTGGTCAGGCTGTGGCAGCGGGGATTACGCACCTCTCTCCTGTCCATACACTTGGGGACTTTCGCGGTTTAACTGCCCTGTGCTTCACTGAAACCTGGCTCAGCAAACACATCCTGCCGGGCTTCCAGCTGTTCCGTGCGTGTTAGGGAGAAATTTGTGGTGATGCCGATGAAGAAGAAGAAGTACCAGAGTCCTGTATGTCTTATACCTGAAGGAGTTTATTTAAGCTCGTACGAGGAGAACAGAAGATTCGTCATCACAATATAAGTGCATGAGTCCACCTCAATTCTAAGGGACAAACAGTAAACTCAAAGTCTTATACTAAGAAGGTGGACCCAGGCAGGGGAAGATGTGTCAATAGCCCATTGGTTATTGTGCATAAACATGAAGATAAGGATTCACACCAACTAGGAAATACAAATTGTCAGACAGTGACGGAGGACATTATCACCTAACTCTACAG